>CM076569.1:620205453-620385392 GCA_034641835.2 Pinus albicaulis
ATTTTTGTAGTGTGTTTGAAGTAGTTAGTGCCCCGGGAATCCACTTATTTCATGCTTTAGCAATAGAATCCAACTCATTGTCATAGTTCAGGTATCTATGAAACCCATCATAGAGTGTTTGGCTATGATAGACCATCGAATGTTTGTGTCATGTGAGCACTACATCGACAACATGAACGATTGGCTCATAGGGTCTCTTTTGTGTAGCCATTCATCGACGAAAGCTACTTCCCTAGGGGGTGCTAACACATGCCACATAGTGCCAAGGGATTATTATACGTGTCAAGTGTTATGGCATGTCAAGATGTAAACTATTCTGCTTAGTTGTTTTATGGCCACGATTGGACATGAGCCTTGACTTGGTAACTTGTTAAGTGGGTTAAGTTGAAACTGTACATGAGTAGCCTGAGTTGATTTATACTCAATTCTTAGGTGAAAAAGGAAAAATCTAGTTGTAGTAACCGTAACTTGGGAACACCAAGTTAAAATGAAAATAAATGAACACATATGAGGTTTAATAATTCAATACCTTACCTTTTTAGGAGGGGCATGCTAGGCATACCAACACTAGTGTCAATACATTCCAAGGGTCAAGTTTTAGTGTGTCTTGAGTGCCAAATCATCCCCTATTACTTCTCTCTCAATTGTGAATAATTGATCTCAAATAAATTTTATCTTAAAAAATGCAAAGGAATTCTGGGACATCCAAACACATGGCAAGAATTTTCAAGTGCCACTAAGTGCCAAGAGATAATATGTGTCAGGGAGTTATAGGGCATCTTATGGAGTTCCAGGTTTGTTAAGGAGGGAGTGAAAAGATATGCTAGATATTTCCAAGGCATGCTAGAGTGGTAGGGAAGCATACCAAGATGTGCCAAGTGCCAATGTATGTTGAGTGTTAGTGATTTCCAGGGAAACATAAGGGAACACTATCTAAAAATGCATGGAAATCAATGAATAAGAGTGTGTGACAAGGAGTGTCAGTGAGTTCCACGTGTTCTAAGGAGGGATTGACATGGTATTCTAGGTAGTGCTAAGTCATGCCAGTGTGCCATATCGGCATGTGGCCAAGATGTGCCAGGTGATAGGGTGTGCCAACACATTCTAGGAAGTGTTAGGGAGTCCTAGGGACACACAAGGGAGCACTAGGTGAAAATAATGCATGCAAATGAATAATTAAGAGAATGTGATAGGAACTACCAGTGAGTTCCAGGTGTGATAAGGAGGGAGTGACAAGGTATGCTAGAGGTTATGGAAACATGCCAAGATGTGTCAGGTGCTCAGGTGTGCCAATGCATGTCAGGGAGTGTTATGGAGTGTCGGGGAAAAACAAGGGAGAAATAGTTTAAAATTCATGTAAATGAATGAATAAGAGTGCATGATAGGGATTGTTAGCAAATTCTATGTGTGTTAAGGAGGGAGTGACAATGTATGTTAGGTAGTGCCAAGGAATGCTAGAGTGCTAGGGTGACATGCCAATATATTCCAAGTGCCAGGGTGTGCTAATGTGTTTCAGGGAGTGTTAGGGAGTGCCATTGAAACATAAGGGAGAACTAGTCCAAAATGCATGGAAATGAGCAAATATAGAGTGTGTGATAGGGATTGTCAGCGAGTTCGAACTGTGCTAAGGAGGGAATGACAAGGTTATATGCTAGGCAATGCCAAGGCATGCTCAAGTTCCAGGGTATGTCATGGATTGGTATGGTGTGTTAGGGAGTTCCAAAGCATATCAAGGAATGGAGGGGATGCTAACATGTGCCACATAGTGCCAAGGGATTGTTAGATGTTCCAGGTGTTATGGCATGTCAAGATGTAAACTATGTTGCTTAGTTCTTTTATGGCCATGACTAGACGTGAGCCTTGACTTGGTAAATTTTTAAGTGGGATGAGGTAATATTGGCCATGAGTATCCTAATACTAGTTATAAGCCATTCTTAGGAGAACAAGGCATAGTCTAGTTGTAGTAAATGAAACTTGGTCAAGTTGTTGTAGTCGAGGTAGGACTTGGTTGGGTTCCCAAGTCTAAAAAAAATAAGGGTAGTTATGAGGACATGACAGTTAAGGAGTGCCAGGGCATCCCAATGAATTAAAATGTGTGCTAACACATGCCAATTAGTGTTAATGCATGACGAGGAGTGTTTGGGAGTGTCAGTGCATCACAAGGGAGAACTAGTTCAAAGTGCATGAAAACAAATTAATAAGAGTGCTTGTCGGGGAGTGTCAGTGAATTCCAGGTGTCCCATGGAAAAAGTGTGTTAGGAGAATTTCATAATAGGAATTGTAAGAGGAAATCCTATTATTACAATAAGGGGATGGATGAAGCAGTTTCAGACAAAGGGAGACTTTGTGCTAGACACAACACTATTTTTTCAATGACTTAGTTTAGTTCCCAAGTTGCAAAAAAAGTAAGTTTATCTATGAGGGCATGACAACTAGGGATTTCCAAGGTGTGCAGGTAATCCCAAGAAGTGCTAACACATGCTAGAAAATTCCCAAGGCATTTCAGGCATTCCAATATGTGCTAGGTGCTAGGGTTTGGCGCCAACACATGCTAGGGAGTGCCAAGGAAACCAAATGGAGGACTAGTTTCAATTGCATGGAAATGAATGAATAAGAGTGTGTGATATGGAGTGTTAGCAAGTTCTAGGTGTGATAAGAAGGGAGTGACAAGGTTTGCTACGAAATTACAAGGCACAAGAGAGTGCTAGGAAAGCATGCCAAGAGAGTTCTAGTTCATCTAGGGCTCTTCAAATCTTCCACCTAACAATGGTTTGAGTCCTCTCAAAATCATTTTTCTTTTGAATCGATAATTTGATCTTTGTTGTCCAATCTATGAAAAAATCTGAACTACTCCTCTTATCATCCTTCTAACAATCTGTAGATGACTGAACTAGGGTCACAAATCAACCACTAACATCCCATTGACTAATTTTTTATAGGTTGCTTCAGATATCTGTCTAAAAATCCATAGATAGTCCACCAAAATCAACTCCTTTGCATGTCAATCAATTCTTCACATGGCACATTTCTTCTTCATGCTCGGTCTTATGCTCAAGTTCCACCCTCCTTTGGATTTTCTATCTCCACACATATTGAATCTGTAAACCATCTTCCAGATCTGCGGTCTATATTGCAGAAATAAACCTCGCTATAAGGGTCACAACTGCTCTTCTTCTACACAATATTTTCACAGCCTTAAGGTCATACCTTATGAACTAAACATGCTAGGAAACTATCCTAACTAGGGCACTATACTTATGTACTTCTAGTTTTTGTAGAAAAAACCCTATCCACCCATAGAAAAAACCACGACTCTTGCCTCCATAAGAGACTTGACCAAGCTCATATGGATCCATAGGTTCTGGGCATTTCTTTGACTGAATCTTGACAGGAAATTCAGATCTCAATGTAACCCTCAAAATAGGATTAGCTCAGACAATATTACACCTACATCTACTTCTATTCTGGCTCTAAATTATAGTGCAAACCCTCCTCCATTTATGTTGGTCTTTATAACCATCGCAAGACAATATCGTATCAACTCTCTCTTCTATTTCATGTATAAAATCTAACCAACGGGATTCAATCTAATCTTGTAATGTACTAAAACAAGATACTGAATCCTTCCTACAATTTGTGGAAATAAAACATCATCACACAATCACATATAAGTAAGAGAAAGAAATTATCAATCGCACAACACAATGTATATGGGGAAAGAAACTGCTCAAAACCCCTCTTTCACTATTGTGTATTAAGCCAAGGAATTATGAAACAATACAATGCTTAATCTTTCATGAGATTCTCCGTCACTTTGCCAATTGTCTCGTACTAATCTAGGCAAAATCGTCTAGTACTTAGCCAATTCTCAACCTTCCTTCAACTTGCCTGGCTTACGCAATTCCTAGGGAATTACCTCCCTATTAATTAGGAAAATCAACCTTCCTTTATTGCGCAATCCATCATGGCATCCCAATGACTTTATAATTGCACATGGGAAATTTTGTATAAATAAAAATGATAGTTATGTTCCATTTAACCTTTGTCTCAATTGGGTCTTCTCAGGAACTGACATGCATGCAACTATTAATAGTGAATTATCAGTTATCTGATTGATCACTCATTGTGAATTAACTCTAATTTAAGTCAATGGACCTCCCACTAGCTCGTCACTCAATTAGAACTAGTTAAACAGATTTTAACTCAATTAATTGAGTTAACTAATTCACACCTACACCCCACTAATGCATCAACTGCAACTGGACCCCGAAACTATTAGAATCCATCTACATGCCTCATCTTAGACCCTCATGATCTAGAAATATGTAGGAACACAATAAAATACATAAATAAACATAAACATAGAGATGCAATAGGAATGACGCTTCATTTCATTAATATCAAATACTGAAAAATGCTTATAGACATAATGGAAAACAAACTAGCTCGAGCAATGGCAGCTTATCTCTAATAAGAGATGTGGTGGCTACATGCCTATGAACTGTGTTACAATAAGGGTCAAGGGCCTTTTTATTATTGAAAAATAAGAGAAAAACCTAACCCAGGGAGATGTAACACCAAGAGTTTATGGGCCTCGTTGGGGGTATTTGGGCAACCAATTTCTTGAGGTCGTAACTTAGTCATATGATCTCTGTTTGATGCACATGATATCTCATTAGAAAGATATTTCTAAGAACTACAATTGTTAATGTGATTTCTATGAAATCGCCAAACCATTCATGCCCAAAAAATGTCGTTTGGGGCCTTAAAACCGCTCGGGAAGTTCAGGACCCGAAAAACTAACAAAAATAGTAAATTGTGCTATAATTAAGGAAAATGAAAAATTGAAAGAGACAATGGCGAGGGCCCGAGTGGAATAGGTGGGTGGCCACCAATATCCACCTCGGTCACCTCAAATCGAATTTCTTGAGCTAACTCAGTCATCATGACTTAGTTAGCTAACCCAAGTTGTTATGAGATGAAATTACAATTTATTTAAGAGAAAAATAAATTAGACACCTCACATTCCTCACTCCTGGTACATCACAATTCATCACTAGTGTGGGTGCATTTTTTTTGTCCTTTATGGTTTTCAATTTCACCATTTCTTGTTTCAAATTTCAACACTTTCTCTCAACAAGAAAAGAATTCAAATTATCTCGATCCGATACCTTTGGAATTTTGCATGCAACACTTCTCTAGTGTTATTTGCACCTGAAAATCCTGAAACTGAATAGCCTATGAACAACTAAATCAATATAATGCATTTGTCATCAGATTCTTCTGACTACTGCTAGCTACTTCACCTGTCTACTAGAATCTTTGTGCTGCTACTGACATCTACATCCGTGCCCTTTGCATTGTTTCCAATTCTGATCTGTGCTCCAGTATCTGACATCTGTCACTCGGATTTATGTCTTCATGACATTTGACTGCATCAATCTAGATGATCCTTCCTGCTACTATTGTACTATGGACTCCTCGTAGCTAGGTTCGATCCATGAGACACACCATCTCAATGGACCCTGCCCAAATTTCTTATCTTGGGATTATGTCTACACATCACCCCACCTTTCACCTTGAGGTATGGTTTCATGTTCTCCCTCTGCCCATCTCACTTGAAATTTCCCCCTCGTGGAGGTCTCTGCTTGAGTGGACGATTCCACTTTGTCTCCTCTCTGCTTATCCAATTTTGGTTGTTCCACAACATTCTGAAACTTCTTGTAAGGCTGCATGTTGAGTGGTAATTTGTACTCCCTCTCAACAGCCAAGTCTCTAACCTCTGCTTTGCTCCTCAAAGTTTTGCATGCATCTGGTACCTCAAGTGCATATAGGTTCTTGACTCGCACACATTGTAATTGTCCTGCCATTACAAAATTTTCTAACAAAGAGTTGATTTTAAATTCAGGATATCTCCCTCATCTGAGCTCTAAATTGATTTACCATTTGGGTAGTTTTTCACAAGGAATCCAAATATGCTATTTTTTTTTTAAATTTTACACAAAAATATTTAGATATTCTCTGCAAAATTTCCGCCCAAAAAAATTCTTCTCTCATACCATGTATAAAATCTAACCAACGAGATTCAATCTAATCCTTTAATGTACTAAAACAATATAATGGATCCTTCCTACAATTTTCAGAAACAAAACACGATCACACAATCACATATAAGTAAGAGAAATAAATTATCAATCGCACAACACAAGATGTATCTAGGGAAAGAAACTAATCAAGACCCCTCTATCTCTATTATGTATTAAGTCAAGTAATCATGAAAAAATGGAATGGTTAATCTCTCATGAGATTCTCCAACACTCTGCCAATTGTCTCCCACTGATCTAGGCAAACTTTGTCTAGTACTTAGCCAATTCTCATCCTTCCTTGAGCCTGCCTTACTCATGAAATTCCTAGGGAATTAGTTCCCTATTAATTAGGAAAATCATTCTTCCTTGATTGTGCAATCCATCATGGCATCCTAATGAATTTATAATTGCACATGGGAAATTTAGTATAAATACAACAGATAGTTATGTTCCCTTTAACCTCTGTCTCAACTGCGTATTCCTCAGAACTGACATGCATGCAACTATTAATAGTGAGTTATCAGTTATCTGATTGATCACTCATTGTGAATTAAATCTAATTTAATTTACTAGTCAACCTCTCACTAGCTCATCCCTTAGTTAGAACTATTTAAACTGATTTTAACTCAATTAATTGAGTTAGATAATTCACACCTGCACCCAACTATTGCATCAACTGCAATTGGACTCCAAAAATATTAGATTAATACCTCTGCATGCCTCATCTTAGACCCTCAACTTAAATTTCTTGAGCTAACTCAATCATCATGACTTAGTTAACAGACACAAGTTGTTATGCGATGAAATTACAATTTATTGTCCAATTTATTTAGGGGAAAAATAACTTAGACGCCCCACATTCCTCACTCCTGGTGCATCAAAATTCCTCAGCAGTGTGGGTGCATTTTTTTTGTTCTTTTTGCTTTCCAATTTCAATGTTTCTTGTTGCAAATTTGAAAATTTCAAAATTTGATGCGGCCTTCACACAAAGACACCATTGGAATCACATGCCCGGATTCTCATGAGCAACCTCTCTTAAGCTCAATCTTCCAGAAGAGAACCAACAATATGCCATCATACTTCCTAGCTCGAACTGACCATTAAGGTATGGAAAATTCTTGTGAAACCTCACATGATGATCTTTCTCTTGGAGGATGATCATGGCCTCCCTTTAGCAACCCTTACTCGACCCTCTCACTCGACCTACTTTAGGACTACATATCTCTTTTCCCCCTTGATAAATGAGCTCCTTCTCACTTGATGTTATTTCATTCATCCTAAGGCCTCCTTAAACAGTTTTTCCTAGACCTCTTAGGAACCCTTTAGAACTTACTGGTTTTATCCACTTAGACCTTAGGAAATATTAATTTTCCTTTTTAATTTTCTTTTAGATTTTAAACCCCATGTTGGGTCCAACATCCTTTTTCTTGGCTTCTTTTCCCATAAATCATTTTTTGACCATACTCACACAAACTCATCTCACTAAGCTTGTGAAGTACCTCCCAAGCTACACAATTCAATAACATCATCTAGTTGTAGTAACCGTAACTTGGTCAAGCTCTTGTAGTCAAGTGAGGGCTTGGTTGGGTTCCCAACTTGAAAATTAAGTAAGGGTAGTTGTGAGGGAATGATAGCTAGGAAGGGTCAGGAAATGCACATTAGGAATGAAAAGGCATGCTAACACATTTCAAACAATGTCAATGCATGCTGAAGATTTTTAGGGAGTGTCGGGGCATATCAAGGGATAACTAGGTCAAAATGCATGGAAAGGAACGAATAAGAGTGTGTGCTAGGGAGTGTGAGTGAATTAAAGCATGTTAAGGATGAAGTGTATTAGTAGAATTTTAGAATATGATTTATAGGTCACAAGCCTATGATTGTTATACGGGGCTTGAAATAGTAGTTTTAGACAAAGGGAGATCAATTTGTGCTAGGCACAACATTGTTTTTCCTTTAGCTATTTTTTATATGCGATTTAGCACACTTTGGCTACATGCTCATGTTTTAAACTATTCTAGATAATTGCATATTGTACATTGTTTTCTATTAGTTTTGGGGCACTCCACTTGTGTCGGCTTGTATCTTGTGTGCCTTGTGCATCTTATGGTTCTTGTAAGCTCTCAGTTAATGTTCTACTGTTTATATGAATTGAACATACATGCGAAATTTCCTATGTAAGTTATGTTTCTTAGTTGTTTTATGGCCATGGCTAGATCATGTGATCCTTGTCTTGGTAACTAGTCAAGTGGGACAATTTGAGCTTCGACATGAGTGGCATAAGATGAGTTATAGGCAGTTGTTAGGTGACCAAGGCACAATCTACTTGTAGTTGGTGCAATATGTCAAGTTGTTGTGATTGAAGCAAGAAAATATTGTCACATGATCTACAGTAGCCAAGGAATTGGTTGGGTTCCCAAGTCATGAAAAAATGTAAATCCTAGCTATGAGGACATGAGTGCTAAGGCACATTAGGGAATGTTAAGATGTGTTAGATAGTGTGAATTCATGTCAAACATGCTAATATGTGCCAAGTGATAAGGCATGCCAAGATGTGCAAGGGTGTTTCAATGCATGCCAAGGAAGATCAAGGCAACAAAAGGGAGAAACAAGTTAAACTACAAGGAAATCAACACATAATAGGGTTAATAAGTTATCAATTTACCTTTTCCAAGAGGGGCATTCTATGCACATCAACACTAGGCGCCAATAGGTGCCAAGTGCAAATTATTAGTGCATTCTAAGTGCCAAGTATTCCTTTGTTGCTTCTCATCTAATTTCCAACAGTTGATCTCAAATAAATTTAATATTAAACCATGCCAAATTATACCAAGGCATGTAAACGTATTCCATATATGCTAAGGCTTTCCAAGCACCAACACGTGCTAAGTGCCAATATGTGTCACAGAGTGTTATGCATGCTATGAAGTGGAAGGGCATGTTGAAGACTTCTAAGGTGTTCTAGAGAGTTCTAATGCATGTTGAGGAGTGTTAAGGAGTACTAGGACAAAACATTAAGGGAGTACTAGGTCAAAATTCATGGAAGTTAATGAATATGAGGAACATGTGCCAAGGACTAGTGTTAATGAGTGCTAGTTGTCATGCCAAGGAGGGAGTGACAAGGTATGCTAAGGATTGGTAAGGCATGTTAGGGAATATCAAGGCATGTCAAGAAGTCTCAAAGTGTGCTTGGGAGTTCCAGGGTATGCTAATTATATGTGCCAAATAGTGCCAAGATATGCCAATACATGCCAAGTGCTAAGGATGTGTAGCGTGCTAGGGTATGTCAATGTGTGTCAAGAAGTTTCAAGGAAATAAAAGGAAGAACCAATAAGAGGGTTAATAATTCAAGAATTTATCTTTTTCAAAAGGGGCATGCTAACCACACTAATAATAATACATGCCAAGTGGCAGCATGTTTCAAGTGCTAATGTATGTAAATGCATTCAACCAAGGTGTTCCAGGGCATGCTAGGAACTAAATGCATGCCAACACATGCTAGGAGAGTTCTATGTTGTGCTAGCACATTCCACCATGTGCTTGGGCGTCAATGTCATGACAAGATGTTCTAGGTACAAATATGTTCCAATACATGTGAGGTGCTAAGAAATGTTAGTGTTTGCCAAATAATTAATTTAATATGTTCACGGATTGTTGAGGAGTGTTAGGTATTTCTCATTAATAGAATTAACAGAGCTTGATTATGTATTAAATAATATATTTCATACACACACTAGTGGGAATTTATCTACAGGGAATTTTCGAGATAATAAACTTAATAGATATGAATCATGTTTTGACTCATAGAAAAACTCTATTCGACTAGTCATTACTTGAGGGAAATGATATGCACTAATTACTTCTTAAAAAATTGATTGACTCTAACCACTATGGCATTGAACATATTATAAAAAAGAATCCACAATAATGGTATTAAATCATTATCTTTTGACAAAAAAATAAGTTACTAAGAACATAAAGTCATCAAAAACTCATTGGAATGATCAATGATGATGAACATTTTTTGACCGTCACCAAAAGTAACAAAAATAGCATCGGTGAGGGTCATTAAAATTTCATCACTAGAAGTGTCACCAAAGAGAGAATTAGTGATGGGCCTTTAACGGCCCTCACCAAAAGTGCCTTTGAAAATGGCTTTGGTGACAGACCTTAAAGGACCATCACTATATACACTTACAATGACACTTTTTTAAGGACCATCACCATATTTGGCATTGGTGACGAACCTTAAAGGTCTGTCACAAGCATGACCCTCACCAATGTCCTTTTTTCTTGTAGTGTGACCTTTTCATCCCTATAGATATTTGGATCTCCTTTAATTTTAGTAAACCCTGTTGAGAGAATAATTTATCATCTTCACATACCAAGACATGAGTGCCTATTTGTCTCCATAGAGTGTTTTCTTTAACTTGGAAACAAGGTGTCTTTCTCCCTATTTTACAAAAACATTTGGTTGAAAAATATAGAATTCTTTCTTTAATTCTCCATTCAGAAATCAATATTTGAAATATAACTAATTTAAATTCCAATTATGCTTAGCTTCCACTGAAATCATCATTCTAATGGTGTTCATTTTAGCAACTGGTGCAAGAGATTTTTCATAATCTATCCCTTATTTTTGTGAATAACCAATTGCTACCAGTCTAGCTTTATATTTATCAATAGTATACCATAAAAATTATATTTAGTTTTGAACAACCATTTTGAACCTATGGGAACATTCTCCTTAGGAAATTATTTCAATTCCCCTGTGTCATTTTTCATTATGGAATCATATTTTTTATCATTAGATTTCTCCATTCTACATGTTCATTAATGTCTTCATGTTTCAAAGGTTCAATCACATTAATCACTTTAGTCATCAAGGCATAGTTTTTATACCTTATTGGTGGTTTAATTTGACGTGATGGTTGTCTTGTTAGCTATCTACATTCATTCCTTCTCTTGCTTCGTGGTGACTCACTTCCTCCACTAAGTGTACTTTCACTGCTTAATTAGTCCTCTTGTTTCTCCTCTTATTTGTCATCAACTTCCTTTGTGACATCATAATAATCATGAGGAATATTCCATGCATCATAATTGTAATCCCTATGGCCTTTATCTGCATGTTCATTGTAACAACTCCGCTTCCACATTTTTTTTTCTTTTTATACATTAAATAATAGCTACCTACAACTGCATTAATATGTTTCGTCACATTTTGACAAAACCCTCTAGTAGATTTAATGTTTACTTTTACTCTTGTCTAATTCTTGTCGAATTCAAGTTCAACAATTTTTATCAGTCAACTTTATTTGAATTTAATATTTGCAACATTTATTTACCACCTTATGTCACTAAAACATGATCGAGGCTTCTTATACAGTTTCTAGCATAATAATATTTTTATATTATGCTTTAACCATTGGCATTTTCTTTTTATGATAATAGAAAAAGTTATATCTCTGTCTCTATTTACCTTATCATTTTATATTTCCATTACTTACTTTTATATTATCAATCTCCCTTAATTGATAATTAAATCTTTCATTAAGGTTATAGTCTTAACCTTTAATATATGATTCCTTTTCTAATTTACTCACTTACCCATGTTCTGGTCATAAGTGTTCTATCTGTCAATTAAACTAATTTTGGCCTTTTTTCATATTTATTACACTTATTTAATTTCTACGTTATAACATAGCTAAAGTCTTCCTCCAACACACTTTATATATGAATATTTGTTTCGATTTTCAAAACTCTTGGTATGAGAATACCTTAGTCGAAATTGAACCTTCTACGTTAACTTCCTTAGTCCTACGTGGAATGTTGTCATACTATGGAGTCACTTTACATATCCCTTCCTTTGGGGTTAATGTAAGTTGAGGTTTTTCATAGAGTTACCATGCGATCCTCCTACGTGACTTATTAACCTGACATATAATCAATTTCGCATTTATGAATTTACTAATGAAATCTTGATCCGTATTGTTTTAAGTCCAATGCTTTGATTTTTATTATCCTCTTGGGATTTTTGGCCCTTATAAGTGGTACCTTGGTGATTAAAGCCATCACATGGCTCTGGCCTAATGATTTAACTTCTCATCTACTTGGTTAATATCCACCGTTTGAGGTATTCCACGTGGATGGTTGAGGTTTCATCATATCCGTGATTAGGGTTATCCATTCTCAGCCATATTTTAGTTATGTTCTTCCTTTTGGCATCATTATTCAACTCTGGTTCTACTGCAATCACTCTGCTTCAAGAGATTTCAATTAACTCATGATGTAGAGCCAAGCCTATGGCACAGAGATTTAAGAGTTCATCATTTGCAGGATGCCTTTCAGGTAATGATTCAGTTTCATTGCAAAGATTATAAATCGAAGGTCTTCGAGGACTTTGGGTTTTCATATTTTTAAGTTTGTTTAACCAAATTTTCTTCTGACACTGATACGTATTTATGTAATATGGTTGTAGCGTTGGGTTTTATCCCAGGAATGCTACGTCTTTGATATAATTCCACTGTCATTCTCATTTCATACTCTGGAAAATTGATTTTTAACTATTCCTCAAGAATAGAGAGTAAGAATCTTACCCAGTTTAACGTAAACTCTAATTGAATGTCCTGACATAGTATAAAATGATATTACTATTTGTTTTTTCATTAGAATTTCTATTCTAGCGTTTTTGTATATGGTTTACTTCCTTATTTATCTCTGTCATAAATTTATCATTTCTTCGGTGTTTATTATGAATTTCTAATGCGTCCTTTTGTTGGACGCAGGTTGAGGATTTCCTTCGTGAAAAGGAAGTCCTCTCTCACACTCTACCTAACTCGAGACGCGTACAAATTCCTTTGTTCCTCCCAGCATTACCTTGCCTCTCCAGGTATGCGCATTCTTTAAACATTGTACTTTGCATCATTTTACTCTGTATCAACCATCTGTGGTTAAATAAACTTTTTAGGTTTTCATTATAGGCTATATTCATTATGTTATTTGGCTCTTATATCCTCTGAGAACCTAGTGAAATTTTTGGTATGCCTACACGTATGTAATAGAGAGAGGGTTTATCCAGTTTAGGGAGTTTTCATCTTATAATACTTTTCTTAGTTCCCTTACGAAATTTCCGCGTTGAAATTGTAATTCATTTGGATTTTAAATGTTTTTATGAATGTAATTACTCATTCATTTTGGACACTGATTACAGTTGCTAGAATCCTTACCCTTTTAGAATATTTTCCATCCATTCGAATTTTTTATTTAGGAATTGACTTAGGACTCCTATCGATTTTTGCTCTAAACCTAATTTTTCGAATTCTGAGTTTACTACAACTCATCATTTGCTTTTGAGGATTTGATAATATTACTCATTCTAGATTTATTCATTTTTTCTCAAGCCTCTATACTTCTACTCATTTTTTTTTATTCAAATTGAATTTTTACAATACCTTATTAAAGCTTGATGGCAGGTAACTATTTCAGATTTTTTATGAAATATAATTTATTGTACAGGAGTAGAAACTTCTCCTTGGTCCCTTAGAGTATGTCCAGTCTTCATTTCTAACACTTTCAGGTATTCGTTCTTTCCTCTATGTATACAAATTCCTCTTTACTATTTTATTCCTCTTCTTCTCGAATTTAATTTGTTTTCTATATTTGTTTAGAGGCATAATTACCTTCCTTCTCTATTTGATCTAGTAATGCAATAATTATCTGTAAATTTTTCATTATCTATTGTATCAATATTCCCTACTTTATTTAAGCACATTTATTAATTTGTATAATTTATTTTATGTGCAGGTACCCTTTACCTTCTTGTTTCATTTTACAGTTTGGTTATCATTATGTACATCATACAGTGACACAATGATTTTATTTTATTGTATAGGTTGGTCCAGAATTTCTTGAGGACTTCCTCTAATTGAAATCTGAACTATTTTAACAGGGATTATGTAGTTGTAATTTATGTAACGGAATCAAAAATCTTTATAAATTTTGGAAAGTAATTACTTTGACACTTTATGTAGATGTATAAGTCTGCCAACTTATTCTAATTCAGTATAATCCAGTATACTCTATTTCCATAAATGAAATTGTATTTACTGTTCAACATATTTTATATTCTTTGTAAACTTCACTTCATTTCTGATATAGTACTATGACTTATGTATAAATTCCAAATATTCTAATTATGTTACAACATAAGATAGGAATTGAATTTTTAGATTCATGCTAAAAACAAGAACAAAGTTCTTTCATTCTGTATAATGTTATTTGAGAGGTTTGCATAGTTAGTTGGATAATTTCATTATATATACTTCTCATATATTTACTTTCTGCATGTAAAATTTTAGATACTCTACCTAACCTCATATTTAAACCTAATTCATAGGTTTAGACATTCAGAGAGTTGGTATCATTCCTAAAATTATCTGTGCAATAGTACAGGACTACAATATATTTATTATAGTAAGTTCTGTTGAATGCACAGATCTAAACAATTTACAGCTAACAGAAAAGTATCCTACTACTTACATACATAGAATATACTCTTTGACAAATCGGTCTACTTACTTCACCACCATTATAAACTTCTATATAATAACACAAAATTAAGACAGAATTAATTAACTTGTGCATACCAATTCTAGTAGACTATTTTCCACCCAACTTTTGAGCTCTATCTCCATAGCTCCCCCCGAGCAGAGATAAATCCTTCCAATAGGAGATGACCTCTTCTCTACCCAGAATTTTCTTATTTAAGCCTACTTTCCCATCATCTTGTTTCCATAACTGCATCCAGTTAATCAGGATGTTGTTTTCCCTTTTTCCTATACTTTCCTTTTGTTTCTTCAACAAAATTAGTTTAAAACTAGTTTTTTCCTCTCTCTTTTTTGATTCCACCTCTTCCCAGTAACTTTCCTCTTTATTGGGGTATCTTTTTAGATTTTTATCTCCAATATAATAATCAATATTTAATTTTTTTTCTCCAAGGATTTTCCAAGAACTAGGAAAGTCTTCGGAACCTTATCCATCCTCATGGGCTTGGATTCGTGATCTCTAACTATACTCTAGTCTTTGCACAATTAATTCCATTTCCATTTTTATTTAAAATAATAAATTAAAATATGTCAACAATAATTGTTTTCCCTTGGGTCTACTTGACCCTTTAGGACTGTTCAACTATCTAATAAAAGCAGTAAACTAGGGATATTACATACTCCCCCTCTAAAACAAAACACCGTCCTTGACGTTTCAAAAACAAAATATAAACTCACTTTTCAAACAGTGATGGATATTTTTCCTTCATATCTTCCTATCGGTCCCAAGTAGCTTCTTCGGGTGCAAAGTGCTTCCATTGCACTTTCACCCCAACTACTGTCCTATTCCAGAGCTCAATTTATTCTTGTGCCAGGATGTGAAGTGGCTCTGGAATAAATTCCCCTTCTGGTTCCACCTGTATCACATTCCAATCAATGACATGGGTAGGGTCATTTACATACTTTTTTAATAATGAAACATGGAAAAAATTGTGAACCATCATGTGACTAGGTAAAGCTAGCTTCTATGTTACTAGTCCCACTCTTTCTAGTACTTCAAAAGGTCCACAATATTGTGGTGCTAATTTATCACAACAACCCATGTAAAAAGTACTATTTTTGGGCTTAATCCTCAATTAAACATGATCTCCCACATTAAATTCTCTTTTTTTTTTGCATAGCTCTTTTTCCTGTCTTGTGATGTCTTAATATTTTGCTGAATTTTCTTCAAAGTTCTTTCCATTTCCTGCAATGCATTGGGTCCGAGTATTAACTTATCCTCTGGTTGGATCCAACTAAGAGGCGTGTGGAATTTTCTGCCATATAATTCTTCAAAGGGACTCATCTTGATTAAGGCTTGATAACTATTATTGTAGGCAAACTCTGCTAGATGCAGAAATTCTTCCCACCTTTTAGGTCTATCCATAACATACATTCTCAACATGTCTTTTAAGATCTGGTTTGTTCTTTTAGTGTTTCCTTCTGTTTGGGGATGGTATGTGGTACTAAAATTCAACTTATTATCCATTCCACCAAACTGAGTCTTCCAAAAAGATTAAGTAAACTTTGGAGCTCTGTCTAACATGATCATTTTAGGAATACCAAGTAAATTTACAATCTCTTTCATAAACACATTAGCTACTTGAGTTGTACCAAAATTAGATTGTACTGGTAAGAAGTTTGCAGTCTTAGTCAATGTGTCTAGAACTACCATTATAGAATCATGTTGGTATTTAGTTCTTGGAAATCCAGTTATAAAATCTATGGAAACTGTTTACCACTTCCATTCTGGGATGGGTAAAGGATTGAGAAATCCTACTGGATGTTGATGCTCTGCATTTACCTATTGACATTCCAAACATCTAGCTAAATAGTTAGCCACATCCTTTTTCATACCAAGCCAAAACATATTCTTTCTCAAGACTGAAATCAATTTCTGATACCCTATATGTTGGGCATATGGTCTTTAATGATACTTGTCTAAAATTTCACTTTTTAATGAGCTGACATTGGGAATGTACAATATGTTTTTATAACAAATAAATCCTTTTTCATTTTGAGTATATCCCACTATCTCATTATTCTGCAATTTTTCTTGGAGTTTTTCATAGTTTGGATCTTGATTCATTACTTCTTGGATCAATATTTCAATGTCAAAATTTGCACTACTCCCAACACTATTCAAATTTTGAAGAGAATTCCTACTTAAACCATATGCAATCTTATTTTCCTTTCCTTTAATATGTTTGATCTCCATATCAAACTCAGTAAGGAAGAACAACCATCTATTCTGTCTAGCATTTAAATCAGGTTGTGTGAAAAAGTATTTCAAACTTATGTGGTCTATCATCAATACAAACTTTTTCCTTAATAGATAATGTCTCCACATCTTCAAAGCATGTATTATAGCAGCTAACTCTAAGTCATACACAGTGTAATTCTCTTCATGTTTCTTTAATTTTCTTGACTCGTGCTATTAATGAGTTTTCTTTCAATAACACCCCTCCTGATCCTTCTGCACAAGCATCTGTACATACTACAAATTATTGATTTGGATCAACAATCTTCAAAATAGGAGCAGTTGTTAGTTTTATTTTTAACTGCTCAAAACTATGTTGACATTTTTATGTCCACTCAAACTTCACTCCTTTCTTTTGTAGAGAGGTAATAGAATATGCTAAGGCAGAAAATATTTCTATAAATCTCCTATAGTATCCTGCAATTCCGATGAATTATCTTAAGGAGGAAACATCAGTAGGCACAAGCCAATCCATGATAGCTTGTATCTTTTCTAGGTCCACGGCTAATCCCCTTTCTGAAATTACATGAGCCAAGTATTGAATTTTATCTTTATAAAATTCACATTTGCTAAGCTTGGCATAGAACTTATGTTCTCTAAGTGTTTGTAAGACAATTCTGAGATGTTCTTTATGTTCAACTTCATTCTTAGGATATACCAGAATGTCATCAATAAACACTAGAACGAACTTGTCTAGATACTTACTTAAGACATTGTTCATTAAGCACATAAAGGTAGTAGGTGAATTAGTCAACCCAAAAGGTAGAAATACAGACTCATAGTGTCCATATATAGTTCTGAATGAAGCTTTATTTCTGGCTTCATCTTTAATTCTTAGTTGATGATAGCCTGTCCTTAAATCAATTTTTGAAAAGACTGTGGCTCCTCTCACTTGATCAAATAAATCATCTATCCTAGGTAGAGGATATCTATTATTGATAGTCAGTTTGTTTAGTTATCTATAGTCTATACACATTCTGAATGTACCATCTTTCTTTTTAACAAATAGTACCTGTTCTCCCCATGGGGACACACTTAGCCTTATATAGCCTCAGTCCAACAACTCTTCTATCTTCAATTTTAATTCTAACAACTTTGGGGTACTAATTCTGTATGGTGCTCTAGATACTAGTGTAGCTCCTGGTATTAACTCAATTGAAAAGTCAATTTCTCTTTTAGGGGGTAGTTGAGGAATTTCATCTAGAAACACATACTTGAATTCTTTGATTACTAGTAAATTTTCTACAGTTTACCTTTTAGTTTGTTGTCCCAACTCTTCCAATTGTTCAATGTACACTTGACAACCTTTTTCTTACTGTCCTTTTTAATTGTAGCATTTAAATTTCTCTAAGTGATATTGGTTTGGGTTTCCCTTTCACTATCACTATTTTTCCCTCACCATCTATACAACGCACTGTTTTATCTAAACAACTACGTATTTATTTCTGTTTTTCTAACCCGTCCATTCAAATTTAGTTCAGTTTCATACCCATTTAAATTTACAATCATCTTTGGTAATTTATGAGTCACTTTTCTTTTTGTTCGTGTAGCTAGTTGAACTAACCATGCTTGATGAAATTTTTCTGATTTTAATTTTCACTTTTCCAACATTTGGGGACTTATATAATTTAAATTTGCACCTGGATATATCATAACAGAAACATGTTGTTCAACAATCATCCCTTCTATTTCAACCATGGTTGATTGGTGTTCAGCTTGACGATCTTCCAGTGCAGCACTGATTCTGGGAATGGTTCTTGCCATGTCATTTACAGTAGTTTCTTTTTTCAACACTTGAATGTTGTTAATGGTTCGGTGAGGACAGTCTCATAACATATGATGTTCTCCACAACCCTAGCACTTTAGTCATTGCCTCATCTTTATGGTTCCATCTCTCTTACTGTTTACATCTATCTTCTTAGATCCTATTTGTGATTGGGCTGGTTGATTTTTTCCAACTTTTTTAAACTTCTTCCTTTGATGATTTTCCCCAAAGTACTTGAAGTTGGTTGGTTTTACTCTTTTTCCACTAGAGTCACCTTTTCATTTTTCTTTGTTCGCATAGTTTTTCGCTTGATCATTTCTACCTTTGAACTATTGATAACATAGTCTTTCCTTGTGCACAGCTTCATCCAATGTCTTGGGATTATCATATTCTATCCTCTCCTTGTAGATATTAGAAAATAAAAATAAAAATAGTTGTACCTTAGCCTTCTCTTCCATAATATAAGGTACATACTGAAGCATATTTGTAAATTTGGTAACAAACTCATCTATGGTAAGCTATCCCAATATCGGCTCATGAAACTCTTTGGCTTTGTCATCATAGTATATTTCATTCATATATCTAGATTTAAATTTATTTTGAAACTCTTCCCAAGTGAGATTTTTTCTCATCTAGCACATGTACCATTTTGGTTTCTTCCCACCACAAGGTAGTCTTACCTCGTAGCTGGTAAATATAGCAACCTAGCTTTAAAGTTACTTCCATATTCATAAACTTGGAAGTAATTGACAATGTTTAGAAGCCAAGCTTCTGCATCTTCCTCCTTCTCACCATCATAAGTGGGAGGTTTGATTTTTCGGAATTCTCCTTGCAATTCGTTTTTCCTTCTAGATTGCTGTCGAAAAGCTTCACCATCCTCAAATTCTTCTGAGTGATTTTCAACTTCCTTTCTCTTTCTTCTAGAAACTTCACCTTTGTGACTAGTCCTAGAGGCTAATTCCTTGATTAAACTTTCTTGCTCTTCGCTGGCTAGTGATAATCTTTCATTGTTGGTTCTAAGCTACACCATTTCTCTTTGCATCTGATGGATCATAGCTAGCAATGGAGCATTTGGATCTGGTGGGTTTTCTGCACCACCTAGATCTACATATAGCTCATCCCCTTCACTCATAATTCAACTATACTTTTCTACACTAATTAACTGTACACAGAAATAATATTAATGTGAATTTTCTTTTTATTTTATTTTTAAAACCAATTTGCAACACTGTAATTCCTGGATTTTTAATTTCTAGTCTGGGCACACATATTAGGCCCAGTGTTTTAACATGGGCTCTGATACCATTTGTAACAACTCCACTTCCACTAATTTTTTTTCTTTTTATAGATGAAATAATAGCTACCTACAACTGCATTAATATGTTTTGTCGCATTTTGATGAAACCCTCTAGTAGCTTTAATGCTTGCTTTACTCTTGTCTAACTCTTGTCGAATTAAAGTTCAACAATTTTTATCAGTCAACTTTATTTGAATTTATTATTAGTGACGTTTCTTTACCACCTTATGTCACTATAACATGATCGAGGCTTCTTATACATTTTCTTGCATAATAATATTTTTATATTATGATTTAACCATTGGCATTTTATTTTTATGATAATAGCAAAATTTATATCTCTGTCTCTATATACCTTATCATTTTATATTCCAATTACTTACTTTTATAGTATTAATATCCCAAAATTGATAATTAAATCTTTGATTAAGGTTATAGTCTTAACCTTTAATAGATGATTCCTTTTATAATTTACTCACTTACCCATGTTCTAGTCATAAGTGTTCTATTTGTCAATTAAACTAAGTTCTCCCTTTTTTTCATTCTTATTACACTTATTTAATTTCTACGTTATACCATAGGTAACTAAAGTCTTCCTCCAACACACTTTATGTATGAATATTTGTTCCGAGTTTAAAACTCTTGGTATGAGAATACCTTAGTTGAAATTGAACCTTCCACATTAACTTCCTTAGTCCTATGTGTATTGTTGTCATATTATGGAGTCACTTTATGTATCCCTTCCTTTGGGGTTAACGTAAGTCACAGGTTCTTCATAGAGCTACCATGCAATCCTCCTATGTGACGTATTAACCTGACACATAATTAATTTCGTGTTTATGAATTTAGTAACGAAATCTTGATCCGTATTTTTTTAAGTCCAATGTTTTGATTTTTATTATCCTCTCGGGATTTTTTGCATTTATAAGTGGCACCTTGGCCATTAAAGCCAACACATGGCTCTAGCTTAACGATTTAACTTCTCATCTACCGAGTTAATCTCCATCGTTTGAGGTATTCCACATGGACGGTTGAGGTTTCATCGTATCTGTGATTAGGGTTATTCGTTCTTAGCCATAATTTAGTTCTATTCTTCCTTTTGGCATCGTTATTCGGCTCTGGTTCTACTGCAGACACTCTGATTCAATAGATTTCGGTTATCTTTATGATGTAGAGCCAAGCCTATGACACGGATGTTTAAGAGTTTTTCATTTGCAGGATTCCTTTCAGGTAATGATTTAGTTTCATTGCAAAGATTATAAATCGAAGGTCTCCGAGGATTTTGGGTTTTCAAATTTTTACTTTTCTTTAACCAAACTTTCATCTGTCACTAATACGTATTTATGTAATATTGTTGCAGCGTTGGGTTTTATACCAGGAATATTACGTCTTTGATAGAATACCACCATCATTCTCATTTCATACTCTGTAAAATCAATTTGTAATAGTTCCTCAAGGATAGGAATCTTACCTAGTTTAACGTAAACTCTAACTGAATGTCTCGCCATTTTATACAATGATATTACTATTCGTTTTTTTATTGGAATTTCTATTCCAATGTTTTTTTATAGGGTTTACTTCATTATTTATCTCTGTCATAAATTTTTTATTTCTTCGATCTTTAATTATTAGTTTCTAATGCATCATTTTGTTGGAAGCAGGTTGAGGATTTCCTTCATGAAAATGAAGTCCTCTCTCACACTCTGCCTAACTCGAGACTTGTCCAAATTCATTTGTTCCTCCTGGCATTACCTTGCCTCTCCACATATGCATATTCTTTATACACTGTACTCTGCATCTTTTTACTCTGTATCAACCATCTGTGGTTAAATAAACTTTCTGGGTTTTCATTATAGGTTATCTTCGTTATGTTACTTGGATCTTCTATCCTCTAAGAACCCAGTGAAATTTTCGGTATGCCTACACTTATTTAATATAAAGAGGCTTTATCCAGTTTAGGGAGTTTTCATCTTATAATACTTTTCTCGGTTCCCTTACAAAATTTCCATGTTGAAATTGTAATTAGTTTGGCTTTTAAATGTTTTAACGAATGTAATTACTCATTGGTTTTGGACACTGATGACAATTGCTGGATTCCTTACCCTTTTAGAATATTTGACATCCATTCGAATTTTTGATTTAAGAATTGACTTAGGACTACTACCGATTTTTTCTCTAAATACAATTTTTCAAATTCTGAGTTTACTGCAGCACATCGTTTTCTTCTGAGTATTTGAGAATATTATTCATTCTAGAATTATTCAATTTTTCTCAAGCCTTGGGACTTCTACGCCTTTTTTGTTTATTCGAATTGAATTTTAACAATACCTTATTAAAGCTTGATGGCAGGTAACTATTTCATATTTTTAATGAAATATAATTTATTGTACATGAGTATAAACTTCTCCTTGGTCCCTCAGAGTATGTCTAGTCTTTAGTTCCAACACTTTCAGGTACTCGTTCTTTCCTCTATGTATAGAAATTCCTTTTTACTATTGTATTCTTCTTCTTGTCGAAATTATTTTTTTTTCTAAACTTGTTTACCGACATAATTACCTTCCTTCTCTTTTCGAACCAGTAAGGTAATAATTATCTGTAAATTTGTCAATATCTATTGTTTCAATATTCACTACTTTATTTAGCGCATTTATTAATTTCTATACATTTGTTTATGTGCAAGTAGCCTTTACCATGCTGTTTCATTTTACATCTTGGTTATCATTATGTTAATCATATAGTGATAGAATGGTTTGATTTGATTGTATAGGTTGGTCCAAAATTTCTTGAAGACTTCCTCTAATTGAAATCTAAACTATTTTCACAGGTATTATGTAGTTGTAATTTATGGAACGAAATCACAAATCTGTATAAATTTTGGACAATAATTACTTTGACAGTTTATGTATATGTTTAAGTCTCCCAACTTATTCTAATTTAGTATAATCCAGTATACCCTATTTCCACAAATGAAATTATATTTTCTGTTCAGCATATTTTATATTCTCTATAAACTTCACTTCATTTCTGATATAGTACTATGACTTATCTATAAATTCCAAATCTTCTAATTCTGCTACAACAAAAGATAGGATTTTAATTTTCTAGATTCATGCTAAATGCAAGAACAAATTTCTTTCATTCTGTATAATGTTATTTGACATGTTGTCATAGTTAGTTGGAAAAATTCCTAATATCTACTTCTTATATATTTACTTTCTGCATGTAAAATTTGAGATACTCTACCTAACCTCATATTTAAACCTACTTCACAGGTTTAGGCATTATGAGAGTTGGTATCATTCCTAAAATTATTTGTGCAACACTATATTTATTATAGTAGGTTCTGTTGAATGCACAAATCTAAACAACTTACAATTAATAGAAAAATATCCTACTACTTACATACACCGAATATACTCTTTAATATATCAATCTACTTACTTCACCACCATTATAAAATTCAGTAAAATAACACAAAATTAGGACAAAATTAATTAACTTGTACATACCAATTTTGGTAGACTATTTTTCACCCAGCCTTTGAGCTCTATCTTCATATCTCCTCCCGAGCAGAGATCAATCCTTCCAGAAGTATACCACCTCTTTTCTACATAGAATTTTCTTATTTAAGCCTGATTTCCCATCAACTTGTTCCCATAAATACGTCTAGTTAATTAGGATGATTTTTTCCTTTTTTCCTAGGCTTTCCTTTTGTTTCTTCCACAAAAGTACATTAAAACTATATTTTTCCTCTTTCTAGTTTTACTCCACCTCTTCCCAGTAACTTTCATATTTACTGGGGTATCATTTTAGTTTTTTATCTCCAATATGATAATCAATATTTATTTTATTTTCTCCAAGGATTTTTAGAGAACTGGGAAAGTCTTTGGAACCTTATCCATCCTTATGGACTTGGAGTCATGATCTCTAATTATACTCTAGTCTTTGTACAATTAATTCCATTTCCATTTTTATTCAAAAAATTAAATTAAAATATCTCCAAAATAATTGTTTTTACTTGGGTCCACTTCACCCTTTAGGATTGTTCAATTTTCTAATAAAAGCAGTAAAACTAGGGATATTACATTCATGGAACAAAACATCTTTGATTGTAAAAAAATTATGTGTAAAAGGATCACATAACTTATATGCTTTATGATCAAAATGCTAACCAGTGAAAATATGTTTGATAACTTTTGCATCAAGTTTTCTCCTCTCTTATTTCAGAACATGAGAAATTTTTTTGCTTCCAAATACTCTAAAATGGATTACTACTAGTTTATAACCATAAAAACCTTCAAGTTGAGTCTTATGATTTAAGATTTTAGTTTGACTTGTTTTCTTTAAATAAATAACATTACTAATAACTTCATCCACAAAATCATTGGTAAGACTTTTACCTTTAATCATGCTCCTTGCACATTCCACCAAGGTTTTATTATTTCTTATAACTAATCCATTCTCATGTGGAGTATCTGGCATTGTATACTTTTCTACGAATGCATTTGTTTTGCAGTATTTCACAAATGTTCCTAATGGATATTCTCCCCCTTGATGATATCTAAGGATCTTGATGTATTTTCTTGTTTTCTTCTCAACCAAGTTTTTAAACTCTTTGAAATATTCAAATACATCACTCTTATTTCTTATATTCAAGTTTTGTGCAATCATCAACAAATATTAGGAAATAATATGCTCCTCATAATGGCCTAGTCTGCATAGGACCACACACATATATATGCACAAGTTCAATAATATATCTTTTTCTTTTATGTATGAGTAGGTAACTCTTCCCTATGAATCTTCCCTAATGCAAATATTTCACATGATGAATATTTATTATTTAACAAAGGAAGCCTTCTAACATTCTCTAATTCTGAAGTAGAAACAAGTTAGGATAATTAAGGTGTACATACCTTTGATGCCAAAGAGATTTTGTTGTCATGGTGGTAGATGCCAATTCTTAATGATCTTGTCTAAATATATCAAGCTTCAATCCACCTCCAAATCTCACCCCTCTTGCTATAATTTTGGAATCGTATTGTATATCCTTAAAAATGGAATGTGATTTAAAGAATTCAAATTTGAGATTCTGATCTACAATGGTGGACACAAAGATTATATTATTCTTGATTTTATAAATATAAATCACATTTTGTAATTTTCTCTCTTGGCTATTTGGTAAAATTACAATTACATCACCATAACTTGTGATTTCATGAGAATGGTTATCTCATAGATAGATGTGAGTAAAATTATTATTTCCATGATAGGTATCAAACCATTTCTTTTTGCATGTCATATGAATTGAAGAATCGAAGTAAATAAACCATGCATTAATATCATTAGTTTCTACTAATAAGGTAACATATGAAATGAATAATTTGAGATTTTTGAAATTATCACTAATTGAGGCTTCTTTATCAAAAAATAATCATGAATTACTTCTACGATTAGACTCATCAAATTTCCTTTTATTGCAATATTTATCAAAGTTTCCAGCCTTACCACAATAGAAGCATCCATCAATCTTCTTCACATAGGTCTTTTTCCTTGGTGGTGTTATGCCTTGATGTGTTTTTAGTTGTGATTTTCCTCGTTTGTTTTTGTCCCATGGAATTCCTTTGTTTATTTGCTTCTATTATGAAACCAACTCCAAAAATAAAATAAAAGAGATATCAACACTTTAGAAATAAGCCAATTCGAGGGGGGACCATCCTTTACTTTATATAAATTAAAAATTCTTGGATGATACAAATGACCAAACCTCCTTCTATATATAGGAGTCCATGTGGTCACAATATAATCCTATTCGACCTAACAATAATAATGTAAGGGCACAACAATAAAAATATGGGGGTTACAGGGGTACAAAAATAACAATAAGGGTGTTACACTAACAACAATAAGGGACTATACTAGTAATGTAGGGACCTAACATGCCCTCTTCTTCAAAAAATTGTTTTCCTCAATGCCTCAGTAGCTCTGTATGCTTCTGTATAAAATTCTCATCCTCCCTTGTAGAATCTTCAGTGGGTAAGTTCTTCCATTTGATGAGATACTCTAAAATTGATCGATTTCGTAGCTGTCAATTTCTTGTTTCTTTGACTATTTCAGGTTCCAATATGATTTTTCCTTCCTCATAAAGTTCTGGAAATATTGTTTGAACTAGAAGTTTGTCCCATATAACCTTATTTAAGAATGAAACATGGAAAACTAGATGCACTCACGAAGAACTAGGAAGCTCCAATTTGTATGCAATAGTACCAATGTTTTGCAACACCTTGTAAGGACCATAGTACTTTGGCGATAATTTATTATCCTTCTTAGCTTGCTTGAGGGAAATTTTTTTGTATGGTTGTAGCCATAAAAATACACAGTCTCCTACCTCAAAACTTCTTTCGCTGCGATGTTGATCTTCTTGTTGTTTCATTCAATTTTGTGCCAAATTTACGTTATCCTTTAAGAGTTGGAGAACTTCTTGTTGAAGCTCGATGTGATCTTCCACTGCTTGAACCTTATAATTTTCCCTTAAAGAATATGTGATGGATGGTGGATCATATCCATAAAGTTCCATAAATGGGTCATTTGTGTTGCGGTATGGAAGGAAGTATTATACCACCATTTAGCAAGATGTAACCACTTCACTCGTTGTGTTTGCTTATCAGATACAAAACAACGAAGATATCCTTCCAAACATTTATTCACTATCTCAGTTTGATCATCGGATTGAGGATGATAAGATTAGCTATGAACTAGTTGAGTACCCAAACAAGAAAATAATTCCATCCAAACATTTCCAGTAAAAATGGGATGTTTGTCACTTACAATAATATTTGGGTTTCCATGTAATTTTTGAATTATTTCCATAAATGCAATAGAAACTGTACTTGCTTTAAATGGATGAGATAATGCACAAAAGTGTATACTTTATATTTCTATTAACTACCACCATGATGGCACTCTTTCTTTCAGACTTAAGTAAACTTGTGATAAAATCCATTGAAATCTCCTCCCAATGTTGACTTGGATTGATAAATCTTGTAGAAGACCTGGGGTCTTATTTGTATCAACTTTATTTTGGTGGAAACCCAAAAATTCTGCCACAAAATTTTGAATATCATATTTAAGGCCATCCCAAAAAAAATCTTTCTTCAACCTAGGGTGAGTTTTTAAAAATCCTATGTGTCCTCCTAAAGGAGAACTATGCAATTCCAAAAGAATCTTGTGTTTTAGTTGGGAATTCTTGCAAATATATAAATGACATTTGTACCATAAGGAATCATTTTTCCAATTAAATGTATCAGATGTATTAGGATCTTGTTGCAAATTTTGAATGAGTGTCCATAGTTCTTCGTCCTTCTTCCATTCATCCCTTGCTTCAGTTATCCAATTTGGTTGGATAATACAAATGGCACAAAGCAATGCTTCCACCTCTTCATCCTTTCTTGAGAGTGCATCTACAACAACATTTAGCTTCCATTTTTTGTAGATGATTTCAAATTCATAACCCAACATCTTTGTGACCCATTTTTGCTACCCTTCTAAAGATAGTCTTTGTTCCAAAAAGTGTTTAAGACTATCATGATCATTTTTTACATTGAAGTATCTTCCCATTAGGTAAGGTCACCATTTATTTAGTGCATGCAGTATTGCCAAAATTTCCTTCTCATAAATAGATTTCTGTAAATACTTTCCTTTCATTAGACAACTTTCAAAAGCAATGGGTCTTCCTTCTTGCATTAAAACAACACCAATTCCATTTCCTGAGGCATCACATTCCACAATAAAGGTTTTTGTGAAGTCTGGCGTAGCTAAAACAAGTGCTAGGCACATTGCCTCTTTAATATGTTCAAAGGCCTTAGTTGCTTCAGGAGTCCATGAAAATGTACCTTTCTTCAATAATGTTGTTATAGGTGCTGCTATTCTCCCATAATTCTTGACAAACTTGCGATAATGCCCTGTTAACCTGAGAAATCCTCACAACTGCTTTATGGTTGTGGGGACTTTTCATTCCTTAATGGATTTAATTTTTTTAGGGTCTACCTTAACACCCTCATGAGATACAATATGACCTAGATACTGCACCTCTTGAACTCCAAAGAAACATTTGGATGTTTTTGCATATAATTGTTTCTCATCCAATTGTTTGAGCACCCTATCAACATGTTTAATATGATACTTCTAAGGAAGGGTTTGAAAATGCAATTCATCAACCCTTGAAATGTAGAAGGTGCATTGGTAAGGCAAAAAGTCATGACCAAACATTCATAATGACCCTCATGAGTTTGAAATATTTTTTTCGGAATATATTCAGTTTTCATTCTAATTTGATGATATCCTAAACAAAGATCCAACTTGGTAAAATAAATTTCTCTGTGTAATTCATCCAATAATTCATAAATCACAATAATTGGAAATTTATCTTTAATAGTGAGCTTATAGAGCTCCCTATAATTGGGGCACATGCACCATGATCCATCCTTCTTGTGCACCAATACTACTGGAGCAGAGAAAGAACTTTGACCAGGTTGAATTATACCAACCTCTAACATTTCTACAATCATATGTTCAATTTTTCTCTTTTGGACATAAGGATATCTGTAAGGCCTGATGTTTGGAGGTAAACTTCCTGGAATCAAATGAATAGCATGATCATGATCACCAATAGGTGGGAGTCCTTTGGGAGTTTCAAAACCTTGGAATGATTGTCCAAGACTTTTTGGAGATCTGGATAAATAGATGATTTTGATGTTAGAACTTCTAGTGAGCATAATTATGCAATTACGCCTCGTTGTTATTTCTTCATAAGCTTTGTCATGAAATTAGAGCTTATTATATTTCTTTGCTTCCCTATGGTACCCCGTAATTCGATTTCCTTTCCTTCTGAAAAAACTTTCAAGAAATTTTTTTGAAAATTAAAAGCTACCATCCCCAAAGATTGTAACCATTGTACTCCTAGTACAACATCAACACCTCCCATTGGAATGGAAATAATTGCACTATTCAATACATATTCCCCCATGGTTAGCTTGATATTATTGAATTTTCCAGAGAAATTTATAGTTCCTCCATTTGGAACCATCACTTGACATTTTGGTGCTAGGTATAGGAAACAATTCAATTCCTTGGCTACCTTACAATGAATAAAATATGGGTACTACCCAAATCAATCAACACTATTACCTTTTTCTTCTTGATATTTCCTTCTATATTGAGAGTTTGAGGAGTGGCAATTCCTGCCAATGAATTACACAATATAGTCAAGCTCATTTCTTCTTCTTCTAGGGTTCATTCCTGGTGTATATCCTCTTCTTTTTAATTTCTTGTTAATTTTCTTAATCCTCTTCACAATCTCTGTAAAATATTCTATTTTTTGCACACTTATGACCTTTAGTGGATTTGCTATCATAACTGTAGCAAAGCCCTTTAACTGTTTTTTCTTCCAGTTGTTGTGGTGTCAACCTTGTAGGTTGTGGAAGTCTAGGAGTAACAACACTTCCATCTTTATATATGTGAGTGGTAGGCTTCCTTGTTGCCATAATTTTACATTCAATTTTTCTTGCCACCCTGAATGCCTTCTCCAATGAATCAGGTTCCCAAACATGAACTTCATGTTGGATGTTATCCTTTAAAATCCCTATCAAGACATCAATCTTGTGTTCCTCTAATATATCAGTTACCTTTATATTTAATTATTGGGAGTCCTCAATGTGCTCCACCACTGGAACCTTTTGCTTGAGGTTAATCAATTGGCTAAATAAGGTGTTGCTCTTTGTATCCTCATAATGTGCTATCATTTCCTCCATAAAAATTGACCAAGTCATAATTTGTTTACGGGAGCAAAGCCATCAATACCATACAAATGTATTTTATTCTAAATGTAAAGTTGCAATGCGTACCTTTTGTGTGTTTTGCACATTATTGAGATCAAAATGCTGCTCCATGTGTAGTATCCATGTTACGAGATCCTTGCCATCAAAATTCCTCATATCCATCTTTGGAATATGGTGGTTCTTCAATCCAACATTAGATTTTATGAAATGACAATTAAAATTTATTTTGTTCACATCATTAGTTTCCTCTACTATCTTTATGCCATTAGGAATCATTTCTTATATTAACCTTGTCATCAAACCTTCCATCTCTTCTTTTAGATCATTCTTCATGTCTTCAATGTTGCCTTTAATTTTTTCATCAATCTTAGCTTCCATGTCATCCATCTTAACTTCCATGTCAGCTTCCATGCCAACTTCCATGCCATCCATCTTAGCTTCCATGGCATTCTTCAAACCATCCATCGCTTTCTTCAAACCATCAATCTTAGCTTCCACGCCTTTCTTCAAAACTTCCATTTCATTTTTTGTTGCCCTTTCCGAGAGAGAAATTTGGTGCACTTTCTCTTGTAATTTTGATATGTCATGTTGCGCTTCTTCCTATTCATGAGTCATAGTAGAGATTTTTGAAGGCTTAATGGGTGTTGAATTATCTTAGGTGGAATTTTAGAACCCAATACTTATATGTATTCTTCAATATACCCTTGGAATCACTTCAAACTGATTTTTCACACAATACTTATGCAATTCGAAAAAAAATAAACACCTTTTTCTTTCTTTTGAGGAGCTCGATATTGAAAATGAACTATCTCTATGATTTCAAATCTTCAATATCTTAAATTTGGCCTTGTAGTAGCCCTCTGAATCTTCTTTCGAATGCCATACGTCTGACCTGATTTGGATTCTTCAAGGCAAAGTTATACCCAATCTCCCACAATGACCTAAATATGGACTAGTTAAGTAGAGTGAACTTGTACGATGTGCCATGTGTCACTATTTCCTCCTTAGGCTCTAAAATTGATACACAGGAAACTAAATTCTGTATTCTTGTGGCCACCTTTTACAAAATTCCAATCTGACACTGAGAGAGAGAGAGTTACGAAGATTTTCCTCGGTCACCTCTTTGAGTTGAAATTTGGAATCTTGAAAACCCTAACTTCCACAGATCATATCTTTGTAAATATTGTGAAAAAATATCTCAAATGTTTACATGGACTTCCTCAAGGTTTCATATTTTCTCTGTAGAAATTTCAGCTTCTGAACCTTCATAGAAAAATAATTATAGCACAAATTCCACGATGACCTATTTTAGGTGAAATTCGGGAGCCTGAAAAAAACCCTAACTTCCATAGATCATATCTCCCAAAATATTTCGAACCAAGATCTGAAATTTTTACAAGACGTCCCTCCAGCTTTCGGCTTCTCTCTGTAAAAATTTCAACTTTTGAGCCTTCGTAGAAAACAAGTTATAGCGAAAATTCCACGATGACCTGTTTGGAGCAGCGAAACCCTAAAATCCAAAGCTCTGATACCAAGTTATGAAACCAACTCCATAAATAGAAGAAAAGAAATATCAACGCCTTAGAAATAAGCCACTTTGAGGGTGCAACCTCCTTTACATTACATAAATGAAAAATTCTTGGATGATACATATGACCAAACCTCCTTCTATATATAGGAGTCCATGTGGTCACAATATAATCCTAGCTGACCTAACAATAATAATGTAAGGTTACAATAATAACAATATTAGGGTTACAGGGGTACAAAAATAACAATAAGCGGGTTACAATAACAAAAATAAGGGACTATACTAGTTATATAGGGACCTAACAACTTCCCTCTGGTTACTACTGAGAAATCTGAAATTTGAGATCTACTAGAAAAATTATTCCTTCTTTCTTCTTCTTGCAGGAGAATACATCTTAATTAATTAAAGGTAGGAGCCTTTTCCTAGTTGAAATTCCAGAGTTAAACATATGATAATACTCTAAAATCCAATTCAAATTAATAGTGACTAGATCATTGTTGGAAACCTTTTAACCAATAGTTATCAGAAATTTCTTTGATTCTAGAAGGAGAATCACAAATTATTTCATTTACCTTGACCAAGTGCTCCAAATTATTCTCAAAAGAAAAAAACTATTGGATCGATGTGGAACCTCAACACCCGTGTAGATCTCATTGTTCTAAATCCAACGCAACTCATTTCATGGAAAACCGACACTGTATTCTCCTAGAAACATGTTCTATCCACCTTGTCAGCAGTCACAACCCAGTCAGCAGTCCGTACTACTAACTATGCATGCACAGTCGCAAGTTGACTTGATCAATGGATTTTCTTCATCAAATGAGGTGATTCCAAGTGGCATGTTGTCATTGGCTTGTTTGTGGCAAGTTTTTATTGGTGTAATGGTGGTCAACCATAGGCTGCCACGTGGCCTAGCCAGGGGCCAACACGTGGTAGCCCAAGGTCCACCAAAATTTTTGGGTCAAGTCCGAGCAGTAGCATCCAGGTTGGAACCCGTGACCACCGAGAAATGAATGCCAAGCCATACTATTACGCTATCGCACATGTTCCTTACATATCTATGGTTCGACTATGGTTTTGTATTAACATTGTTGGCACATTGGGAAGAGGGGGGTTAGGGTCTAGCCCCAACCCTGGTCACAACAGTGGGGGTGGGGACCATGTGGATGCTAGACCTGTGCCCCCCGCCTCCCAATAACCATAACCGTAACATAATGTGTTGAGTCCTTGTGACCACCATGGAGACAATCACGGAGCCCTAACCACCAAGGTTAACTACTAATTGATAATCCACAACAATATGTGCCCACATTTATATGTTAAATTCAATGGTTAAACAAAAAAACTGCGAAATATATATATATATATATATATATATATTTATTTAACGATATAATAATATGGTTTAGAATTCAGGTTTTAAGCTTTATTGGACAAATTAAGGTGCCAACAATTTCGCCCGATTATTGGGCAAATCAACGATCAATTAGCTAGATTCCAAGAATATTTGTTGAATTATGCCAGAGTTTGAGCAATTTGTGGAGCATTTAGTACCAAAACTTGGGGAAGTCATAACTTGATGAGTTTTTGACAAATTCAATGCAAAAGGAGGCTACACTTACATTTTTGGGCATTCTGCAGCTGATGGAACATGTTTCAGAGTTGTTTTGGCATTGTAAACACATTTAATCATAATGTTTAGCATAATAGAAGAGTTCCAGGCCATTAGAAGTTGGACGAAGGAGACGTAGCCTAGGCGGGGTGAACTTCTTCATCAAGTGCTATTGTGTCACATTTTATGGTGATATTCATGTATCTTAGATGTTGTTGTTCATTGTTTTAATTATGTTAATTTTATCATGAAATTTACATAAAAACACACAAAAACTCATATTAAACTTGCAATTAATCACTCAATCCTCAAACACTTTCTTTATATTCTGAATTGGATCTTAGAACAACAAAATTAATATTCCCATTCATATCAAGTTGGTATCATAGCTTTATGTTTTCTTGTGCAAGGAGGATTAATTTGTTTTGCATGTGTTTAAATGCTTACAAGTTTCAAGCTCAAGAGAGGATAAGGCAAGATTGTGGGTGCAAGTTCTCTAGTTGGAGTGAGGAGAAGGAGGGCACAATTGCTACAATTTTCACAACAGGATTGACCTCTAGTTGCAGTAGAAGCTTTAGTAAGCATGTCTCATGAAAGAGGAATTAATAAAATGTAAGAGTATGAGAGGGCTTTTAGGAAGGCTTTCTTTCACATGAAAGAGATGGTGAAGGTCCCCTATGAAGAGAGGAACACAAGGTTGTAGGGTGAAAGCTCCAGGCCTCCAAGAGGAGAGGGTTCTCCAGGAGGAGGAGGTAATGGAAATGGTGATAAGCCAACATCTACTCCACCATCATCCTCACCACCATATTCACCTTCATCTGCATCCTCTTCCACCACTACAACCCTTACACATACTCATCAACCTACCTCAAAAGGAATTGGTAAAAAACCATTGTTAAAACTTGATAATTTAGGCTACCTATGTATAATGGTGAAGTGAATGTAGAAAATATGTACAATTTGGTTTGTTAGTTGGAGGTCTATTGTAGAATTAAAAAACTTCAAGATGATGATACAAAGATACAACTAGCTCCCTTGAGATTGGAGTGTCAAACACTTGTATGGTGGGAATCCAAGACACAAGATGAGATAAATAAAAATGGTAAGATCTCACTCTCTTGGCCTAATTTCATTCCTACAATTAAAATAAAATTTTACCCTCTTATCATATATGGAAAAATCCATCATGAATTGGAAGAACTTCAGACAACTTAAGGCTAAAAGTGTGTAGCATTACACCCGAAAATTTAGAAAAAGTGCTCTTATGTTATGTGTTGATTTTGATTCACAAGACATATTGTTGGAGTATATAGGGGGTTTACATAGCTACCTAAGGCATTATGTGTTGATTTTCATTCACAAGACACTTTTTTGAATTATATAGAGGTTTACATAGCTACCTAAGGCATATTATCCTTATGTTCAATCCCGCTAGACTAGATGAGGTTTGTGTGCAAGCCACCAAACTTGAGGCAAGAGGGAGAAATATTCCAGAATAGGGTAAAAAGAATTCATTTAAGGGTGGAGAGAAACGAAAGGGTTTCAAAGGAAAGGAGAAAAAAAATTCATCTGTTAAAAAGGAAGGAGTGACAATGAAATGCAAACATTGTTTCAAGTAGGATCATTATGAAAACCACTGTTAGAATATTCATCCAAAGAAGAGGCCCAAGAAATTCAACAACAAGGGAAAAAAACAACTAGACCCACTCAATAGGATTTCAGATCCGACTCGTGTGATGAAACTAAAATTACATCCAATGGTATGAAGGGAAAAGAATCCATTGCTGGCACTTTTTAATCATATTTTCATGCTAGTACTCGAGATGAAGAAACAAAAATTGAATTATTTCATGCGAGGGTTATTTCAAAACATATAAAAATTGACACACTGTTTCATAATGGGTCTCAAGCCAATTTTATATCTGAATAATTAGTCAAGAAACTTAATCTTGAAACCATTCCTCATAAAAAACCATATCCATTGGGTTGGATATGCAAGAACAAAAATTTGCAGGTTACAAGAAAGTGTACACTTCAGTTTGCAATCACAACAAACGTCATTGATGAAGTTGAATTAGATGTTGTACCACTTGATATTTCAAGAATTTTTTTGGGTATTCCTTACCTCTATGATAGAAAATATATCTTCTATAGAAATGACCACAAGTAACACTTTTTCAAAAATGGTGTGGATTATATTGTGAGAGCTCATTGCAAGAAACTAAATCTTTCAATATTTAATGTAGGGAAAATGAAAACACTAGTGAATTCAAGAAATAATTCTGTGATTCTTATGATTAAACCAAAGAATGATGTTGACTATGAAGAATTTCAAGGTTGTGATTAAATGTTGAAAAGTGATTTGATTTATGGGGTTATTCAAAATAATGAGATGTTTCAGGAGCCAAAGGGGTTGCCTCCCAAGAGAGAAATTCAACATGAGATACAGTTGTGACAATATTTTCCTCTTCCTAACATTGGCATGTATAGGATGTAGATGATGGAGAGTGGTGAAATAAAAAAGAAAATCCAATATTTTTTGGACAAAGGGATCATTTGACCAAGTACTTCGCCATGCCAGTCACCTATTGTGTTGGTTCCAAAGAAAGATGTAACATGGCCCATGTGTGTAGATTTCCATGCATTGAACAAAATTATGGTAAATAATCATTATCCACTTCCTAGAGTAATTGATTTACTTGATCAATAGCAAGATGCAAATTATTTTGCTAAGTTGGATTAAAGGAGTGACTACCATCAAATTAGAATTTCTTAAAGTGACATTTGGAAGACGGCATTCTAAACAAAGAGAGGTTTGTTTGAATGGCTTGTTATGCCTTTTGGTTTATGTAATGCTCTTGCTACCTTCATGTTTGTGATGAATGATGTTTTGAGGCAATTCTTTGATGATTTAGTCATCATTTACATAGATGGTATATTGATTTTCAATAAATCACTTGATTAACATGTCATGCATCTAAGAAAAGTAATTGATGTCTTAAGAAAAGAACAATTTTTTTTGAAGTCGTTAAAATGTGAGTTTGGTAAAACTTGTTTGGTGTACTTAGAACATATTTTCGGAGGAGGTGAGTTGAGGATATAGCCCTCTAAATTTGTGCTCATTGTGAATTGGCCAATTCCCAAGACAGTCACTGAGGTAATAATCTTTTTCGGAGCAACACAATATTGGAGGAAGTTTATTGCTAACTTCTCTTTTATCGTGGCTCCTTTGCATGCATTGACTAATGTGAAAAAGGTCTTCGAGTGGGGAGGAAAATAGAAAAAATAATTTGATGTTTTGAAAGAGAAGATCAGTTCAGCCACAATACTTGCATTACCAAAATTGAGATAACTATTTGAGATTCAAACTGATGCAAGTGCCTATGCCATAGGCGCAGTCCTTATGCAACATGGTAAGCCCATTTAATTTCATTCAGAAACATTCAATGGTGCAGTGCTTAGCTATTCTAGGTATGACAAGGAGGTTTTATGTGTTGGTTCAAAATGTGAAAAACTGGAAACACTATTTTATGGGAAAGGAAACCATCATATGCACTGACCACCAACCATTCCAATACTTGCAATCACAAACTAAGTTGCAGAAGTCAAGGAAATTTCGATGGATGGGTTTCTTATAACAATGCCACTTGGTCATCAGGTATAAGAAAGGTATTTACAACAAGGTTGTTGATATACTTTGTAGGCCTATTATTATGGCAACTACTTTAATCAAGCATAATTCAATTTTGCATGAAAGTTATATTGAGAAATATGCATGTGATAACTAATTTCAAGATGTTTATGAAACCTTGAGTCAAGGAAACTAAGTAGAGGAATTATATTACCATGTACATAATAACTTGTTGTATCATTTGGGGAAGGTTTTTATTCCACGGGGGGAGAGAGTGAATGTCATAACGTAAGCACACATTTCTCTTATTACTGTACATTTTGGTGTAAGAAAAATAATGGCACATTTTCATAGGTATTTTCATTGGCCTCGTATGCTTGAAAGTGTGTCACGTATCATTAAAGGTTGTTCATTATTTGTAGTCAGTAATCCTAGCAATAGGAAGTTGAGATTGTATACACCACTTCCTATACCTTCACGTCCATCAAAGAGTGTTTCTATGGATTTTTTAGGAGGTCTTCCTTTGTCAAAAAGAGGTCATGATTATTTCTATGTGGTTATGGATAGGTTCAGAAAGATGTGTATATTAATGCCATGTAAAAAGAAAATCACAACTGAACAAACATCTCAGTTATTCTTTCAACATGTTTGGGTTCATTTTGGTTTTCCCGGATCCATTGTTACTAATCCAGAGTCTTGATTTGTTGATAATTTTTGGTTAAGTTCGTGGGACTTGATGGACACCAAGTTCAAGAGGAGTAAAACCTTTCATCCTTAAACATAGGGTCAAACTGAGGTGGTAAATCAAACAATCCTACATCTTCTTTGAGGATACTACAGCAAGCATCCTAGGTTGTGTGATGAAAACTTGCACGAAATTCAGCATGCTAACAATCGTGCAAAAACCTCCTCTACACAATCATCACCATTTGAGGCATACCTTGGATACTTTCCTAGATTGCCATTGGATTTCATTTTTGGGAAGGATGTTGCTATTTATGGTCATAGTGACATAGAAAAAGACAAAAATTTCATAGAACAAATCCAATTGATACATCAAACAGTTCAAGGTCAGCTTGAAAAGAGCCAAGGCAAGTACAAAGCAAGGCACGATAAGAATTGTGTAGATCACAAGTTCCAAGATAGTGACAAATTTTGGGTTCCCATTAGAAAAGAGAGACTTCAAGGGGAAGGTAAAAAAATAAAACTAATCTGTTATGGTCCTTTCAAAATTAGAAACAATTGGTGAAAATGAATTCAAGTTATATTTTCCTTTATACATGCAAATTTGCTATGTTGTTAATGTTGAGAACTTGAGGTTCAATGAGGCTCTATTGATTAAAGATCAAGAAGAATAGGTTCTGATTTCTTCTATTCAAGAAATTTCTCATGAATACGTTGATGAGATTCAACAAGAAACCATTCTTGACAGAAGAACAAGGACATCAAAAAGAGGGAGTGTAGACTACATTCCTGTGGGGCTCAAACGCAAAAATCCTTCTAGGGACAAATGGATCGAGATTGGAAAGGTTAGGGAATTGTACCCTCATATGTTGAAGAAATTATAATGATATTTTAGGTTCCAAAGGCTTCTAGTGGGGAAGAGTAATTAGGTGCTCAAAATTATTCTAAAAAATAAAAATTTACAAATCAGTGTGGAACCCAAACAAGTGCATAGATCTCTTCTTTCTAAATTTGGCGCAACTCGTTTAGCAGAAAAATAACACCGTATGATCCCAGAAACATGTTCTGTCCACTTTGTCAAAGGTGGCAAATTTTGAAAGAAAAAAAATGCAGGGACAACCTAGTCACCGATCCTTACTACTAACTCGACATGCACAGTCACAGGTTGACCTCGTCAATGGATTTTCTTCATTGAATGAGGTGATGCCAAGTGGCATGTTGTCATTTCTTTGTTTGTGGTAAGTTTTGATTGGTGGAATGGTGGTCAACCACACGCTGCCACGTGGCAACCCAAGGGCCACCAAAATTTTGGGGTCAAGTCCGAGAAGCAGCCTCTAAGGTCAAACCCGCAACCACTAAGAAAAAAACACCAATCCATATTGTTACACTATCACACATGTTCCTTACATATCTATGGTTCGACTATGGTTTGGAATTAACATTGTTGGTGCATTGGGGGGAAGGTGGGAGGGGGTGGGGACCATGTGAAACAGGCTAGGCTCGCACCCCCCCCCCCCCCTCCCACCCCCATAGTTGTAACCGTAACATAGTATGTTGGGTCCTTGTGACCACAACAAAGACCACCATAGAGCCCTAACCATCAGTGTTAACTACTGACAGATAACTCGCCACTACATGTGGCCACATTTATTTGTTAAGTCCAACGGTTAAACAAAAAACCCATGATTTTTTTTTTAATATAATTTTTTTTTTTAACCATATAAAAATACAATTCGGAATTCAAGTTTTAAGCTTTATTGGTAAAATTAAGACATTGACAATTTCTCTTGGTTTTTGGAAAATAGGCACTCAATTAGCTGGATTCAGAGCAGATATGTAAGATGGTGCCATATTTTGAGGAATTTGTGGAGCAGTTAGTGCCAAAACTTGGGGAAGTCATAACTTGATCAATTTTTCGTCAAATCAATGTAGAAAGAGGCTACACAGGCATGTTTGGGCATTCTAGAGCTAATGGAACAACTTTCAGAGCTGTTCGAGAATTGTAAACACATGTAATCGCACTTTTGAGCATAATAGAAGAGGGCTAAGCCATTGGAAGAGGGACCAAGGAGACATAGCCCAAGCAGGGTCAACTCCGTAATCATGTTTTATTGTTTCATTGTTTATGGTGATGTTCATGTTTGTTAGATGTTGTTGTTCAGTGTTTTAATTATCTTAATTTTCTTATGAAATTCAAATAAAACCACATAAAAAGTCATATTAAACTTGCAATTAAACTCTCAATACTCAAGCACTTTCTTTATATTATGAATTGGATCTTAGCACATCAAAACTAATGTTCCCATTCAGATCATACCTACATATTAATTGAGAAAAGTCTCTTCTTAAAAAATAAAACTCTGTTAGAATTGGGAGTTTCATACAACATTTTGACTCTTTACCATGTTGTTTGAGATGTAGTACAATCCCTTATGTGCATAATACTATTTTCCTTTATGGGCATTCACAAGAGTACCTTGAACTTGGTATATTTTCACTCCCAATATTGAATTGAAGTTTTTGGTACTTCTAGTTTGGTTTCATCTCATGTTTCTACTGACCAAGCGATGTAATTTTCTAGTAATGTCCATTCCTTAAATTTACAATTTGTATAATTGTCTCCATCTATATTTGTAGATTCATCTAAATATGAATAAAAAAATGGATTTGAAATTTTTAGATGTCCCCAAGTAAAATAAAATGCACCACATTTCAATCAAATACCAAGTTCCCAATACCAAATAACCCCAATGAAAAGTTAAATGGCAACTGAATCTTTCTAATGCTAAGATAATTGCTAGCAGATCTGTGAATTACTCAAAAATTACACCAAGTCTAGATAACATTATGCCAACTCTATTGCTATATTAGAAGATACACATAAAATTTACCAAATTTTCAATACCCAAATGTAGTAGATGCTTCCTTTCCACCACACTATGTTTGAAAGCCAATGCAAAACCCTAGATCCAAATACAAAATATTTAAAAAAATTATATTTCACCACTCAATAAAAACACTTATTTTTAGGCCTTTCACCTTCAAATAGAATAAATAAGTCAGATATGATCCCCCAAAATAGAATATGTTATTTCACACTAGCATAAATTAATCATACCTTTCTTAAGCTATGTTCAAATCAACATGAGTGATGCTCAAGCTAAAAGAAAAAATCATTGTGATACCTCATCTTCCTTGAACCAAATCAGTTTGAAATTTGATTCCACGTTGAGGCTATGGAGAACTGAGCTCGTATCCTAGTAGCAACACCCCATGCTTTTTCCTTCAATGATCAAGGATATTCTCTACCTGATATAAAAAATAGTACCATGGTCTCATATATGACAATAGATAAAAAGATGTTGGAAATCTTGAATGCCAAGTATATAACTTAATATGTAGCTTCAGGAGGCTCTAAGTGGTTTTCTCCATGGTTTACAATAAATAATTTTAATAATTTCACAATTCGTAGGTTGTTACAAGGTTCCCTGAGGAACTGATTGGAAACATGAATGCTAATAAGGTAAGGCTATCACATCCAGATCCATTTAAATATGCATGTCTTGGCTCTCTACGATTTTGATGACACAGAACAACCACTACTTGATATGAACCACTGGCTCAAAAACATAGATTATGGATAAATGTTCTCATATATCATCCCTCTAGCTCTCTCATCTTGGCCATTTAGCTTTGATACCAACTTAAACTAGTGGGTCATAGAGAATTGACAAAAACTGAAAGTTATATTAATTTAGCCTTGGGCCCGCTCATACCAACTACATAATAATGTGTTCCATTATATAGTGATGGGGTCAATAGACTCAATAGACATGACAACCTAGATGATAACAAAACTGAGTTAGATACAACTCACAAAATTTGGAAAATAATGACTTCTAGAACAACACCTTGTAACTCACACGGATCTTGAACATTTCTCAATTATCTCCAAGTAATAATTGATTAATTATTGTAATTAATATTTTAAAAATAATACAATATATGATATGTTTAATGGGAAAAAAATAACATTAGGGTATGGGTAGTGTAAGACATCGCTAGAAGGGTGTGGGCATTGTAATTTAATTCCTCATGAAATTTGAGGTTACTATGTGTTAGGGCCCTAAGTTGGAATCACTGCCCCAAGGTGAGTGAAGCACCCAAATGGGTGCCCATGAGTACCATTTATGAGTGGATGGTTATTCACATCCAAGTTGGATGAATGTTATAGGCATGGAGTATTCGTGTGACACATCGACAAGTGTGTGCGCGATGCGAGTGACGAGAAAGATGGACGATTTGAGATAGTCGATGTTTGTTGTACATCACTTCAGAATGAAAGGAAAAATCCCATGATCATGTGCACATCCACACAAAGGCTGGTGTTTGAACCCTATAATACTAGAGTATCCCCTTATTTTTTTTAGTGTAGCCCCCTTATTGTTATTGTTGTGCCCATGTAACCCCCATATTGTTGTTATTGTGCCCTTACATTATTATTGTTAGGTTGGCTAGGATTATATTGTGACCCCATGGAATCCTATATATAGAAACGAGGTTTTGTCATTTGTATCATCCAAGAATTTTTCATTTATGTAATGTAAAGGAGGTTTCCCCCTCGAAGTGTCTTATTTCCAAGGCATTGATCTTTCTTTTCTTCAACTTTTTGAGCTGGTTTCATAATATTTTTTATCAGTGCTTTGGATTCTATGATTTCGTTGCTCGAAATAGGTCATCGTGGAATTTTCTCTATAACATTTTTTATATGAAGGTTTCGAAACTAAAATTTTTATCACGAGAAGCCAAAATCCTGTGGAACTTCGTGTAAAAATTTTAGAGCTTGGTTTGCAATATTTTCATATATACAATCTGTGGAGGTTATGGTTTTTGAAGGCTCCCGAATTTCATCTAAAAGAGGTGACCTTGGGAAAATCATCATAACTCTCTCTCTGAGCATCAAATTGGATTTTTGTAAAAAATGGAAAAAATTACAAGGATGGTAGTTTCTTGTGTATCAATTTCACAGTTGAAGGAGGAAATAAAGATATGTGGCACGTCGTACAAGTTTTCTCTACTGAACCAGTCCATAATTAGGTCATTGTGGGAGATTGGACATATTTTTGCATTGAAGAATCCAAATCAATTCAGACCTATGGCATTAGAAAGAATATTCAAAGGGCTATTATAGGACCAAGTTTCAGATATTTAAGATGTGAAATCACAAGTATAATTCAGTTTCAATATCAATCTCCTCAAAAGAAAAAAAAAGGTGTGTATTTGTTTTTTTTTTAATTTCATAACATTTGTTTCAAAAGGCAGTTTGAAATAATTCCAAGGGTATATTGAAGCAGTTTTATTAGTATTGGGTTCTATATTGCCTCCCAAAAATAATTCCATGCCCATTATTCCCTCAGAAAGCTCTAATATGATGCATGAAGAAGAAGAATTGCAATTTGAGATATCAAAATTATGGTACCAAGTGCAACAAATTTCGATATTACAAAGAGAAATCAAATATGACATAGATAGTTAAAAAGAAAAAATGGATGCTAAGTTTGACAATTTGAAGGATCAAATGAAAGCTAATATGGATAATAAAGTAGTGGAATATCACATCGAGCATCAACAACAAGTTCTCCAAATCTCAAAGGATAGCCCAACTTTGGTGGAGAATTGAATGAAACAACAGGAATATCAATGTCGCAGTGAAAGAATTTCTGAAGCTGTCACAGAAACAAGAACTCGACAACTATCAAATCGATCAATTTCAGAATATCTCAGAAAGTGTAAGAATTTACCCGTTGAATATTCCACATGGGAGGATGAGAATTTTATACAGAAGCGTCCAGAAATAATCAATTATTTAGGGGAATGCTTGTTTGAAGGAGAGAAGCATGTTAGATACCTATAATAGTAGTGTATCCCCTTATTGTTGTTAGTGTGTCCCCCTTATTGTTATTGTTGTACCCTTGTAACCCCCATATGATTATTATTGTGCCCTTACATTATTATTGTTAGGCTAGCTAGGATTATATTGTGACCCCATGGACTCCTATATATAGAAAGGAGGTTTTTTCATTTCTATCATCCAAGAATTGTTCATTTATGTAATGTAAAGGAGGTTTCCCCATCGAAGTGGCTTATTTATAAGGCGTTGATCTCTCTTTTCTTATATTTTTGGAGTTGGTTTCATAATAGTTGGGAACCCGAGAATCATATGGGTGTTCCTTTATGTTCACAAAAAGGCAGTGGGAGAGCGTGCCTAAACTTACGTCGGTCTGGCGAGTTGGGAAGGCATTGGCCCATGACCGGGGAACCCCAACCATGAGTTGAATCACATATAAATAAACAATGTAATAATGTAAGGAAGGAATTGCATCACAAGTTCAAATAACCCAAAGAATGAGTCTATGGTGTAGTTATAAGGCATTAAATGACAAGGAAATGAACAAGAATAATGTGCAAGGGTATGCACTCTCCCAAGGGTGAGCTGGGAAGTTGGAAGAAAAATTTTCAATTGAGCTACCTGTGTTGGGTGAGCCATATGGTGCCTTTATTCTGGATATAGAGAAAATTTGTTGTATATTTTTTGAAGTATAAACGTAGTGTTATGACTAATTCTTCAAACCTCTCATTTGATGTAAAATATTTCTGTAATAATAAAATATCATTTACTTGATATTTCTATTGGCACGACGTTTAGCTCTTGTTAGTTATCAAATTTTTACATATGTGGATGGATGTTTAAGTTTATATTATTTTTATTTGCTACACATAACACTTAACATATAAAAATAATATGTAACATGTATAACTGATTAAAGGATTTCTTATACAAATGATAAGTATCTATAACAAGTTAAAAATGTACATGCATGTAAGCATATTATGAGAGAAAAGTAGTCCTAAGTTATTCTTATCATTGCGATGAATCTCACTGGCATGCACGCCCATGATGATGCACCCATTTTTGGCCTGTGAAAGATGGAATCAGAGCCCATGAAGATGTAGGTGTGATGAAGTGACATACATGAGGTATGTATGCATAATGGTTTTGTTGGGAAAAGTGATGGTTGGTTATATAATTTTTTATTCAGTTACTTGGAGATCCATCAGAGGGTTGTCTAAGATCTTGTGGAAGTAGGTTCCATGCATAAAAATATGATGAAGGGTCTAGAACTTGCTTCCAATTAGGTGGAAGTAAAGGTTGTAAACTCAAAGGCTAAAGTTTTATACTTCACAATGATGGAGATGAATGAATTTGATATGATATTCGGCCAAGATTTTTTTAAGTGTAACTAATTTTTGGTGATACCATCAATGATGAGATAGTTTTGGTTGGGAAAACACGGACTTGGTCTTTTCCTAGCCATCAATAACAAAGGAAGGAAAAGGTGCAATTCGTTTCTGCACTATGTATGAGTAGGGAAATGAAAAAATCACATGCTGAGGAATATGGAACCTTCATTACAGAAATTGGGGAATATCATGGGATGGTGGTGCCTATTCCAGCCTATATTTTTGATGCATTGGAAAAATATGTGGATCTGATGCCTAAGGAATTGCCAAAAGTACTTCCACCAAGACATGTAGTGGACAATCATATTGAGATAGATACCCAGATGTGTTGATGAGGTTTTTGTGCACCATAGTCAACAAGGGAGAAATTACCCATTCCATATATCTTTAGATGACCCTAGCTATTTGGTGTGGTCGTTATCGACGTCTTTTAAGGCTTCATTATCCTTTGGATTTTTCTTCGAATAAGAACACCAGTGGACAACCAATCCTAAAATAAGCTATGTAGTACAACCTAAATTATTGTTATTTATGCTTAAAGATAAGAGTTGATGCCTAATAAAATATAACACAAAAAATATAAATTATCAATACAAATAAAATAATGAAAATAAAACAATCAAGACCTGGAATAGTTGTTGAAAGAATGAAACTATATATTTCCTTATGCTATCAAGTTCTAATTTATATATGTTATTTATAGATTAAAACCAATGTTATTATACAAAAATATGTTATAGAAATATATGTTATGGAATTATGTAACATAAACTAAAAAAAGTGTTATAATATAAGAAATGTACAAGAGTATGATACAAGAAGCAACGCCAAAAAAAATAGTAACTGGTCTAAAAGAAATGAAATATAATTGCTTTTGTAGAAATATTGAGAGAATATAATCTAATTTAAATTTTTAAATGAAATTGTAACTTGTAATTGAAACAATAAAGTAATCATTAATGCAAATGAAAATATTTTTGGGAGACTACAAGACATTATTCTTTGACAATTTTAAATAATTTGATGATTTTTTGATCTGTCTTGCAATGTAATTTTCAAAAATTAATGAAAAATGTGATTTTTTCTTCAGGGGTGGAATGCAAAGGAAAAGACAAACAACTTCTAAAATGAAAGTCTCTTATCTTTTGAATGAATGGAGGTCAAACTGTATTTTTTCTTAAGATTAGCATCAAGAATCAATGCAAATGATTCTAATTAATGTACTCTACTTTCTATTACTTGGTTGAGATATAAAGGGTTACTATAACAATGTCATAATAGGGATAGTCTTCCAATTACTTTTTTATTAATCAATCCAATAACAAATTAATCGAAATAAACATACAAACTTATAAATCATTTTGGGTGGAGGTAGAGGCTCGCCCCACGACCAACAGCGAAGCAGATTATATTACGCAAGAAGTTTAATTATAAGTGAAAATTAATTATTGTAAACCCAGTGGTTAACGTTAATTAACCTTAGTTTTATGGAATGCATTTAAGCGTAGTTGAGACCAAATTATCCACCAGTTAAGCGCAGTTAAGAACTAATTAAACCCATATTTATGTGGTGGCAGATTTAGCGAACGCCACTAGAATCTGCAAAATCCTGAATTTGGCGGGGCTAACTCGAGTCTTCTCCATATTTGGAGGAGGATTCTAGGGAAAAATTAAAAGAGCCATATCTTGAGAGATGTTTAACCAATTTTGGCTCACGAAGAGTCATTCTTAGTAGATTGGAATTTTCTGAGCACATTGGAATAGGCTGCAAAAGCAAAGGAGCATTTTGACAGGCGTTTTCATCACTTTGAATAAAATAGAAGCCCTGGGCCACCAGGAGGGAAGGCTATTCCTAGATCAGTTGAAGGCCAAATTGAGAGAATGAATAGTCATTTTTTATAGATTTTCACATTATAGACTCATTTGAGTATGTTTCAGGAGAATTTGATGCATGTAAATCTCAATTATTGCAATATTGAGCTAATACATAGGCCCAAGCCATGGAAGTTGGACAAAGGATATGTAACCCAGGCGGGGTGAACTCCTTGATCAAAACTCTGTATTTATAGATTAATTGTGGTGGGTTGTTTTTCTTTATGTTGATGTTGTTCATAATTTGTATTTCATAATTTATGCCCTTGAATTCGCTCATCAAACTCATTTAAATTACTTGTTTGACACAAATAAGAAACAAGGAAACCTATGTACAACAAGCATAAGATCAACAAATCAGTTATAAATCTGAAAATGAAATTAGCATAACAAATCTAACATTGATACTCAGATCAAGTTGGTATCAAAATTTGGTTTAAAGGCAAGGTTATTTTCTTGATAGGTGCTTGAGTTTTGTGCAAGTTTAAAGGGTACAAATTTGTGATGCTAACAAGATTAAAGTTGCAGAAAGGTGAAGGGAAATTGTTGGTTGCAAGTCATGAGATTATGACCAGACGAAGGAGAGATATAAGAGCACCATCTTGACCCAAATTTCCACTCATAGGTGCACCTGAAGAACCTCAGTTTTTGTCAAGAAGCTGAGATTGAGGAGGTAAAAGTTGTACATGAAGCTGAGTTGATTGAAGAGGTACAAGCATCAGAATTTGAGCTTGAATCCATAGCCATCATGGAGGGTGTTGGAGAGACTTAAGGTTATGAAGGAGAGGATGATGTCAAGAGATACTTCAATGACATAAAGATGATGGTTAAAATTATGTTTGATCCATTTACTTTTGCAATCGCAGGAGAAGGTTCTAAGCCTCCACAAGGAGAAGGAACTTCAAATGATAAGAAGGATGAAGAGGAAAATTCAAAGGGTAGTGGAAGAAATCCACCTCCATCTCCATCATCTTCATCATCTCCATCAACATCATCTTCATCATCTCCATCAACATCATCTTCCACTTCCACCACAAAAACCACTCACACTCACTCAAAAGGCACAAAATAAAAACACCCTTACTCAAAATTGATGTCAAATTTGAGCTTCTAATGTATAATGGCAAGATAAATGAAGAAATATTGGAGAATTGGATACGTCAAATGGAGTTATATAGCAGAAATCAGAACCTTCATGAAGATGACATAAAGATTCAATTGGCTTCGTTGAGGATGGAAGAATCTGCACTTGAATGGTGGGAAGAAAGGACTCAAGAAGATATTATAAACTATGCTAATATCTCTATGTCTTGGTAAATTTTTATTACTTCCATTATAAGGAAATTCTATCCCTTATCCTACATGAAAAAGGTTATTATGGATTGGAAAAATTTTAGATAGTTGAATGGGGAAAGTGTGCAAGATTATACTCATGAGTTTGGGAGAAGAGCTCTTATTTTGGGTATTAATTTTTATTCTCAAGAAACATTTTTAAAGTATGTTTGGGATTTTCACAACTACCTTAGGAACACTATTCTCATGCTTAATCTGAAAAACATATATGAAGTTTGTGTTTAAGACCCACACTTAGAAGAAAGAGGGAAACGAAACATAGATGAGAAAAGTGATAATGAGGGTAAAGGAAGGGAAAGTTTTATGGAAGAGGAAAAATAAATAGCTCTGTAAAAGGAGAGAAAGAAAAAATCATATGCAAAAGTTATTCAATGACTGCCCATGATGAAGACCATTGTTGGAAACTTCATCCATAGTTGAAGCCAAACAAACTAAAAGCCAAAGAAAAGGGGAAAATTGTTGCTATAGTTTAACATGAATTAGGGTCAGATTCAGGAGATCAAAAAAATATTACATCCATGGGTTTGAAATGTAAATTGACAACAAGCACTAGTTCTTCAAATTGTTCAAATGTCACTCAAGATGAAGATAAAAGGATATAACTTTTCATATTAGAGTTGTCTCTAAACATACCAAGATTGATACACCTTTTGATAATAGGTCACAAGCTAACTTGATTTCCAAAGGCTTGGTTAAGCAGCCAAACCTTGAAACTATTAGACATCCAACACCATATTCTTTGGGTTTGATATCAAGAATGTGAACTTGCAAGTTACAAGGAAGTGTAGAATAAGATTCGCCATCAATTCAAACTTTCTTGATTAAGTTGAACTTGATGTGGTGCCGCTTGAGATATCAAGTATTGTATTGGGAAGTCCTTATCTGTATGACAGGAAAGTAGTATTTCATCTTCATGAGAAGAAGTATCACTTTTTTAAAGATGGTATTGAGTACATAACTAGAGCACATAATAAGAAGACAAGTTTGTCTCTTATACATGCATGAGATATGAAGAGGATAGTGAATGAAAGTTAGATTTTGACATTGTTGATGATCAAACAAAGAGATGTTTTGAATAAAACTTTTCAAAAATATTCTTATGCTTGTAATGAGATGTTTCAGGATTCTAACAGGTTGCCTTTGAATGGAGGTGAACAAGATGTAAAGCATTTGCAGTAGTTAACATCAGTGTTGAACAGTGTTGGAAACAAGATGTCAGTGAAAGACATTACAAACGTCAACTAGAAAGCGACAAAGAAGCTTGAAAAAGAAGGCATAACTTCCACAAATTATTTTTTTTGGTTTCCAAAAGGTACATGGCAGTGGCGAAGATACTTGGTCAAGGCTTGATGCAAGTACAAAAAAATATCAGTAAAGAATCGGCATGGTGACAATGTGCAAGGTGAGATAGTTTTTAAGTTTCCTTTGATTAATAACCAAGGTAGGAACAAGATGGTTCTTGCAAGAATAGCTTTTTGCTCTACAAATTTAGAAAAATTGTAGCATGACGATTTCAATGACAACAAGAGAAGGTCACAAAGGAAAAAGCTTATTTTTTTTGTGAAAAGGTCAATTTGATGAAATTGAGAAAATTTCAGTGGATAGAGACTAGAAGGGTGAGGGAACAGTACCATCATCCACGTGATCAGTAATCAGAGACATTTTTGGGTCCAAAAGGCTTCTAGTGGAGAGACATGATCAACTTCTCAGTGTAAAATCTAAAAAATGAAAGTGCTCAGAATTGATTAGAAACTGAACGACCGTGATCGATTTGTTACCGGGAATCTAAGTTTTATGGAATGTGTTTAAGCATAGTTAAGACCAAATTATTCATGAGCTAAGTGTATTTAAGAACTAATTAAACTTGAATTTATGTGGGGCGAATTTAGAGGACGACACCACCAAAATCGGTGGAATCCCCAATTTCGCGAGGCTAACTGGAGTCTTCTCCAGATTTGGAGGAGAATTCCAGGGAAAAATTAAATGAGCCATATATTGAGAAATTTTTGACCAATTTTGGCTCAAGAAGAATCATTCCTAGAAGATGGGCCTCCTCTAAATACATTGGAATAGGTTGCAGAGCCAGAGGATAATTTCTACATTATTTTTTGTCACTTTGAAGAAAATAGAAGCTCGGGGTCAGCGCGAGGGAAGGCCATGCCTATATCAGCTAAAAGCAAAATTTAGAGAATAAATAGTCATTTCTAATAGATTTTGACATTATGGACACATTGGAGTATGTTTTAGGAGCATTTGATACATGTAAACAACAATTATTTCACTATTGAGATAATACAGAGGCCTAAGCCATGGAATATGGACCAAGCAGATGTAGCCCAGGATGGGTGAAATCCTCCATCAAAAATCTGTGTTGATGGATCAATTGTGATGGTTTGCTGTTATTTATGGTGTTTTTTTTTGGCATTTTTATGGCATACTTTATGCGCCTAAATTCACTCATGAGACTAGGTTAAATTACATGTTTGACACACATAAGAAACATAGAAACCTATGTACAACAAGAATAAGATCAAAAAATAAATTATAAATCTAAAAATGAAATTAGCACAACAAAAATAACATTCATACTCAGATCAATATGTGTACAAGTATATTTGAAATTGACATCTAATTCTAATATTGACATTAAATGTTTATATCTTTGTACGAGAAATTGTGATGGTTATGAACAAATGGAATTCTATGTGACTCAACTTATTGTTGATAGGTGTTGCTCTTCCTTTTCGTATATGTCATTTCAAGAATATTCCAAGATTCTTTAGACCTATTTGAAGCTACAATCTTGGGAAGAATCCCCTCATATAGGCTTTACTGAATGAGAGAGAGTTTTACTACATCATCCTTCCTATTAGCTATAATTTTATCCTTTGATCTTGTGTTATGGACTATAGGTTGTTTGTTTTAGGGTTTCTTCAAATCCATTCAAATTAATGTGGCATAAGTCATCTATTCATAATCTACTTCCTATTTTAATAGAACAAATATAATACTTTTTACTAATTAAAATTGGACACCTGAAAAAATATATATTCACAAATAAAGGTAACTTATCTGCCATCTATATTTTTTTATTAATAATCACATAATCATATTTATCCTTTTTTACAATCTCTTTTTACATGGATACCTTTAATATACCTATTGGGGCGCCTCTAAACTCATCATGACAATATTTTGTAGAGAAAAGGGGCACCTATACAAGAGTGTACTAGAAATTCTTCTATAATTTTTGAGAGTTGTAGTTATCAATATTGTGTTTTTTTGTTCATTGCTCAACTTTGGGATGGAACTCATATGAGCTGGTGCCTATGATTGTAAGGAAAATGTTCATATAGTGCTAGATATGTCCAACTAAAACCATTAATATATAAGTAATCACATGAATAATTTTTTTATAACGATATTTTATTCTTATTGATGCCTTTGCAAGTGAACAATATGCATTAAAATAGAGAATATCAAAATGGAACAATATTTTCCTAGGAATATAGTATGGTTGTCTAGGAATTAATTATGTATATATTATAACATTTTCACAACCATCAATTCATGCAATATAATGCATATTTTAACCCTTTTTGTATACATTGAAATACACTCATGCGCGTGATGGAATTTTCTTAGTGGGTATTAATTATTATTCTAAAATTAGGAAATAATCATAATTATCTTTATGTGAAATGATTTAATTATATACATAATTTTATACATTCTTCCTTATAACTAGCTCATAATATAATCCTTATATATTGGAATCGTTATGTTTATAATTTTATGAGAACTATTGCAGAAATCATGTTTTGGGTATGTGTTATATATATTGCAAAAGTGTCCCCATGTGTTTTCCATTGTGTTAGGTGCGCATGGTTTTTTCCTCTAGTGGTTTTGTGGCACATGGTGGTTTTCCCAATGGTTTTGTAGTTTTAGTTAAGGAACTATGGTTATATTTTGATCAACAATAAATACATTGTTGGTTTATGGGTGGAAAGGGATATATATATTATTTTAATATTATAAAGAGGAATATATTGAAAAATCTTGTTGGTTTTCCTTATTTGGGGTTATGTGCTAAAATATTTGTGTTAATGTGTGTTTTTTCCATTGCATATTTTCTATTTTAATTAAAAATGTTTTTACACAAATTAAATGCATGAGGTTAGAACTTCTATTTTGTATCCAAGTAGGTTTTTATTCAAGGGGACACTTTTGTGCCTTGGGGGTTTTTCTCGGGCCAGTGGTAGACCCTATTATAGTGGGAGATATATAGAATCAATTCTTGCAGAGAAAGGAAATGACAACTAGTTCAATAATAGAGATTGAGTAATTTAATAGGAAGAGTTTTGAGCTGTGGAATATCAAAATGGAATATATGTTGGTGGATAACTATTAGTAGATCGATGCGAATCTAGGTAATGTACCAACAAGGATATCGATAGAATGCTAGACCAAGTTGGATTGAAATAAAAAAAGTATAATAGTTTTGTGTGTCTTAGATTCAATATTATTGAATGTGAGAGGAAAACTATAGTGAACTAATTGCAGAATAATTTAGGGACTTTGTGTCTATTTAACTACGTGGTCAACAAATTGTTCCTATGGAAAATATTATATAATCTTAAGATGAAGGATGGGGACTCACTAACAGATCATATATGTTCCTTCAATACTATGGTGAGTCAAATATTATCCGTCAATATTAAAATTTCAAATGAAGATAACTGCATCAATTTGTATTGTTCTTTACTAGATTGATGAGATAGTTTGGTTCTTTCCATAGGTACTAATTCGACTACCTTATATTTCGATGACATAGTCTCGTCCTTATTATTGGAGGATCTGAGATAGAAAATTATACAAAGTCGGAACACAAAAGTCTTGTTTCTCAGAGGATGTTCCCATAATATAAATAACAATATCCTTATATGGAATATCGAGATCTAGAGTAGTATATACATCTCTAAGAAAAAATGTAAAGATATGTTGGAGATACATAAAATAATGACATTACAAGAAAGATTGTAAATCCAAAATTTTTGAGAAAGGGAAGGGATATGATTATGCTTATTCCACAAAAGTGAAAACCTCCTCAAATGAAGGAGGGGATGTGCATTTGGATTCTTCAGGTACACATGAGGATCATGAAGCATGGATTCTCGACTTAGTTGCATCCTTTCATATGACTCCTCACATGGAATGGTTTTGTGAGTATGAAAGATATGACGGTTGTGATGTTTTATATACAAAGGAATCAACAACCAAAATCATAGGAAGAGGAAAATTAAAGTTGAAACTCATTGGTGGTAGGATTAGAATGCTCCTTGGTGTTTTTCAAATTCTAGGATTGGAAATAAAGCTGATTTATATAAGCAATATTAGTGATGTAGGTGTAAAAACAATGTTTGAAAAATTTATATGTAGGATGGTTTGAGAAGCATTGGTATTTCTAAGGGAATTTAACATTGGAGATTAGTATAATATGTTTGCAACCATTATTAGTGATGGGTGCAATGGTTCATTTGTTCTTGAGAGGAACATGAGAATGAAAATATCTCGCAGCCTCTGAAGAAAATATTATGATGTGGCATTAAAGACTAGGATATATCAGATAGAAGGGCCTTCGAGCACTATATGGTAATTGTATGGTAGAATGTATGTCTAATTTCCCCTTGTATTTATATATCTATGAACATTGTTTATATGGGAAGAAAGATCGAATGGGATTCTCCACTTGTTCTACAAGGTTAAAAAGAATATCAACATTCGTGCATAATGATATGTTTGGACTTGCTTTGGTTTCAACGCTGAGTAAATATGTGTATTATGTTTAATTTATAGCTAATTTCTTGAGGAACACATGGATTTATTTCCTTGGCAAAAGATAGAAATTCTTTGAAAAATTCAAAGAGTTTAAGGCTCTTGTGGAAAATTAGACACAGAAAAAAGCTAAGGTATCTAAGAAAGATAATGGTAGAGTATTATGAAGGAATTAATTCAAAGAATTTTGTAAGAAGTAAAATATATCAAGGTAGAATACTACCTCATAAACAGATAAGGAAAATATAATTGCAAAAATGTTGACTAAAACACAAAAGGATAAAGTAAGGATCATGATCATTTGTGGGGGTTACGATAATAATTATGGGTAGAAGTAGTGAACATTGTTTGTTACCTAGTAAATAGATCACCCTCATCAATGTTAGATGATAAGACTCCACTTAAGGTATGGTCTAGTAAGAAACGTTATCTTTAACATATTTTGATATTTATATGTGATGTTTATGTAATTGTTCCAAAGGATAATAAGCAAGATAGATAAGATAGGGTGTTTGACATACATGGACTTTTTTATTCATATTCGGTTGGAGTATGGATCATGAACTATCTACAAGTGGTTATGCATTTAACCTATTTGGAGGATAAATCAGTTGGATCAACAAGAGACAATAAATAGTGGCACTCTTGTCTACAAAATTTGAATACATTGAAATCACTCATGAATTAAGGAAGAAACATGGTTGAAAAGGTTGTGTTCAGGTATTGGGTTGGTATATGATTTGTGAGGATAAATTGTGATAGTCAAAATGTAATCTTCCTACCAAAGAACCCAACATATCATTCTAACACAAAGCATATTGATGTTCAATATCACTTTATGAGAGATATGGTTAAAGAAAAGAGGACATTTTTGGTGAAGGTGAATAATTTGAAGAGTGTTGTAGACTCGTTAACACAATGTATGCACACTCATAAGTTCTCTTTCTGTAGAGAAGCATTGGGCACTATTTCCTTGGATTTTTTATCATGTACTCATGTCACTCTTTGTGTGCATAGGAAAAAACAAGTGGGACAACGTTGTGTATGTATTATATTATTTACACAACCATCTCCATGTGTTGTACATAATTTCAGCCACAATAAAGGGGTGGAAGCCCCCTTGTGTAGGGGTTTGGGAGAAGCGTCTTTGAAAAATAATTGGGCAATTTGTTGCATTTTGTTTAACAGTTTTTTGTACACAATATCATCCTTTACAGTTTTTTGGCACATGATGGTTTTTCCCATGGTTTTGTAGTTTTAGTTAATGAACTAAAATTGTATTCTAATCCATGGTATATGGATTGAAAAGTCATGGATGTTGTAGTATGCGTGTGTGTGTACTTGCCTATCTATATAGATATATATATATATATATATATTGTAAAGAATAATATATTGAAAAGCCTTGTTAGTTTTTCCAATGTTGGGTTTTCAGGATAAAATCAGTGTTAAGAAGTGTTTTTTCCATTCTATATTTTGTGTATGCATGTGGTTTGTGTAAATTAGTCATGACAACATTGAGGTTAAAATGAGATCACAATTGGGATATTTTAATTAAAATAAAAGATGCAATTTTTATGAAGTTCCCTAATAGGCAAGAGAGGTCTAGATACACAATGGAGGCAATCAAGGAGAAAAGACCGTAATGTGTTGATTATATAATCCTTTAATAACACCAAACATTTTCATATACATAATAATTTCTCAGATAATTTTCTGAAATTTATTACCAAACTAATTAATAATAAGCTTATAAACGATCTAATATATTTTAGAAGTTTGAAATATACAACCAATTAAAAAAATTTACAATGGTTTAAAATAATAAGCTCGATGTATGGTATGTACAATACACATGTTTTTCAATTATTTCGTTTCTAATATGTGATCCTTATGAAAATTATTTCAATCTAAAATATGTAATTAATAATTCAATAATGTCAATTAGAATAAGTTGATTGTTATTCTTGTTAAAAACGTACAATGTCAGGATTTTTGTTAAGATGAAAAATACCATACAAAAATGATCATACATCTTGGATGAACAATGGGGGACTTAATTATAATTAATTATTGTAGGTTTGTTACAGGTTTTTAATTGTTGTGAGTTTTCATGTTAGCTATTTTTAGTAAATCAAATCCACTTTTGTCATATCTAGTTAGTAATCTATTTATATATATGGAACCATTGTTTGATCAATTAAAACATAGTGAGATATGTATTTGGTGTATAAATTTGTTTAATATCTTGTTTTTTAAGTTGGTATTAGAACTGGATCAACCATGACTCTATAAGATAGGGTTGTGATTACGCAATTTTAGAAATTTTAATCCTATTTACATAGACTATTTTAGTTTGTGAGATTTATGTGTTTTTGGGTGTGTATATCTGTATATATATTAATTATTTTTAAGTGGTGTTGCATTGATATCTATAAGAGAGAATGTTTCAGAATAATAAGTGTAGTAGATGGTGAAGTCGATGAATAACGATGTGGACCTATAAATGTTCTTGTAGATGGAAAAATCGTGTAATTCCAATGGAAATGAAAATAATAAAATGGAGGAGAATTTGTTGAAAGAATTCCACTTCCTTGAAAGGAATCAGATGAGATATATCTACATGGGAGAGATTTTCCACCTTCTCACCATCGTTAACAATAACTTGAGCTCTGATAATTCCAATAACTGCTACATGGATCCTCTTAATGTCTACTTAATTAGTAGGTCAGAAAGTACCTCATAGGGAAATTGGGCTAATACTATGCCTAAATTCTTGTTTAGACTGGGAGGAAATAACATTGAGGATGACTGAGATTTGGGTTAGAGAGGTTATGTGGCTCGTGAGACAAATTCTAAGAACCAGGAAGTATAAATGGGAATACAATTGTGCTTGTTAGAGATTCATTTGGTTCTGAATTATTAGAGTGTCCTTTCATCCATAAATTATACCACTTCAAATGCTACATAGATGAATACATTAACGACCCCAGATAAGTCAGTTTATTCAATCATAGCTCCATATATATGGACACGAAGGGCCACAAATTGGATGAAAAGCATCAATATCCGAATTTATTATGTTCTGTGTGTTTCACGTTTATTGAGTGGTATGAAAAGTTCACGGTTTTTATTGTGATTTTATTTTTTATTTCTAATGAATTATGAAGAATCATTCAATAAACAAAGTAACACAATTAAGTTGGTAGATCTAGAAGCCACATGAAAATAATGTTGATTTAAGTATGACTATAATCTGTTATAAACGAGAATCCCTCATTACAAGTTATTTTTATGATTATAGTCTATTATAAGTGAAAATATAGGGTTAAAGGTTAATTTTATATTTGTTTGTGAATAATGGATAGTGGATCTTAATATAAGTTGGAATCTCCAATTCGAGGAGCATAAATTCTTATCTTTATGTTTTTAATAGATCAACATTGTATAATTGACTTTTGAATACATTTAGTATCCATTTCCTTTTCCTAGAAATTGGCAAAAAGTTGAAAGCTATGGATCCGAAAGATGGAGGTTCTTCCATATAATGATTCAGTTACTTAACAACTTTTCTTGTAGAATCATGATCGAGACATGTATGTCAATATTTTCAATTATAAAAATATTTCAATGATAATTAAAATTTGTTTGATATTAAATGGTTCAAGTGGTAAGATTTAAATTGTGGATGAGACATAACGTAGTTTGTGAGATGAAAAAGTGAGAGAAAGTTCCAATGATGATTATATCACACAAATATTTGTGTTGTTATTACAATATTGCAATTTGAGATCTTAATATTTGTAATGTAAGCATTAAAGTATGGACTTATAATTAGTGCTTACATGTGTGTTACAAGTTCTTAATTGTTGTGAGTTTCTATGTTAGCAATTTTTAGTAAATAATATCCACTTTTGTTGGATATAGTTGGTGATTTTTTCTTATATATGTAACCATTGTTTGATCAATAAAAGCATAGTAATATTTGTGTTTGGTGTGTAAGTATGTTTTCCTTCTCATTTTTTAAATCAATTGAGGACAAGTGAGTACAGTCTTTCCCATAAAAATTTATGCAAAATACAAACAATCCCAACCTTCTTATGAGATATCCATTATTTATAAAAAAACACAAAGATAATGATAATGTTTAATCTAGAATGACCTAACTTCAATATTATTGAATAAAAATGGATAATATACTAAAACGATGTAGAAAACTATTGGAAAAATAATAAAGGTCATTATGGTATTAATAGAGGCCTATATTATTTTAGGATTATGGGTTATAAGTCCTTTGTATGTGAATGTGGTGGAATAGAATAACAAGCTCTAAAGGACTATTTATATTAGGTAATAAGGAAGATATAATTTTAATACATTAGTATCATATTTATATTATGACTATAGATTTAATGAAATGGTAGGTAGAGGCTAGATTACTGAGATTAGCACCCACATAAGAAACTTTAAGAATTATATTGGACATTATAATTTATAACCTTTTATTTCCAATTTAGAACAATTATAATCAAAGTATCCACATTACCATAAAATATATCAAGTGTTTAATAGATATTATTAATGTTATTGTGTTGAGAGGTGCTCTCTATCCCAGTATGGAAGATTTGTTGTAATGTATTGTCATGTAAATACTTTAACTCTGTCAAATTAAATTAAACTAAAAAGAAAATGAGGTAAAATAGTCAATTTATAATTGGTAGTCTTTGGACCCAAGGTTTTGACAACCGACCATTTTTCCAATGATACATACATATATATATATATATATATAGGGAATTTTTTATTGTGAATGTCTACTCTTTGAAAAATATTTGAATATTGTTGCTAAGAGTCAAACAACTCAATTGGATAGGAAAACAAACCTTACTCCTAACCACTAAAACCACTAACCCAAAACTATACTTTGTATATTATTACTTCATAAAAAATCAATAAAAAAATATTTGTCTACACGATTTCTTCCATGTTCTCTAATATGTCCTTAAATCAATGCACACTCAATATAGAAAAGCATAACATGTATGAGAAATTAACCCATTGGTCTTTGGGGTTTTATTTTCTATTTTATAAGTTGAAGCCTTGGATAATCAATTTAACACGTGTTAATAAAGAGGTTATTTGAGGGAAGTCTATGATTGTGGGCACACTAATAACCCTATCACTTTCTAATAGCTAATAGCTTCAACTACAGGTCAAAACCATTATTATAACGATTCCATTGAGACATTACCTAAATAGGGTGAGTTCATTTTTTGGAAAACAAATTCTGTTAGTTAATTTTGTTCGTCTTTATCCAACGTTTTTAGTAATCATTCTACTCATTATCAAAGATATAAAAGTTTCCAGATAATGTGAACCGGGGTTGTTTGGGGGAGTAAATAGAATGGAAAGAAAATGATCTATAATGAAAAAAAATGAATTAATGATTAAAAATGATTTAAAATCATTGAAAAAGTGAAATTAAATTAAATATAAGAAAAAAATAAAATGAAAAAAAATTAATTACTAAGAAAAAATAATTTAAATATTAAAAAAGATTTGAAATTATTAAAATGGGAAATTAAATAAAATATTGGAGAGGAGGAACTTGGAAAGAGTTGTAGAGAGAGGAGGAACTTGGAAAGAGTTGTAGAGAAGAAAATAATAAAATTGTAAAGAATCTTACACATCTAAAATTTAGATTTTAAAGAAACTTATAATATTAGAAAATATTTTTTCTAATTTAATTAAAAAAATTACTTTCAATTTAATTTTAAAAAATTACATTTGATAATAATAGTGAATTTAAAATTATTTAAATAGAAAAATAAAATTTAATATTTATAATTTTAATTTGACAAATAGTATTAGACTATAGAATTAAAGTATTTTTTTAAAATTACTGAAGTAAAAAAATTATTGGGTAGCTGACAAGTAATAAGCTTTCTAGGTTAGATACACTATAACTTTCTTATAGTTGACCACCCCCCAAGCAAGATCTACAATATGAGGGCCGATTAGGTTTTTCACACCAAAGAAATAGATAGACACTCACGAGGTGGAATCCATTGTCTTGGTAATTTATCAACTCTCCTTTGGTAGTAAAACCCAAAGTGGCTCACTTCTCTTAGTTCGTTCACAAGGATTTGTTACCCTTTGTTACTAGTAACGAATGGATTCTCCACTCGTGGGAGGGTGCTCCTCATGTGTGACCATCCCCCTATGTGTTTTTTGTTTCTTAGATAACAAAATGCTCTTCCCCTCCTTTCACTTAATTGTTCTCACTCCTCTCTTCCTTTCTATGTCTTTGTAGTCCCTTATGACTGACAAAGTGTGCGCTACTCTTCTCCATTATACTCTACAATCCCACATAACTGAGAAAAATATCTCTAATATTCTAATACTCAAACTCTACCCATTGAATGTCTTCTCCTCTATGTGAGCCTCCTTTTTCATATGAATCCATCCTTTGGCCTCAATCCGAGAGGGAGATGGTAATGCATTAGAGAAATTTTGAGGTCTAAAATTGGCCTAAAAAAAATGTAAAATCAAAATAAAAATTTATAAGAACCAATAGGATTGAAGAAAATGATGTCAACCATGGGGGATGACTCCCCATTTTTGGAGTAAAAAAGTAAAAACATTAAATAAATAAACAACTTTTTCAACTTGTATTTTCAATTTATCTCACAACAATTTTACTCAAATTTTGAGAGATAGCACTCATTTGATATGGAATTTAATTACTCTTCTAAGGAGTACTCACGTTGCATACTTTTGATCGACCTTGTAACATGAAAAATGAGAAATACACGAAAAACAAGATTACATTAAAAATTTTCATGTATTCCTCATTTTTCACGTAGTAGGGCCCATAAAAAGTATGCACCATGGGTACTCATTGGACGAGGAATTATTTTTCATATCCAAGGAGTGTTCCTACTCAAAATTAGAGTAAAACCATATGGATATGAGTTGAAAATACGAGTTGCAAAAGTAGCTTTTTCTTTTTTTCCCTCTAAAATTTGGTGATGTAATCTAAACTTGTTTTATTATTTCCACTATTATTTTATAATACTCCTTAGGAGGCCCATTTTATACCTCAAAATTAACTCACATATATCAAAAGTGTACATTTCTTATGAGATTATTCCAAAAAAAAATTAAATCAAATTAAGATGATATTTCAATAGGTAATTCTTTAAAATGCACTTATCTCTATGATTATTGTTATATTTCTTTACCTCCATATGTAATGATTTGATTTCACTTTGTACATGAAACATGCCCTAGTGTGCTCACATCCCGGTGAGCATGCGACATATTTCTTCTGTCATCAATCAGCCACCCTTTCGAGGCTAGGAAAACCCCACTCAAGGATGTTTACCTAACGAAGGGTTTTCTTACATGGAGCCCCATCATCTACTCACTTTTCCATGCTTGGAGAATCCCCATTTTGGGTAATCTAACTATCCAAGTATTTTATTGCATGGCCCCCCTCAACTACTTAGCCAAGTGAGCTTAAGCAACCCCCATTATGGGAAGACTACGTGCATGGAAGTTTTCCTGCATGGAGTTATTATTAGTGTCATTAGGGGAATTATGAGGTCTAAATTGGGCCTCCCAAGAAAAATGTACATCAAAAATAAACTTTATAAGAACCAATAGGATTCAAGATGATGACATCAACCATGGGGGATAATTCACCATTTTTTAAGTAAAAGGGTAAAAAGATTAAAAAATAATAAAATAATAAAATTACTTTTTCAACTCATATTTTCAACTTATCTCCCAAAGTTTTTACTCAAATTTCGAGCGGGAGTACTTGTTGGATGAAAAATTTAATTCTTCATCCAAGGTGTACCCATGTTGCATAATTTGTATGGGCCTTGCTATACAAAAAATGAGAAATACATGAAAAATGTGATTGCAATCACATTTTTCATGTATTTCTCATTTTTCTTGTAGAAGGATCCATCGAAACTATGCAACATGGGATAATCCTTGGATGGTAAATTAAATTTTTCATCCAATGAGTACTCCCGCTCAAAATTTGAGTAAAAAATATGTGAGATAAGTTGAAAATACGAGTTCAAAAAAGTAGTTTTTTCCTTTTTTCCTCTAAAATTTGGTGATGTAATCAAATCTTATTTTATTATTTCCACTATTATTTTATAATTTCCTCAGGAGGCCCATTTTATACCTCAAAATTCCATGAATGCTTACACCCCAGTTTCTGTTAGAGATCTCTTTTGTATTGTGCTTGGATACTTATCTCCATGTTCCTATCTGGTCTGCCCCACTATATTTCTCATGAAGTCTTATAGTTAAGCTATCGATTATGACTTGCTTCCTGAATGAGATTTAATAAAAGTGTCAGAAGACTGTAATATCACCTAAATGGTATTTTTCTTGGGAATTAAAGGAAATTTAAGCCTAAAAGTGGCCTCATAAGGAAAAATAATAAAGTAATAGTTAAAATAATAAATTAAGAGTTATGAATTTTGGAGGGAAAAGAAGAATTTATCACATTTTTGGATCATCTACAGCTAAGCTATCGATCTCATGCTTGATCTACCATATAGCTAAGCTGTCGATCTCATGCTTGATCTCCCAAATTTTCTACTCAAATTTCGAGTGAGAGTACTCGTTGGATGAAAAATTTAATTTCTCATCCAAAGAGTACCATGTTGCATAGTTTTGATGGATCCTTCTACAAGAAAAATGAGAAATACATGAAAATTTTGATTGCAATCATGTTTTTCCATGTATTTCTCATTTTTCGTGTAGTGGGTCCTATAAAAAGTATACAACATGGGTACGCCTTGGATGAAGAATTAAATATTGCATCCAACAAGTACTTTCGCTCGAAATTTGAGTAAACAAATTGTGAGATAAATTGAAAATGCGAGTTGAAAAAGTAGTTTTTTCTTTTTTCCTTCTAAAATTTGGTGATGTAATCAAATATTATTTCATTATTTCCAATATTATTTTATAATTTCCTCACGAGGCCCATTTTAGACCTCAAAATTCACTGAATGCTTATACCCAAGTTCCAATTAGAGTTCCATATTGTATTATGCTCAGATACTTATCTCCATGTTCCTATCTTGTCTGCCCCACTATATTGCTCATAGAATCTTATAGTTAAGGTGTCAATTATGAATTTCTTCTTTAAGAGACTTAATTAAAGTATCACAAGGCTGCAATATCACCTAAATGGTATTTTTCTTGGAAATTAAAGGAAATTGAAGCCTAAAAGTGGCCTCATAAGGAAAAATAATAAAGTAACAGTTAAAATAATAAAGTAAGAGTTATGAATTTTGGTGGGAAAAGAATAATTTATCGCCTTTCTTGATCATCTCCTGATAGATTTACTCATTTCAGCTGTAGACACAATTTGGATGCATAATTAAATTCCACATCTAACAAGCACCCATTATGCATACTTCTGAGAAGACCCACATTGATAAAAAATGAAGATACATTAAAAAAGCGTGTTCAACGCACTTTTTAAATGTATCTTCATTTTTTATCAATGTGGATTTTCTCAAAAGTATGCATAATGGGTATTCATTGGATGTGTAATTTAATTCGCATGCAATGAGTGTCTACACTTGAAATTTGAGTAAACCTATAGGGATTAATCCAAAAATACAATTAAAAAAAATATTTTTCTTGTTTTACCTAAAAAATATTTACATGTACCTCTTTTCCAATTTACAGGATTTTGATTGGTTTACATATTATAACATGGAAAATTTCATGGGCACTTTTAGGCTAAAATTTCATTTAATGATCATTTCTCCATCATTTCACCCATGTCACAACATTCAATTCCCATGAGTATACTCAAAATTTTAAAATAACAAATTTTTAGTTTCCAAAATGTGCTTCATTCACATACCAAATCTCATAAACATTAGAATTTTAGTAATGTTTTTTGGCTGGTTACAGATGGTAAAAAATTTTCATGGTGGCTTCTATTTAACACCCCATTTTGGCACTCTACCTGCAATTTTTTTACCCTTACTTTTTGTTTTCCTTATTTACTTGGAATCCAGTACAGGAACTCTCAACTGAAGTCTTTTCAAGGAGTCCGACTGAATCTTAGCGAATCTACTATCACAATATAAAAAAATACCTAAAATTGTCTCCACCTCACATATTAGTGACAAATCTACCACTTTAGCTACTCAGATTCCATGAAATTTCATAAAGAAAATTTTCATTATGTATCAAATTTACATATTTAAACAATTCCTTCATCATATTTAAAAAATAAAATATATATCAACCAAGCACAATTTTAAACCAAGGGAACTCCTTTCTCAAGCCATTTTTGAAACTATAACATCATATTCCTATGGGTTCAATTGATTGAGTCAGGCCCCCTTCACTAATATTTTATCCACATATTCCCTCTAGTGTAGTTCTAAAAGGTCGACTTCCAATGCTCATTATGAATCTCATCACATCACTAAACATAGAAATTTTATTAAACATAGAAATAAGTTTTCTCAAATTTTTATCATCCTTGCAACCAAAATTTATCTCTTTTAATAGCTATGGGGCCCCTTCCCCCTTCCATTCACATGCATACCACTAATATACACACGCACATTATTTGTTAGTCAATTAATTCATGCATGAGCTATGACATCTCAATTTTACATGACATCAAATAGATATTTATATATTTGGAACAAACCCAAAATTTCCCATGCTTAGTTTGTCTTGTAATTTAGTGTACAAATTGATTTTATTTATCCAACATATTTCCTCTACATTTAATTTAGAAATATAAATTAACATACTATCACATGCACACATTTTTTTTAGAGTATTTCATAATGTCTATAGTGACCTTAAATGTCCAAAATCATTCAAAATAGATAAAACGTAACCCTTGCACTTGCATTCCTATGCAAGTATATTACTTTATCTATACACCATTAGGAAATTAATTTCATTATTATGGAACCTTTAGTATATTAGAGAGATCTTAGGTATTCTCCCTCATCTCCCTTCACCACACCACCAAAGGAGGGTGACTTAGCATTCCTAACTTCTCTAGGAACCATCCAACTCCCATTGGGTTCTACAACCACTAATAGGGATTCTTCCAATTGGTATTCTATTGATGCACCTACCCCTAAGAATGGATGTGTGATTTGTTAATTATGTAAGTCTTTTATACATCCAAATTTTCCTTGCCCTTATGCTTCTTATCAGGATAGTAATGATGCAGGTATTTATTTTTACAGTCCAAACATTTCAAATTCTTCCTCTTTCAGCTACTTCCTTTTGCTTCAATGGTTGTTGTTTCATGTGTCTACAATTTACATGGGATATCCTTCCTTTCTTTTTGCGCGAGAGAATTCATATATCATATGTTTTCCTCCATCACCCCATCATTTCAATGGTATTCACTTCTTCACTTATGAGGTTTTTCCTTGATATTTTCATTATGAAACCTTTCCATATCTCCATAAGTTGGTCCATGTTCCATCAACCTTTGTACATATTACATGTTTTGCAGCAACAACATATTTAGCCTTGCATGTTCTTTGTAACAAATCTACTTAACCCAATTTTGTTTTTCTATATATAGCCATACTACTGCATTTTTGTCCTTTACACTTCTGTAATTTTATCGTATTACCAATACTTCTGAGAATTTTAATAAATAATTTATCTCAATTATGATCCTGGTTAATAAATATTTATTTATTTTCTGCAACCACTCCCAATAAGTTTACAAGATGTTACATTCCTATTCTAGCCCAAACTTACCTAACATTTCACATATTAGTGCCAATGTTAAGGTATGTTAGAATTTCTAATCTATAATAGTCACATTTTCCTTACTTCATATATATATATATATATATATATATATATATATATATATATAGTCACATTTTCTTATGAATATAATGTACATAAGGACCACTTTACAATATATATCACATCTTACTCCTCCACAATAGATACCTATACGTTGTATTTATTTTCATATTTATATAGACGTGTGTCCTCTTATAATACATTAATCTACGTATCAAAAAAGTAATAGTATTGAGGAATATGAGATTTGGGATCATATGTTATTCACCACTTTAACGCATGTCCCTTCCAAATCATCTTATATTAAATTGCGATGTTATACACAACCCGCCTAATAAGTTAACCATTCGTATATAGTAGGAATAAGGTGATTACCATTTGTTGACTTGTTCCCTTCAAATTTGCCTTACGTTTCATTAATTTAAACCTCATATGTATTATTACAACCCTATCCATTTTAGGATTAGAATATCTATGGAGATTAGTGAACTCTTGGGTTTATTGGTTGGTGGTTGAATACATTTATTAACAACATCAACTAAACTAAATTCGACAGACCACCTCTGAAAACCTTATCGTTTTGATTTTAATCATCATAAGTTCTCTCGTACAAATGATGATGGCATTCACATGGGTTTTATACGATTGACCAGCTATATGGTAGATCAAGCATGAGATTGACAACTTAGCTGTACTCGTCCTTCCTCCCAATTTGATCTTTGAGGTTTAGGGTTTATCCATTGATATTTGGTCACTATTTGTTATTTGTAAAAAAATTCTACTCAGAGACGAACTCCATCATTTCTTTGGTTCATCATGGTTTAACTCGTCAAATTCGAAAGCATCCGAGCTAGTCGTTTTACTTTTAACAGAGGATATATGTAGGTAATCTCTACGTTCCAACAATGTTTAATTTTATGTGGCTTTTTACAGTCATAGATATTATATCCATCATTTTTTATTTTATTTTTACTCACCCTTGTTTCTTGTTGGTTTTGTTTAATATACTCACTGATTTTTTTAAATGTTACAGGTGTACAATTCATAACTCTGGTTACTAGTCTGCCCTTCGGCAACATAATAATCATTGAACATTTATTATGGGTATGTCATTTAATTCCAACAAAATATATGTTTGTAGTGTTTTTTGTTCATCGAATGGCTTGATTCCATTTGACAGTCTATTCTCCTCAAAAGAATTAATGTATGACTTTTCTTATGTATATATTTTGTCATTGGAACTGTCAATGGATTTTTCCCCAATTCGTTTAACAAACTTCTGAGTATCTGTAACCATTTTAATCATATGCATTAACCTAATTATGTTTATCATTTTTCTTTGCATTAAAATTATTAACGTTTTATTTACAGATATTTACCATGAATCCCCATCGTTTCCTCAATTTTAATGGATGACAATTAGATAAATCTCGTTTGTTGTTTTGTTATGCACTTTAATCTTTGTGTGTATGCTATACAAAGGAATTCATTCCATTTATTCTATGTTTACTACTGGTAAACATATTCTATTTTCTCAATATGAAATGGTTTTTTTTCCTATCGAATTCTACTGATACTGGAATTTCAATACAATTTCCTTTTTCATTTAAAATTTCGTCAACATTCCAGAGGAATTCTTTGAACTGCTTTTTGGGTGTAATTGAAATTCTCACAATCAATTTTTAACTCATGTTTACACAAGGAAATTCCTTAATTTCATTCTGTGGGAATCTAATTAGTTAGCTTCTTCCAAAATTTACTTTGAAGTACCATCATTTCGACTTCTCTGTACATTATGGGTTAATGGAAAACATGCCTCTACTAAAAAATTATCATTTTTCCTCTTCCACGACACCGAAATTATCATTCTAGCAATAATCCCTTTCTCGTTCTAGAATTTTGATTTACTTCTCGTTACTAACAGTGTAAATTAATACATTAATTAACAATCAATGTTTTTGTATTCTCCAATATGTACAAGTATTACAAACATTCTGTAATTATTCTTTTTGTTTTCTTCGCTATTTATTTTTTAATGAAATATTTACAAAAGTTAGGTAGCTACATATGGTAATATTCTATCTTTATTCAAATTTATTATTTTATAATTTAATCACCCATTCGAGTATCATTTAAAATGAAAATTCCCACTTATTTCTCTCAACTAAATTATATTTTCCATTTCAAGAACAAGCTCTTGCTCCAGATTTGCTTCCAGAGTACAATTGTCCACTTTATTCCATGTTTTAATCCTCAACACAGGTATTATACAAGTTTTCATTTAAAATTTCATTATTACTTCCTCTGATGAAATTTAACTGCTTTAGATTAACATTTTTATTGCATTTCATGTACTTTTCTGAAAGTCATATTGTACTCTTTTCTTGTACAAGAACTCCCTTCTGAGACTTTACTCAGGTACAATTTGTATTTATTTACTTATTATATAAAGTGTATTTTATAGATACTTTATTATAATTAATATCAGTCTAACACAAATTTTTCAGTTTACTTACAGGTAATTTCTATTCCAAGAACTTCCTCTCTAGCTCTTTCACGCATTATTAAAAGCTCTAACGACAAGTTCTTCCTGCCTACAGGTCGGTCGTTACCATGTATAAATTTTAGCCATCTGAATTAAATGATATTTATCAATATTTATATACATTTTGTAACTAATATCAATAACAATAGATTTTCAGTCAAAATGAATTTGACAGTGATAATTGATATTTTACATGGATATTAATATATTTTTCTATTCACCTTTATTAGATGAATTTCAACCCTTGGAACATTTATATACATGGTTCATAATTTCTTTATAATATATAGAGTGCATACATATGTATGAATAATACATATTTTATTTTTAATATTCATATTCTACCATGTATCTATAAATGTTTCTCTATAAATAGATCCTCTGTATGTATAATGGTTTCATGGTTCTTTTTCAACACATGTTGTAAGTAGATGTATGTATATTTCCTAATTGAGGAATTTGTATAGTTTAAGTATAAAGTAAGTTAATTGTACATAATAGTGCTTTCTTGATTTAATAGAATAAATCAATTCGACTGTATACATCTCTACTTCTTATTTTATTACGGAAATAACTATGTATTTCTACTGTTAATTACTATGTTTTTCTTAACATCTTTAGAATATTATTTCATCCTAACGATGTATTTTGTATATGTAATACAATAGTAAACATAGACCTAATGGTAGATTTGAACCCTTCTAATTGGGTTTAAAGATTTTGTTTGTTGGTTATTTAATTGAACTAGTATGTGTATCTATACAGAGAATTTAACTATACCTGCTATAGTTATTTTTCTGTTAAATACATATGACACTTTATTCCCAAATAATAAAATAATCTATCACACAGATTTATAATTCAAGATATACAGTTTTCAACTTAAGTTCAAAACTAAAGCACACTAAATATTAAACAATCATCATCATAGTAACAGAATCATTAGACATAATTTAATATTATGCATACTAATTCTGGTAAAGACTCTTTGCCACCCAACCTTGAACTTTTATCGAAAACTCCCCTCGAGAAGATACCAATTCCTCCAAACTGTAGAAATTCGCTTGTCTACCCATGAATGACTTATTTAAGCTTTATTTCCCTCAGTATGTTTCCATAACTGCGTCAAGTTAAATTAGGATGATGTTTTCCTTTAGCCTAGGCTTTAGTTTTGTTTTTTCCACAAAAACTCTTTAAAACTACCTTTTTCCTCTTTCTAGTTTTATTTCACCTCTTCTCAGTAACTTTCCACGTTACTGAGGCATATTTTAGATTTTTATCTCCAATCTAATAAATTTATTTTATTTTCTCCAAATATTTTTGAATATTTTTGGAAATTCTTTGGATAAAATCCCATCCTCATGGACGTCAAATCTTGATCTCCAATTTACTCTAATCTTTGCACTATAAATAACCTCCACATTTATTAAATTTTTAAAATAATATGTCCATGTATAGTTTTCCTTTATGTACACTTAACCTTTAGGATTATAAATTTTCTAAATAAAAGAAGTAAAATATGGATATTACATATTCTCCCTCTAGAACAAAACACCATCCTCAGTGTTGCAAAATATCAATTCACTTCTCACACAGTGATGGGTATTTCTCTTTCATTTCCTCTTCTCGTCCCCAAGTAGCTTCCTCGGGTTTAAAGTTCCTCCATTGCACTTTCACCCTAGCTACAATTATATTATGGAGCTCTATTTCTTCCCATACCAGTATACAAAGGGGCTCTAGATGAAATTCCCCTTCCATTTCCACCTGTATCACAGTCCAATCAATCACATGAGTAAGGTCATGTACATAATTTTTCAATAAGGAAACTTGAAAAACATGGTGAACCTTAATGTGACTAGGTAGAGCTAATTTATAAGCAACTGGCCCCACTCTTTCTAGAGCTTCAAATGGTCCATAATAGCGTGGTGCTAACTTGACATAGCTACCAGCATATAATGTACTTTTACGAGGCTTAATCCTCAAATAAACATGACCTCCCACTTTGAATTCTCTATGAATTATCTTTTTATCTGCATAGCTATTTTTTCGATCTCGAGCTATCTTAATTCTTTGTTGAATCTTTTTCATAGTTCTTGCAATTTCCTGCAATGTATCTGGTCCATGATCAACTTATCCTCTGGTTGACTCCAACTGAGCGGAGTGTGGAATTTTCAGCGATAAAATGATTCAAAAGGACTCATTTTAAAAGAAGCTTGATAACTATTATTATATGAAAATTCTGCCAAATGAAGCAAATATTTCCATCTTGTAGGTTTGTCCATCACATAAATGCACATAATGTATTCTAAAATCTAACTAGTTCTTTCAGTCTGCCAATCTGCTTGAGGATGGTAAGCGGTACTAAAGTTAATTTTGTTACCCATTCCTCCAAAAAGAGTTTTCCAAAAGGCTGAAGGAAATTTTTCATCTATGTTAGACATAATCATTTTTAGGATTCCATGTAATTTCACAATTTCTTTCATGAACACATTGGCTACTTGACTTGTGCCAAAAGTAGATTGTACTGGTAAAAATTATGTTGCCTTAGTTAACGTGTCTAAAACCACCATTATAGAGTCATGTTGATACTTGGTTCTAGGAAATCTAGTAATGAAATCTATGGAAGCCACTTACCATTTCCATTCTGGAATAGGTAGAGGGTTTAGTAATCTTGTAGGATGCTGATGTTCTACTTTTACTTGCTGACATTCTAAACACCTTGCTAGATAATCAGCCACATCCTTTTCCATTCCTGGCCAAAACATGTTCTTACTTAATGCTGAAATTAGTTTTTGATAACCAGGATGACCTACATAAGGTCTTTTAGGATACTCATCTAAAATTTCATGTTTTAAATATGTCACATTTAGAATATAAAATCTTTGTTCGTAATAAATCAGTCCTTTCTCCTTTTTAGTATACACCAAAACTTTAATTTTCTGAAATTTCTCTTGCAATTTTACATATTGTTGATCTTGTATCAAGACTTCATGAATATTCTCTTCTATCTCATATTTCACACTACTTCTTGCCTGTGTCAAAATTTTATGAGCATTCCTACTCGAAGCATCAATAATTTTGTTTTCTTTGAGAGTGCAAGCTTCTGTGATCCATAACATTTTAAATTTTAAATCTTACGAGAAATCACATGAGAATTTTTGGAACCAACGCGTTTTGAACTACCAACTGTAGTTCATCATCAAGATGAACTACAGTTGGTAGTTCGAAACGCATCAGTTCCAAAAATTCTCATGTGATTTCCCAGAAGATTTAAAATTTAAAATTTTATTTTCCTTTCCTTTAATGTCTTTGATTTCCAAGTCGAACTCAATGAGGAAATCTAACCATTTAGCTTGTCTACAATTTAAATCGAGTTGAGTAAAGAAGTATTTAAAACCTGTATGATTGGTCATTAATATGAACTTATTTCCCAACAGATAATATCTCCACATATTCAATGCATGTATAACAATAACTAGCTCTAAATCTTATATAACATAATTATGTTCATGTTTCTTCAGTTTTCTTGACTCATATGCTATTACTGAATTATCTTGCAGTAATACTCCTCCTAAACCTTACACACATGCATCTATGCACACTATAAATTCCTTGTTTGGATCAGCAATTTTCAAGATGGGTGCAACAGTTAATTTCAGTTTTAATTACTGAAAACAATTTTGACACTTTGTTTTCCATTCAAACTTTGCTCCTTTTTTCTGCAATGAAGTAATAGGATAAGCTAGTGCTGAAAATTATTCAACAAACCTATGTAATAAACAATACCCATAAAGGATCTTATGGCTGGTACATATGTGGGTACATGCCAATTCATTATTGCCTATATTTTCTCTAGATCGATTGCTAAACCATCCTTTGAAATCACATGACCCAGATACTGAATTTTATCCTTGTAAAATTCACATTTGTTGATTTTTTCATATAATTGATGCTCTCTAAGTGTTTCTAGAACTATTATGAGATGTTCTCTGTGTTCTTCTTCATTTTTGGAGTAGACTAAAATTTCATCAATGAACGCTAGTACAAAATTGTCTAGATATTTGTGCACTATGCTATTCATTAGACACATGAATGTAGCAGGTGCATTGGTAAGTCCAAAGGGTAGGAATAAATATTCATAGTGTCCATATCTAGTTTGGAATGTTGTCTTGTTGATATCCTCATATTTAATTATAGCTTGGTGATATCATGTTCTTAAATCAATATTTGAGAAGATAGTAGCTCCTATCACTTGGTCAAATAAATAATCTATCCTTGGTAGAGGATAACTATTTTTAATAGTTAAATTATTCAGATGTCTGTAATATACACACATTTTGAATGTGCCATATTTATTTTTAACAAAAAAAGTTGGTTCTCCACAAGGAGACACACTTAGTCTGATACACCCCGTGTCTAAAAATTCTTGCAATTTCAGTTTCAGTTCTAGTATTTCAGGAGTACTCATTCTATAAGGGGCTCTAGAAACATGTGTAGCTCCAAGTACTAGTTCAATTGAAAAATCAATTTCTCTTCTAGGTGGTAGATGGGGGATTTCCTCTAGAAATTCATACTTAAACTCTCCATCACTAGTATGTTTTTTACAGCTTCGTTTTCCCGTTGTTGTCCCAATTCTTCCACTTGTACAACATATACTTTACAGCCTTTTCTTACTGCCATTTTTAGCTGTAATGCAGAAATTTTTCTAATAGATATTGGTTTTCATTTTCCTTTCACTATCAAAACTTTTCCTTCATGATCTATAAAATGTATTATTTTGTCTAAGAAATATACTATTGATTTCTGTTTCTCTAACCTATCCATTCCTACTAACATATCATACTATCGTAGAGGCAAAATATATAAATGAATTTCAGTTTCATATCCATTTAAATTTACAGTAGTTTTCTGATGTTTATTGGTCACTTTTATTTTTGTTCCTGTAGCTAACTGCACTGACCATGCTCGCTAAAAATTTTCTGATTTTAGCTTACACTATTCCACTATAAGTGGACTGACATAAATTAAATTTTCTCCTATATCTATTAAAACAGAAACAGGTTTTTCAACAATCATACCTTCAATTTCTATCATGGTTGATTGGTCTTTAGCCTGGTGGTCTTCAAGTGTAGCACTGATTCTAGGAATGTTTCGAGAAATGTCCTTTACTATAGTCACTTCTCTTACTGCTTAGATGTTCTGAATTGTACTATGTGGGCAGTCACGTAACAAGTGATTTTCTCCACATACCCAACACTTTAGTAGTTCTTTCATTTTTACAGAACTTTCCTATTTTCTATTTGCATCCCTCTGCTTAGACCCAGTATGTTACTGTGCTGGTTGGTTTTCTTCACTCTTATTAAATTTCTTCCTTTGATGGTTTTTTCCAAAAAATTTCAAATATGTTGGTTTTACTCCTTTTAGATTTCAGTCACCCATTCCTTTGTCTTTATTTTGCCAATTTTTTAGCTGATCATTTATTCCTTTAAACTGCTGATAGCATAGTCTTACTTTACGAACAACTTCATCCATTGTTTTTATATTATCAAATTTGATTCTCTCTTTATAGAGAGTAGGTAGACAGTTTAAAAATCGTTGTACTTTGGCTTTTTCTTCTCTAATATAAGGCACATAGCAAAGTAAATTAGTGAATTTGGTAACAAAATAATATATTGTGAGTTATCCCAATCTCAGCTCATGAAATTATTTAGCTTTATCATAATAATACCCTTCATTCAGGTACCTAGACTTAAATTTGGCTTGAAAGTCTTCCCACGTAACAATTTTTTCATCCAGCACATGTATTATTTTTGTTTCTTCACACCAAAGGGTGGATTTACCCTTCATTTGGTAAATTTCCAATTTGTCTTTAGAAAATATTTTCAATATTACTAAAGGTACATAAAAAGGGGGGAAACCTAACCTTGGACGCAATTAATAGATTATAACTTTAGACGAATGGATTTTAAGCATTTTTTAAATGAACGTATTTGTATTCATTATTCCTCTTGGACGCATTATCCCGATGTCACATAAATATCACAACATTTATTATCATTGACCATTTTTATCAATGTTATAGGATTTGGCTATCTTAGCCCCTTACTCAAATCTGATTCATCAAAGAATTGGGGAATTAGGGATTCAAATTGGATTTAAGAAGATTTGGTAAATTTGTGGAAGGATCCATTTCCAGTTTTATAGATGGATCTTGAAATAAGGTTTATTTTTAGAATTAAAGGAAAAAATTTCCCATAGGAGGAACCAATTCCTAAAGGTTGGCAATCGGTTCCTCCAATGGGAATCAATTCCAATCTCCATGTTGGAACTCAAGTAGAGTATTAAATCCCCCAACATAAATGAAACAAATGATGGGAAGGGGCATTGGAAATATCCTGGAGGAACACACACATTGCATGAGAGCCCAATGCTCTAGGAAAGTTAACTAATTTTTTTCATATGATATTTTACTTGTAGTGATTAGGGGTTTCCATTGTGTAGTGATCGAAGACTTGAAATTTACATTCTGCAAGAAGAAAGGGCTTCTAGTGGCATCTATCCACCATCTAGGCAGCTTTGATCACGAGCTTCGAATGGACAGGTAAGTTATTCATTTCTTTAGATTCTTCATTAGAGTCTTGACTCTAGAGTTCTTCATTGTTTGTTGTTTTGTATGCTTGTGAGCACACACAAAAATATTCTTAGTTGTGTATGGATGTTACCAATGAGAATTCACAACAATGATACTTTGATATGTATGCTTGTGAGAATACATAGAAAAAACCCTCATAAATTAAACTCCAGAGTCAACATTGAAACGTTTGAAGGCTCATAAAAAGTTCTGTTGTCAAATAGTCACTTGATTGGTGAAGTGGAATTAACTTGATTGGTGAGTGCAATTTCCCATCTGACTCTAAGGTTTTGGATGATGTGTTTGTATAGGGGTCAAATGTAGGGAACACTCGTGATCAACAAAATCAATACATGTACATCATCAATCTCTACTAGCATATGAAGGCTCTCGTTTTCCACATCATGCTTCATGAGAATGATGCTAAAGATGAAATTTTCTTGGTTTTTTATCATGTAGTGTTGCAATTGAAGGAAATGAATGATATGCTATAAAATATTGACGAGGTGATGTCTGGAGGCCTAGGACTACATGACATCAACCCTAAAGCTCCCCTTTCCATTAAGGTTGATGCCTCTAATTCCACCTTATTAATTGTTATTTTCCATATATTTTGGTCTTCAACTAGAAGTCTAGTAATGCTAGTAAGACTACTATAGAAAGTTATCATAGACATTTATAGTCTCATGAAGACTCTAGGCATATACAATCTATTTTATATAACAATTTGAAACTTATGAAGACTCTTTCTATATCAATTTAAAAAAAAAATTCATGTCACTAGTTTGGTTTCCTATGTGATATGCGAGTAAAGTAGTATATAAAATTTTATTCTTAATAAAAAAATTTAACTCAGTCACGAAAAATTGGATTAACAAAAAGTAATCATTTAAAAATATTTTAATATTCAATATTATAAAATATTTAAACAACTTCATCAATTTGATGGGTTTTAAATAATAATCGTGCATTATATAATCAACATAGTATGCTAGTAAGACTAATATAGTTAGTTCTCATAGAAATATATAGTCTCATGAAGACTCTAGGCATATACAATCTCTCTTATATAACAATTTTAAACTTATGAAGAGTATTTCTATATAAATTTATATACAATCTATTTTATATAACATGTTTAAACTTATGAAGAGTCTTTCTATATAATTTATAAACTTCTTTCATGTAAGTGATTTGGTTTCCTATGTGATAGGCCACTAAAACCATATATAACATTTTATTCTTATTAAAATTTGTTAACTCACTAAAAAATTTGCATTAACCGAAAGTCATGATTGAAAAATATTTTAATGTTCAATATTATAAAAAATGTTAAACTTCATCAATTTGATGGGTTTTAAATAATCATTGTGCATTATATAATCAACAGAGAAAGATAGTAAGACTAATATAGATAGTTCTCATCCACATTTATAGTATCATGAAGACTCTACGGATATACAATTTATTTTATATAACAATTTTAAAATTATGAAGAGTCTTTCTATATAAATTTATTTTTTTATATAACTAGTTTAAACTTATGAAGAGTCTTTGTATATAAATTTATAAACTTTTTTCATATCAGTGATTTGGTTTCCTATGTGATAGGCCACTAAAACCATATATAACATTTTATTGTTAATAAAATTTGTTAATTCACTCAGGAAAAATTTTATTAACTAAAATTCATCATTTAAAAATATTTTAATATTCAATATTATAGAAAGTTAAACAAATTCATCAATCTTATGGGTTTTAAATAATCATCTGGAATTATATATTCAACAGAGATGGCAAGTAAGACTAATATAGATAGTTCTCATAAATTTTTATAGTCTCATGAAGACTCTAGGCATATACAATCTATTTTATATAACAATTTTAAACTTATTAAGAGTCTTTCTATATAAATTTATATACAATCTATTTTATATAACAAGTTTAAATCTATGAAGAGTCTTTGTATATAAATTAATAAACTTCTTTCTAGTCATCAATTTCCTGATTCGCTCAAGAAAAATTGCATTAACTAAAAAGAACCATTTATAAATATTTTAATATTCAATTTTATAAAAAAATTAAATAACTTCATCAATTTGATGGGTTTTAAAAAATCATCATGCATTATATAATCAACAGAGAAGGCTAGTAAAACTAATATAAATAGTTCTAGTAGAGATTTATATCTCATGAAGACTCTAGGAATATACAATCTACTTTATATAACAATTTTAAACTTATAAAGGTTCTTTGATATAAAATTATATACAATCTATTTTATATAACACTTTTAAACCTATGAAGGGTCTTTCTATATAAATTTATAAACTCTTTTCATGTCATTGATTTGGTTTCTTATGTGATAGGCAACCAAAACCATATATGACATTTTATTCTTAATAAAATTTGTTGAGTCACTCAAAAAATTGCATTAACCAAAAGCCATCATTGAAAAATATTTTAATATTCAATATTATAAAAAAAGTTAAATAGCTTCATCAATTTATATAGTAAGACTAATATAGATAGTTCTCATAGCCAATTATAGTCTCATGAAGACTCTAGGCATATATAATTTATTTTATATAATAATTTTAAACTTATGAAGATTCTTTCTATATAAATGTATATACAATCTATTTTATATAGTGAATTTAAACTTATTAAGAGTATTTGTATATAAATTTATAAACTTCTTCATGTGAGTGATTCAGTTTCCTATGTGATAGGCCTCTAAAAAAATATATAACATTTTATTCTTGATAAATTTTGTTAATTTACTAAGGAAAAAATTCATTTACTATAAGTCATAATTTAAAAATACTTTAATATTCAATATTATAAAAAATTTAAACAACCTCATCAATTTGATTGGATTTAAATAATCATCCTGTATTATATACCAATAGAGATGGCTAATCATCCTGTATTATATAGCAATAGAGATGGCTAGTACGAGAAATATAAATAGTTCTCATAGACATTTATAGTCTTATGTAGAAGCTAGGCATATACAATCTATTTTATATAATAGTTTTAAACTTATTAAGAGTCTTTTTATATAAATTTATATACAATCTATTTTATATAACAAGTTTAAATTTATGAAGAGTCTTTCTATATAGATTTATAAACTTAACTTCTTTCTTGTTAGCAATTTTGTTTCCTATGTGATAGGCCACTAGAACCTAATTTACTAAGGAAAAATTACATTAACCAAAAGTCATGATCTAAAAATATTTTAATATTCAATATTATAAAAAGTTAAACAACTTCATCGACTTGATGGGTTTTAAATAATCATCGTGCATTATATAATCAATAGAGCAGGCAATATTCAATATTATAAAAAGTTAAACAACTTCATCGATTTGATGGGTTTTAAATAATCATCGTGCATTATATAATCAATAGAGCAGGCTAGTGATATACGGAATTTTGTATATCACTTCTTGACAAAATCTTTCGGGGTCATGTTGGCACATTCGGAATCTGTAAAGTTACAGTTGCCAATTTGAATAGCCATGTATAGGGTATTGGAAAACGGCATCTTAATAGAATTCTAGCAAGGAGTTTGACAAAATGTCTATCTCAGGAAATCTGCAGATTTTCATGAAATTATTTATATTATATTTGTCTATATCAAATATTCTGCAGATATTCGTGAAATTACTTATATTATATTTGTCTGCATCAGAAAATCTGCAGATATTTATAAAATTGCTTTTATTGCCTTGAGGTAGAAAATTAGAAGTTGGGGAAATAAACTGAATTAAAAATTTTCATTGATAACAACTCCACAATGAAATTCATTACCAGCAATCCAAAATATAAAATATAGAGTATAAAACAGACAAACTAGATAATAAAATATAATAATCAAGGGAAAATAACTTGCCAGTCCAATCTAAACCACCTGCACTCCTTTTTAATTCCCTTAGCCCGCTTTGTTGGGGAAAGTCTGTAAGGGGTGCTAGTATCCACTACATTACATGGCAAATTCTGCAGATGCAATGGCGAATGGTATGATGGTATGGATAGTTTTAGCAGGGCTAGCGGCAATGGCAGTATGGTATTTCGTGCTACAACGCAGACAGCCAAAGCAGACGCACAACGTGCCCCGGGAGATTCTGCTCCCGGGGACTAGGGGCTGGCCCTTTCTCGGAGAGATTGTCTCTTTTTATTTTCGAACACCAGATTTTGTGAACTAGAGGCGGGAAAGGTATCCGTCTTTCCGATAACAAATGTCATTGAATGTCTATATTTTTTTTGTAAAGAAGTTCAAGCGCTTTTGTTAAAAGGCTTTTAATAGGCTTTTTTTGGGGGAAGTTCAAGTTGGTATGACTTTAAACCTTACACAGACCAATGTTATAGATGCCATAATTCAGCTGCAATAAGTTTTTCCAGATTACTGAATATCTGTAAGATGATAATTCTGCATACTGAAAGTTCATAATAATTGAATTATCAAGATCGGGCTAAATTCGAAAATGAAAATATCTTTGAATTTTTGAAGAATCTTTGATTTTTTATCTTATTTCATTTTTAAGATTTCCGATATCATGAAAAGGTTTGCTATTACACTATGTTTTGGTAAACTTTCCAAATTTATAAGGGTGAAAATTATAGATTTCATAAAGTTGTGGTTATTTTTCAAATTCCCTTGAGAAATAGCTAGGGAATAGAATTTGGGTCCAGGATCTGATAACATGAAGAGATTTGGGTTACATCAAAACTCACAGATTTTGATCAACTTTATTAAAACTAGCATGCTTTGATAAACTTTACAAACATATAGCATGAAGAGATTTGGGTTACATCAAAACTCACAGATTTTGATAAACTTTATTAAAACTAGCATGCTTTGATAAACTTTACAAACATATAGCTAGAATTTCCACTGTAGAAATTATGGATTCCGCTCCAACGATTTTTTATCCTCATATCTAGTTAAACTAATCTTTCGGAAGCTTAAATAATGATAAGTTATCTATATAAATTTAAATGTAATGGGAGGGACCTTATCAAGAGTCATGGACTCGCAAGAAAGCTTCTACATGGCTTTGGGCAACCAACAATTTCGCAGAATTATTTTCCCTCAAGCTCTTACTTTAAAGAAAACTTCTACATAGCCTTGGCAACTAATAATTACGCACAATGCTTTGCTCTCAAGCTCCTACTTGAATGCTTTGCTCTCAAGCTCTTATTTGAAATTTCTTCCCTTCATGACCATGATGCGTAAGTATGTCGGAATATAAAATAAAAATTATATTTTTTTAATAAAATATAAATAATGTCTTCTTTAATAATAACTTACATAAACATATAAATAAACATTTTTAGAATCTCCTTTCTGTGATGCATATAAAATTGTAAAATTTCTGTTGATAATAATCACATGCAATAGAAACCTAGTCCTCATGATGAACCACACTAGTTGGTTCTAAAAGTGTCAATAATGTTCCATTGCATGTGATTATTACCGAAAAAGATTTTACAAATATAAATAAACAATTAAAAATAAATTTAAAATATGAAGAGTTTTATGACACTCAAAAAAGAAATATGGTAAATAAATAAAAATATAAATAAAACAGAGATATAGTAAATAAATAAAAGCTCTTTTTATATGGTAAATAAATAAAAATATAAATAAACTAGAGATATGGTAAATAAATAAAAATTCTTTTTATATTTATTCCATAAATATCTTTATATTTACAAAACTCAAAAAGAAGTTTTATTTAGGTGGGCTGAATACTATGAGACAAATTATTATTAATATCATAGGCCAAGTACCATATTTATAAAAGAGGTATAAAGTAAGGTAAATAAATAAAAATATAATTAATAAGAGTACAAATCAACATCTAATTATATTTGAAGCCTATGGACCAAATACCATTGACCAAATTAATATTAATACCACCCAAAAAAAAATTATTAACCCTAACATTAATATTAAAATATTAATAGCAAAATTAGTATTATCCTATTATTATTACTAAATCTAATATTGATATTAATATATTATACTATTAAAATTATTAAATTTAATAACTTTATATTAGTACAATATTATATATATATATATATATATAAACTCTAGATATATGTGGGAGTGATGACAAAAAAACATATGATAGATGTGGAGAAATATAGGGTGTGACAATTGTGAGATGGAGATAAACTGAAGGAGAGGGGAGAGGAGTGAAAGAAGTAGAGAAGGGTAAGCGAGGGAGAGGGAGAGGGAGAGGGCGGTGGGGGGGTGAACATAGAGGGAGGGAGGCGATAAAGGGAGAGATATGAAGGAAGAGAGAGAGGAAGAGAGTGATGGGGGAATATATAGGATTGTGGGGGAAAGAGAAAGATAGAGACACAGATAAAGAGTGAGTGATGGGGGAAGAGAGAGGGTGGTAGGAGAGAAAGGGAGAGAGAGGAAGGAAAAGAGAGTGGACTTGAGAGAGAGGAGGAGAGAGGGAGGGATAGAGAGATGGGGTTTCAGGGGGAGAGAGGGAGAGATAGAGAGATGGAGTTGGAAGGGGAGAGAGGGATGGATAGAGAGATGGAGTTTGATGGGGAGAGAGGAAGGGAAGAAGAAATACATAGAGAGTGACAAGTGGAGAGAGATACGAAGTGACAAGGGAGAGATGGAGAGAGTGTGTATATATTTGGGGGTGAGATAAAGAAAAATAAGAAGAGATGGAGATAATGAGGGAGAGAAGGAGAGAGAGAGGCGTATAGTGACAAAGATAGAAGTTGAAGAGAGAGACAGAGAGAGAGAGAGAGAAAGGAAGAGACAATGTAGAGAGAGGTAGCGAAAGAGAGAAGGATATGGCGGGGGAGAGAGAGGGTGGTAGGAAGAAAGACATAGAGAGTGAAGTTTGGATAGAGAGAGAGGAGCGACAATGAAGATGGAGGGAGAGCGAGAGAGAGAGAGAGCGGTGGGGGGGTGAACATAGAGGGAGGCAGGCGATAAAAAGAGAGAGATGAAGGATGAGAGGGAGGACGTGAGAGAGAGGAAGAGAGTGATGGGGGAATATAGAGGATTGTAGGGGAGAGAGATAGAGAGAGAGAGCGATATGGGAAGAGAGAGGGTGGTAGAAGAGAAAGGGAGAGAGAGGAAGGAAAAGAGAGCGGACTTGAGATAAAGGAGGAGAGAGGGAGGGATAGAGAGATGGGGTTTGAGGGGGAGAGAGGGAGGGATAGAGAGATGAAATTGGACAGGGAGAGAGGAAGGGAAGAAGAAAGACATAGAGAGTGACAAGTGGAGAGAGATACGGAGTGACAAGGGAGAGATGGAGAGAGAGTGTGTATATTTTGGGGTGAGATAAAGAAAAAGAAGAAGATATGGAGATAATGAGGGAGAAAAGGAGAGAGAGAGGCATATAGTGGCAAAGATAGAAGTTGAAGAGAGAGAGTGAGATGGAAGCGAAAGGAAGAGACAATGTAGAGAGAGGTAGGGAAAGAGAGATGGATATGGATGGGGAGAGAGAGGGTGGTAAGAAGAAATACATAGAGAGTGAAGGTTGGATAGAGAGAGAGGAGTGATAAGGAATATGGGGAAACAGTGAGAGAGGATACTGGTAGGGAAGAGAGGTAGAAGTAGGGAAGAGAGGTAGAAGTGAGGAGGAGGGAGTGATAGATACATAGATTGGAGAAAGAGAGTGTATTTTTTGGGGTTGATATAGAGAGATAAAGGGAGATAGATATATAGAGGGAAGGTGAAGAGAAAGAAGAGATATATGGAGACATGAAGGGAGGGACAAAGAGATTGGTAAATATGGAGTGAGACAGTGTGTTTTTTTGTGGGGGTGAGATAAAGAGACAAAGAAGGAGAGATGGAGGGAAATATCGATATATATGGAGGGGGGAGAGAGGGAAGAACATTTCTTACAATAGATGCATTGATTTCAATGCAGATGGTGATTTCTAATCCTATTTGATTGCTTGCACTAGATGCATTGATTTTAGTGTAGACTTTGATTTCTAATTATATTTGATTAGTTCCACTAGATGCATTGATTTCAATGTAGATGATTTATAATTCTATTTGATTGGTTGCACTAAATGCATTGATTTCATAGTAGATGGTGATTTCTAATCCTATTTAATTTCTTGCACTAAATGCACTAATTTTACTGTATATGTTCGTTTCTAATCCTATTTTCATGCTTGAACTAGATGCATTGATTTGAGTGTAGATGTTTATTTGTATTAGTATTTGATTACTAGCATTAGATGCATTGATTTCTGTGTAGATGTTGTTTTCTAATCTTATTTGATTTCTTGCATTAGATGCATTTATTTCAGTGAATATGTTTATTTCTTATTTGATGTAATTGGATGTATGATGTTACATTAATTTTAAAGTCATTGGATTAATAGTGTGCATTGATTGCACTGTAAGAAAATTATTGAAAATGTAAAATGAATTTTGTGTTATAATAATTAAACCTAATTATATTAGAGAGAAAGAGATACAATGTATGATGTTTAAAACAAAATCTCTAGTTAAATATTTAAACAGTTTATGATTTATGATTTCTATTGTCTTTTTCGTATAATTGATATGAAAATATGACAAAACTAACAAGGGTCACAATAAGAATAATAGAAGAAAATAGTTTGAGATTGATTGCTATTTGTAATTGACTACATTCTTATTATACACATTTTCTATCATTCAATATTATTACATTGTCACTTTGCATTCACAAATTTTATTTCATCATTTTTCATGAGTCAAATTATTTTACAATATTTATCATCTCAACAACTAAGAAGATTTAAAATTAAAATGACTCCATAAATCTCAAACATATTTAGCACATTTAGACTTTTTATAATAATATTAAATGTATTTAAATATTATTGATAAAATTAATTACTGAAACAAGCCTTCATCCATCTTAACCACTGATCTGTCAAGTACCTAGAGGGATCAAATCTATTGAGGTGCAAACTTTTCCTAAGTTTTGCACTCAAAAAAGAGGTTTGCACCTTGACATATTTGATCTCTTGGCACTTTATAGATTGATAGTTAAAATGAGTTTAGGCTGGTATATAAACCAAATCCACTTATAAGAAAACTTGCAAGTAGTCATACATTGAATGAATAGAAAATCTAAAAAACTACACTCTCTTGTCTTTCCATTCTCTTTCAACAAATTTTGTACAAAATAAGATATTTCTCTCAAGTTACTTTTAATCATATTTACATGGCAAGACATGCAAGAAATGCTGAATCAAACACCCTCAGGCTGGACTGGAAATTGCAGAATACAAAAGAAGGCCAATCCTGATAATAATTTTTTTTATCCTTGAAAATAATTAAACTATATAATCTCTTCACTTGCAGTTTTGAACCAAGTTTATGTGATATCAGGAGTCTTTTTCCATAGTGCTTATGCTATGTATATATGCCGCAGCACATATTTGTGCCTTTCCAGTTATATCATAGCTATATCATACTGGTTTTTTTTATGGAGCAATGGACAACACTAAATAGTGAGAAGGAAATTTTTCAATGTTAGAGTTGGATAACGAAACTTTGTAATTTTGAGATTCCCTTTTTCGTTGGAAACAGCCACAGGTTAATCAATAAATGTAATTTATTTACTCTATAATAAAATTACAGTTTTTTCTGTTGGAAATTATATATATATATATATATATATAAAATGAGCATAGATCTGGGATTAATATGAACGTTGAAGCTGCAGAGTTCTAAGGTTGCTCAACTCAACTCACACAAATATTTGCTATATTATATATATGAAATCGGCTAAATGTATTTTCTGTATTTTTTGAGTTTATGTATTATGGAAAATTTCCAGGATGTAACTTGATTTTGCAATACTGATCACTGCTGTATATAATTGCATAGATCAAATTCTCTTTAGCAGATTCCAATTCATATCGTTGATATATAGTTTCATTGATAAAAATGATTAAATTATTTTTGGCAGATTTAGAAAAAATAACAATCTCTGATATAAAATAATAATAATAATAATAATAATAATAATCTCAGCTATAGGAACCTGGAACTTGGAAACTCAAACCAATAAAATTATTTTTTGCAAATTCCAGTCTCTCTGGTAAACAAAACAATTCGTATCATTGATATATATAATTTCAATGATCAAATTACTTCTAACAGATTTAGAAGAAATACCAATCTCTCTCGTTAAAAAAAAACAAATCATAACTATAGCACACATGAAACTTCGAAACCCTAACAGATCCAGGTTATTGTGTGATATGTTGATTTTAGGCCTTTCTGATCGAGTAATAGGCCTTTCAAGGTTTACACTTAAATAGATTCAAGATTAATGCAGTTTTTTACTAAACATGGATTTTCATCTATTTTTGTTCTACATGCTAGCCCAGTGATATATAAATTGAATTGATGATAAAGGCAGATAGCGATCAATATAACTGTGGCTTTTTTTTAATGCTGAGACTTTGAATGAAATACAAAATTGTAATTCTGAGAATTTGTAATCACAGACAAAAGCAGAGGTGAGACAGAGAAATATTGTTGGGAAACTATTGATGTAGAGGTGAAATAGGAAACATTGTTTTGGAAACTATTGATTTTATTCATTAAATGATGCATATCAATACGAATATTCTTATATTATTAAATTAAATCTAAATACTCTTTTCTTAACCTAAGAGCTTGAGTTCAAAATAAATCAATGTGAGACTTCTGTAACCCATCTCTATGTTTGAAGTTTGTTTTACGATAAATCGCGTTGGCAAAGTTTGATGGTCAAGTTTAATGTGATTTGTCCAAAAGCAAGCTCCAAACCGTAGTTACCGAGTTCGCTCGAATTAGAGAAAAAAATACGGAAATTCTATAATTCGATAAGAATTCAGTTCGGTTCGTGGAACTAATCATCGCGCGGGTGACTGAAAAAGTTTACATTCCTTGTGCAAACAATGATTTCTTGCATTGCCGTTTGCATATCCTGGGAATTCAATGACAACGATTACCGTGGACGGTATTTGGCATGATGTTATATTAAAATGAATTGTATCGCACAAATTGCACGACACCAACCTCGCCCCACACATATATAGATATAGTTTACTTTGCAATAACGTTCCCAAAAGCTCTCTAGGTTCGATCGGTCTTCTGCAATCACCCTGACAGTATTCCTCACTTCAACGGAGTTTTATACAACCCTCTTAACATTTTTCCATTGGAAAATTCATTATTTTATTTAACAAAATAATTTAAATTTAACAATTTCTATATTATTATTATTTATTAAGGAAATCTAGGTTAAGTATATGTATCTATTTCAAAATTAATTTAGGAATAAGGTTACTTTTAGGGAAATCTAAGATTAGTATATTATTTCTTTCAAACTTAATTTAATAATAAGAATTTTTTTGTTTTTCTTATAAGGAAAAGTATTATACACTAATTTAATAGCTAATCGCTAATGATGGATTTGTTAATTTGATGATGGATTTGTTAATTTGAGTACCTAAATGGTAAATGCAGTAGTAAAATAGATGGCAGCGGGTGCTTTTGAGGGAATGGAAATTTAAGTATTTGTTGATTTCCTTATCTTAATGGTTGCATTAGGGAAATCTAAGATTAGTATATTATTTCTTTCAAACTTAATTTAATAATAAAATTTTTTGTTTTTTTCTTATAACCAAAAGTATTATACACTAATTTATAATTTAGTAGCTAATAGCTTATGATGGATTTGTTAATTTGAGTACCTAAATGGTAAATGCAGTAGTAAAATAGATGGCAGCGGGTGCTTTTGAGGGAATGGAAATTTAAGTATTTGTTGATTTCCTTATCTTAATGGTTGCATTCACAAAATAGATGGCATTTGGGGCTAGTAGGAAATGGAAATTTATTGTAAAAGTAAATTTTTGTACGAGTAAATTTTTATTGGAAGTGTAAATTTGTGATTTTCTAATTGTAGTGTTTTTTTTTGGAGAGTTTAAAATGCTTAGACAAAAAAAGAAAAAAAAGTGGAAACTTAGTGTTAGTAGAAATATCCCGATTTCTAATTTGAGTGTGTTTATAGAAAGTTTAAAAAGCCAAGACAACCATAAAACAAAAAAAAATTGAATTTTGATGTTGAACTAATTTATAAAAGATAATTGAATTTTTAATTATGTTTATCAAATAAAATGAAATTTTAAAATTTTAGTTTTTAAATATGTATTAACTAGGAAGTATTTTAGATAATATTTGAAATTAGGGAGAAATAGAATTTTCAGTTTTGAATATTTATTTTTTAAATATGTATTAATTACAAAAGTCTCGGAAGAAATATAGTTTTGAGTTTTGAAAAGCATATAGAAAAATGACTTTTCCATTAATTCCAAAGACATTTTTCTAAAACATATAGAAATAAATAAGATGTGGTTTTGGTTAGAGAATTGTAGCTTTAAAAATGTTTATATTTAATCAAAATTATTAAAAAAATATTTAAATTTTAAAATGAATGGAAGAAAATGTATAGAAAACATTTTCCCAAAAATATTTAAGATGTATATTGTTGAATTTTTCGCAAATTGAAAAAATTTTATACCAATATTTATCATATCTTATCGAAATAGAATTCAAATTTGACAACTATGCTTCAAACACACCTGTAGAAATAAATAGATGGTGAATTTCTGTTAATTACTTACATGTTTGCAGATATGGAAATTTGTTTAGAACGTGCATGTTAGGATATCAAACGGTAATCTCCATAGATCCTTAGGTTAACAAGTTTATTTTGCATAACGATGGGCAGTTGTTCGTTCCTGCATATCTGTCGTATCGGTCATAGATAATCAGAAAGTGGTGCATAACGATGGGCAGTTGTTCGTTCCTGCATATCCGTCATATTGGTCACAGATAACTGGAAAGTGGAATATCCTTTCTGCTCATGGAGACTTACAAGAGAATGTGAGGAGCAATCTTGCATTTCATCAGTATTTCAGTAGTCAAGGATTGGCTTCTTTCAGAAGTTCAAAATGTCATAACTTCCTCTCTTGCAGGGTGGGGAGGGAGAAATGTGAATGTGTTGCATGAAGCTGAAGAGGTGAGCATGATGTTTATATTTGATCCTTCACCCAACCATTATCTGTTAATTATCAAAATTTAAGTGTTAATCACCTTTGCTCGTTGTGGATGGATGCAGATGATATTTTCGCTCGTGGCCAATCACATGTTAAGTCTTTCAGCGGGCACTACATTGGAGAACATGAAACGCGATTTCTTGGTTTTGATGAAGGGACTTCACAGTCTTCCGTTGAGAGTCCCTGGCACAACCTTTTACAAAGAATGCAGGTACTATTAAACATACGGACTGTCATTCATATCACATCAATTCTTTCACTTCCTTAGGTTTGTTAAAGAAAAATAATTCTAACTAAGTTTCTTACATTTCTTACATTCTTTGTAAGTTTCTCACATGAAAACAAAAGCTTGCAGGTACTATTAAACATATGCACTGTCGTCATGGCTCTTGATCCACCCTTGCCACTAGCACCTTCGCGATCTTCCTATCTGATCTTTCTTTCAGCATGGCAGCAAGCAGGGGGGAATCTGTTACCCCCCCCTATTTCTGGAAGCTCCAACGGCTCTGCTGCCCCGAACAAATCTGACACCTCTACATCTTCCCAGGGGACGCAGACTGACCATGCCAAATCTGGGGTTCACCTTGCAAATCAAGCCCAAGGTGAAGCTAGCACCAAAGCGGCGCACATGGTGACGTCCTCCACCTGCATACCAATCGAACACAAGAGTCCCGAAATCCATTTCCCTGCTGAACGAATCAATAGCTGAATTCAGTACATGCACGATCATGCCCTAATAGGCAAGTTCATTAGGTTCTGGCCCACTGAAAAAGCCCTATATGGTTGGATCAATGCCAAGTGGAAGGAAAAGGACCAAGTCACTCTTCAACTTGGACCCAAAGGTTTCTTCAACATCATCTTCACCTCTCTCAAAGATAAAAATCGCGTCATGGATGGGGGGCCTTACTTCTTCAATGTTGTGGGGCTATTTCTATGCGATTGGGTAGAGCACTTTAACCCCGACAAAGAAGATTTCAACTAGGCTCCAGTGTCGATCTACCTTTACTCTCTCTCGCAAGAATATTGGGAAGAAATCACCCTCAAGGAAATCGGCAACAGTTTGGGCTCCTTCATCAAAATCGCAAAAGAAACAAAATGCAACAGATACACTACCTATGCCGGTATTTGTGTCTACATGCATCTCAGAAAAGCTCTCCTAGATTCAGTAACTTTATGGCATGAACGTTTTGAATTTATTCAATCTATTGATTATGAGAATGTTCCTTTCCACGGTCATAAATTTCATATGCATGGCCATTTGTTTAGAGATTGTCCTAAGAACCCCCCATCTAAACCCTCCAGCAACCTGGTCTCCCCTGATCCTGATGGTTTCACCAAAGTAGCCCCCTAAAAACGGCATGCAAAGAAGAGCTCCAATACCCCTGGACCCTCGCATCCTTCTACCAGTAAGAGCTTTCATCTTCTTGCTAACCTAGATTCTAAAAATAACCAGCCCTCGATTCCCCCAAATTCTTCCCCCAACCCCTCCCCCGCTTTTGGATCTGTTCCTCCTCTTCACATCCCGCTGCCTGACCTAAGAGCGCAGCACAAGCCACTTGAAGCCACTCAGAAGAATAACCAACTGGATTTCTCGAGCATGGCCACTGCTCAGCCTCAAGCTAATCCCCTTAAGCCCAGATCTAACATGGATATCAACCCTCAGGTCACCCCTAATCAAATCATTACTATAGAAGATGGTACATCTCTGAAAACCACCTCCTACATGGACGAGGAACCGGAAACCATCGAATTTGGGGATCTGGATCTCAAAGGACTGGAAAAAGCCTGCAAATCCAAGGAATATCATACTATACCTTCAAGACAGATCGACAGCCTGGAGGAAGCCCTTCTCAAAGCACAACTGATTAAAGGTAGCTCCCAACTAGGGGTCCAAGGGGAACATATTCCAAGGGAAACAATGAACATCAACAGGGAATCAAGAAAGAGGGGAAGTACGGCAGATCTTCAAAGACTAATAACCCTAGGGGATCTACTAGTTGAATCTGGCAGATATCCAAAGTTGACAAAGTTCTTCAAAGCTCTGAATCAAACTCATACATGATGAAGCTCACATCTTGGAATATCCGAGGGATCAACAACCCCTCAAAGTGTCATATGATAAAGAATCGAATAATACATGATAAACCCTCCATATTTTTTATGCAAGAAACCAAATGTACCGACTCCACCTTCCACTGTATTTTATCTAGGCTCTAGCCTGGCTGTAACACCATAGTTGTCGATGCGATTAGAGCCTCTGGAGGACTTCTAATTTCCTGGAACCCAACCCTCATCTCCCTCTCCAATTTACATGCATCTCGTCACTTCATTCAAGCCACTTTCAATCTTCTTGGCACCAGCCTAAAGGGTGTCCTCACCAATGTCTATTTTCCCCAAATCTCTGCCTGAAAAATCCAGTTACTAGACAACTTGGTCTCCCTCTCTGTTCTAAATCCCCATCTCTTTTGGATCCTCGAGGGAGACTTCAATCTGATCACCAGCCTCAGAGAAAAGCGTGGGGGACACCTGCACTTGGAAGCAGAGAGTCTCAAGTTCAAGGATTTCATTCTTCACAACCATTTGATTGACATCCCCACTGCTAATGGGATCCACACTTGGAACAATCACAGGAGTGGACACCAGCATATTGCCTCCAGATTAGATCGCTTCCTTGTTTCGGATTCTGTCATCCATGCAAGGGGAGACATTTTCTCCACTATTCTTTCCACCTTCGGCTCCAATCACTGGCCTATTCAACTCCAATGGAAAAGACCAGGTAGAGGCCTTCGCAAACCTTTCCGATTTGAACAATTATAGCTTCCTCATCCAAGCTTCAGAGAAATGGCAGTCGAATGGTGGCATAGCATCATCCCCAATGAAGGCTCCAATATGTACAAAGTTCAGTAAAATCTCAAGGTTATCAAGGCTAGACTAGAGCATTGGATCCAGCACACATTTGGCAGCATCTTCAGGAGTCAACAAGATATGGAGGCAAGAATGACTGACTTTCAACAATGACTCATAACCACTGGACGTACAAAGGAGTAAGACAGACAGGAGCAGCAACTCAAAAGCCAAATCGAGGAATGGGAAGTGCAAGAGGAGATTCTATGAAAACAAAAATCCATAATCCGGTGGCTCAAAGAAGGAGAAAAGAACATGAAATTCTTTCATCGATCAACCATTCATAGAAGGATGGTCAATAAAATCTTCATCTTAAAAAATGAACAAGGAAACAATCTGGAAACGCACGAGGAGATTGAACATGAACTTCTCAATCACTTCAAGGAGACTCTGACAGAACCCCATTTGAATCGCTAGGAAGCCATCAACAACATCATTCATCACATTCCTTCTATAATCACCAAGGAACACAATCAAATGTTTCTCAGGCCGGTTCAAATGCATGAAGTTGATCAAGCTATGGCCCAACTTAAAGCAGGAAAAGCCCCCGTGCCGGATGGCTTCACCACTAATTTTTTCCACTTTTTCTGGGAAGACATCAATACTGAAATATGGACAATGGTTGAAGAATCCTGAAAAATGAATTAGATGCTCCCAGCACTCAATGCCACTTTCCTCACTCTCATCCCCAAAGAAGAGTAGGCGACGACCCCTAGCAAATATAGACCAATTTCCCTTTGCAATGTTCTATATAAGCTCGTCTCCAAGGTGATTACCAATCGTTTAAAGCCTCTGCTGCCCCTTCTCATTTCGCAAGAGAAAATTGGATACATTGAAGGTCGACACATTCTTGACGACATCATTCTCACCCATGAGGTCGCGCACTCCCTGAAGACCTGCAAAATTCTAGGTATGGTTCTTAAGAGCGACCTCTCCAAGGCCTTCGACAAAATCAACTGGGATTACATTCAACAAATGCTGACAGCCTTTTTTTTTTAATCAAACTTGGATCCATTGGATTATGAGTCTCATTACTTCCCTGATTTATTCCATTCTTCTCAATGGATCCCCAACTGCACCTTTCTCTCCTTCCAAAGGTATCCACCAACGAGACCCTCTGTCTCCTTTTCTTTTCGTGCTGATGGCGGAAGGTCTAAGTAGGCTCATTAAATCCCATGTTTTCTTGAGATCCATAAAAGGACTCTACCTTCACCATCGCCCTCCCATCACCCATAAACACTTCATCGATGATAATATGCTCTTCGGTCACCCCTCTTTGCAGGAATCCACCTCCTTCAAGACCATCTTGGACTGCTTCTCCCTGGTTGTTGGTACCTCCATCAATAACTCTAAATCCTATATCTTCTTCTTCAATACACCCATCCTCACTCACCGTAATATAGCTCGTATCCTGGGATTCTCAATCTCGTCTCTCCCCTCCAATAATTTGGGTGCTCCTGTCACTAACTCTTCCATTAAGCATACCTCTTGGAAAGAATTGCTTGACAGGTTAGAGACCCTCCTCTCTCTGTGGACCCATCATGCCCTCAATCTTGCTAGTCGGCTCATCCTCATTAAATCCGTTGTTCAGTCCATGCCCCTATATCTGTTCTCCATGCTCGCAGCTCCTAAATGGGTGCTGAAAGCTATCAGGAATCACCAGCACACCTTTTTCTGGGGAGGCAACAAGGCTAAGAGGAAATGGGCTCTAGTCAGTTGGAAAGACATTTGCGCCCCAAAAATATCTATAGGGCTATGACTGAGACATCCTCAGCATAGTAATGAAGTCATGGGTACTAAAATCTGGTGGAAATGGATCTCCAACCCTGACACCCCTTGGGCATAGCTCTGGACCTCCAAATACGTTGACAGTTGGCAAATCAGAGACCTCATTCGCTTTGATGTTGAGAAGGATGGGTCTCTCATTTGGAAGGCAACTAAGCAAGAACGAGCCCTTGTTCGAGACCATAGCTTCTGGGAAGTAAGGTCAGGAAATCAGGAAAATTTTTGGAATGATGCTTGGCAGCAAATGCCCAAATTGGCCACCCTCTTCCCCAACTCTGATTGGCAGGGCATCATAGAGCGACTTCAATAACCATGAATCAATCGCTTCTGGGGAACACAAAATCATCTATAGATTCCCTCTCAATTTTTCCAGTGGCTTATAATGGATCAACTCCAGGAGCAACATGGCCTCCAACTCACCAACAATATGAAACAGAAACTCGATAAATGTTGAATCTGCTAGGCAGAGGGGGATGACATAATTTGGCGGGGTCTTCAATGGGGACCTTCTCCACCAAAGAAGCATACCGCTTGCTCCTCCCCATCCACCCTGACCAACAAGATATCATTTGGGAAAAAATATGGCATCCCAGAATATGACCCAAGATCTCTACGTTCCTGTGGCTCCTCAATAAAAGGTGCATACTCACTTGGGACAACCTCTGTAGGAAGGGGTTTGTCAGCCCTTCCTGATGCCCCAACTATGGAAGTAAGGAAGAATCCAGTGAGAATATCTTCAACGAATGCACCCTTGCCATCATTATATGGGACAAGGTAGTGCTTCTAAGCAGAAGGTCAGACATAATTCCTAGAAACATCCTCAATACCATTCGGGGTTGGACTCCTACTCCCTACCACTGTGACATTCTCACTGCTGTATGGACTATTCTCCCTGGGCATATCCTTTGGACCATATGGAAATATCGTAACCAAAAAATCTTTAGGGATCTGAGCACCCCTCTTGACATCCTTTAGAGCTCCATCTGCTGCAATCTTCAAGAGACCCTAGCCCTCCATCGTTGGCAGGATTCTGACCTCCCCTCCCATTCGGGGGAAAAATTTATATTGGATAATTGGAATCTTAGGCTCCACTCTTTCCCAATCTCTAAGCCCCCTTCAAACCAAATCCCTAGCTCCCATCGCTCTTGGCCTCCTCCGCCGCCCAGGCTCTTCAAGCTCAATTTTGATGGAGCATCCAAAGGGAACCCACGAGATGCGGAGTTTGGTGGTATATTCAGAAATTCTAGTGGAAATGTGCTTCTGGTCTTTTATGGCTTTCTAGGATGGGACACCGACAACTCTGCTGAACTTGAGGGCATGCTACAAGGGCTCCTTCTAGCACAAGACAATAACTTCTTCCCCTTTTCAATCGAGGGTGACTCCCAAATCATCATTGACATGGCCACTCTACTTCAAGCCGGATCCTTGGACACGAATTTGTCCAAGAGCTGGCATATAGCCTCGTGAATCACTATTCTGAAGCAGTGGATTCACAACCACTCAGCGATCGACGTCAAGCACATCAGGAGAACTGCCAACAAGGTCACTGATCTTGAAGCCAACAAAGGAGTTTCACGCAACGCTCCTCTCAGTTCTAGCACTCTCTCCTCCTTGGATGATGAAGCACTCAAACATGAATGCACTCGATTGGTGCACAAAGATTTTCTCCCCTCAGATGCGGGTGATTGAGAATAACCAAGAGTGCCATTGGGCAGCCATGTGGGAAGACACATGGTGGCTCCATGTGACCACTCCTGGGAAGCAGCACCGTGATAAATTTTGGCATGAGGGTGCCATTAACTCACCCTTCGCCACCCTCTCCTCGACGTACAAGCCCTGCATTGCATTTACTTTTCTCTCCATGGCCTTTAAGCCTGTCACCTTGGCCCTCTCGACCTCACTTCAACCCTCCCGGCTTCTCTCTGTGTGCTTGTTTGTTATCATCCCTCCACCTCTGGTGCAAAGACTTCGTTTGCCCAAGCCTCGCCCTCGTTCTGGTTGTTGTTCTCCCCCAAAGCCTACTTCGGCCCCCACCGGTCCGGCGACTTGGCTCCCTGGACAATTATGCCTCGACGCCACAGAATAAGGTGTAGAAGAGCTACGGGGGATGGCTAGCCTTCTCATCCTCCACTGTCTCTCTCCTAGGGCCGTGACTTGAACCTCTTCATCGAATGGAATGAGCTCTCTCTGTAGCTCCCTGCCCCTGCTTCGCTTCATTCCCTCTCCCGCAGTAAGAAAAGGTCGCGCAATTCCACCATTCCTCATGAGCCCACTTTCATCTCGCGCAAGATGAAATCCCTTCCAGTGTAAATCACTTCCAGCAGAAGCAAAGACTCCAGTGATTCCACTGGAAATAGCGATGGTAGCAGCTCGAACCAAGACGTTGAAGGTAATTCAGATCGTCCCAAGAAGCTTGACGCCTCCGCAACTAACCTTGACATCCCAGCTTCACCACGTCCTTAGCCCTCTGGACACAGAATGTGCAAGGAGATAGAGGATGGGGGTTACATGTGCATAATCATGAAAGAGGCTCCAACCTCTAGTAATCAGAATGCAGGTTATCCTTAGGCTCAGTTTCTTCTTTCTTATCGGCATGCTCATGTTTAGGAGTTGTCTTCCTTGGAATACATGTTTTTCTTCGAAAACTAAATCTGTTCGTTTCCTGCTATGGGTAGCAGTCACACTCTGGTTTCTAAGGACTGGTTTCCCCAACAGGGATAGTCCAACTCTTGATGGAAAACTCTTGAAACTTCCCTCTCGTTTGGACTTGTCCAATCCACAGGACGAGACCTATAACTTTTTGTTATATATGACATAATATAAGTAGCTTAACTTAGAAAAAAAAACATACAGATTGTCATTCATATCACATCAATTCTTTCACTTCCTTAGGTTTGTTAAAGAAAAATAATTCTAACTAAGTTTCTTACATTTTTTTGTAAGTTTCTCACATGAAAATTTCACCAAAATCAATTCTCTTAGTTTTTTTAAGAAAATATCATCAAAACCTTTTTTTTGGTACATCCATCAGTATAATAAAGATCAATAACTTCTTATTTTTTATACATTTTAATTATTAATTATTCTAACGCCATTATTTATCCTCTAATAATATCAATTTTCATGTACATCATAGTGTCAATTTTCAATACATGTGCATTTATAGAGGCAGCGTTGAAGAATATAACTATAAATAACACCAATTTTCCCTTACATCCAATATCCATAATGTCGTTTTTTAATACATAAGTAATTGTGTGCATTTATATAGGAAATCTTGAACTGTAAGGTTTATATTATTTTTTTATAGTAGCCTAGAACACTATAACTGTAAGGTTGATATTAATTTATGATAGATTATTTTTCTTTATTTTAACATTTAGTTTATTAAGAAGTAAAATTTTAAAATATAATACATTTTATTAGCACCACTAAGACACAAGGTAAGGAATTTTTGTGACCAAGGTTCTAGGGAGGTGTTCTACATTGTATATGATTGGATTTGATGATAGTCATTACAATCTCATGCCATTTCATTATATGAGTACCTTTTCATTTTACTATTTATTCACTCTTTTCCCACCATTAGGTGAAAATATATATTTTCTCCTCAAGACACATGTGTTTGTTCTATTTACGTTTTAAGAATAGATAAACCAATAACATTTATGGTGCTAGGATTGTTACTTATATAACCTTTCTAGTTATTTCAAACCACCATTATCAACATTTTTGACATGAATTGATAACCAAAAAGAAGTAGAGCAGATGATTTCTCTTATGATTATTACGATTTCGTTAAATAAGATTGCATTAGAGACATCAACATTAAATAATTGTAGTGCTACTGAACTAAAGCTGGACTAAGTGAAACTGAACTAGGACACGATGGAAGGTTTAGACACCTACCAGCTGGTTGGAATTAGATTATCCAACACCCCCCTTTAAAAAACTACCACATAAAAATTTGATTAAGATACTTGCTGGTCTATGTCTTAGCGAGACTTGCAACTTAAAAAGTTGACTTCAATTACATTTAGTTTTCTTCTTCTCTTCTTCCAGATCCTATAGCCTCTAGATTTTTTCAACTTTTACTTTTTTTTGTATCCTTCAAACCTCAGTTTCTTCATTTTTTGAAGTAGGTCTTCCATTGTTCTAGGTTATCTACGCATCTCCTGGACTTCTTCAAGAAATGAATTGTATGTTGGTTGTTGCCACATATTTTCTTCTGTGGTGCATTTTTCATCATCAATGTGCTACAACATAATATGAGAATAAAATTTTATCTCTTCAAAACTACAATACCTCAAAATTTCATTAACGTGTTCATCACACATGCTTTCTTCAACATTTATATCTACAACTTCTGTGTAGACCTCATGTAGACATGGTGTTGCAAGCCATGTTTCAGGGCAATTTAACTCTTCTTCATAACCGTCCTCCTTACCTACACATTGGAAATCAATGGTAAGTGTAAAAACATCTCCAAAACCACATATGTTTTGTTCCTACTACTCTGCGATGAGAGCTTTCTCTTGTTGAGCTTATTTTTTTGCCTCTACCTTTGTCTATGTTTTCTCTTTGTGGGCTTCCTACTTTTCATATTCCTTTATCTCTGTTTTTGTCTCTATCTTTATCTCTATCCTTGTCTTTGTCTGTTCTTCACTAACCTGTGTTGTTGCAAATAGGTTGTCTTCCACTGACTCAAGTGGGATTATATCACCAAATAACATCATGTCAATATCATGTTTTTATTGCATAATTTGCAACCATTCATATTCATCCAATAATTCTTCATCAAAATTTACATCAGCAAGCTCTGTTGTTGCAATCATCAAATTTTCATCGGCACACTTTGTTGTTGGATTCATAATTTTTTCAAAAACAAGCTATGTTGTTGGATTCACCAATTTTTCATCTGAAAGCTCTGTTGTTGGATTCAAAAAAATTTCATCAACAAGCTTGGTTGCCAGATTCATCAAATTTTCATCAACAAGTTGTGTTTCTCAATTCATCATATTTTCCTCCACTTGTGGTCGTGCACAGTGGATTTCATGAGCATCTATGTGCTACATGCCTCTTGCTTCTTCACCTTCTTCACATACATCATCTAGCTATGGCTGAGCATAGTGGGATTCAACAAAATTTTCATCTCGATGTAGATCTGTTGCTATAGATCCACCTTCATCTTCAACTTCGATGCCCCGCCTTACACCAAAAAACCTCTCAATGGTATCCTAGGCTTCCTTGGATGTCTTGGCAGTAGGTATCAGGGGAGGAATGTTGTCATCCACAATTTTTTATGCATTTTAATGCGAAGGCATCATTTTTCCTCTTCACTTCCAAATCTAAAAAGATTTCAAACATTTCAATTTTTTTCTTTGACCTTCTCACCTTCTTGTCTTTTCCTATTTGTTGAGTGTTTTCTTACTATGAATAAACAACAAAATTGATCTGAAAACATATTTTTTGGTTTCTTCTACGCTACTATGCTTCCACAAATAAATGGGTTTACAATTTCTCTACAACCACAACATTTTTACAAAGTTTTTCACAAATCCTCCTTCCATTTTTTATATTAAAAAAATATTTCAATGCTCACAACTGATTTGAATAAATACCCTTATTAAACCCTATTAAAACATTTGAATACCTTTTTTTAATAAAAACTTCAAACGAAGACCTTTCGAAAAGATTACATCTTGCAAATATCATACGAATCTCATCTCACAAAAAAAAAAAAGGCATTGGAATATTACATGGGCCCTTTTCAAATCATGTAATTCCTTTTTCAAAATAATACAAAGCATGTCTCATTAAAAAATAACATGTGCATTTTATATAAGGAAAAAAAACTTTAAACATTTCGTTCAAACATTTAACCCTTCCGCGTTGTGCACATTTACTTTTCCTGCTTCATGACCCTAATGGGTTTCACCATTATTTTCTTCAACATATACTTTTTTTAATTTTCAGATATAACGGTGGTTGAGGACTTTGACTTTGCGGAATATTGGTACCTTAAGGCTCTTTGGGCCGAAGAGAATGTTCATTAGGTCGTGAATCGTATGTGTTATGTTTTTAGGGATTTTTGGTTTATTTATGATTGATTAAACGGTTATGGAATATGACGAGGGTTTAAATGGAGTCCACAAGGAAATGGAGAAATCTTTTGAAATGTGAAAGAATTGAGATATTTTTTCTAGTCACTGGAAACCACCATCATCATTTCCAATCCAATCTCAATATCAATTTCTTTGCATTAATTCCATCTATTGGCATCTAGGACCTCATATAATAGTAATTAATGTTAACTTTCTAAGAATTTATGGTTTATAGATGATTGATTAGAGACTTGTCTGGAATATGATAAGAATTAAGAATGGAATTGGTGGGTAAATGGACAAAGTTTTACAAATGTGCGAGAATTGATATATGTTTTCTCATTGAATTTGCAATATTGGTTTTAGCCTCTCATTACCTAAATTTAATTTATGAGGAGAGATACTATTGCACCGAAACTATATCCATCTAAGTTTCTTGAGTTCTCATAAAGTGATCCCTTTACTTTCTTGAAGCCAATGATACAATTATTAGTGATGAGAAGGGAGAGGATGATTTTATAATATGTTCTAATAACATAAATAATTATTCTTGTGAGGGAGATGGGAATAGAATTATAAATTAGTTCTATGACGAGGTTGAATCCTTCACCCAATATATTGAGGAGGAATCCCAAGTTCTCAAGGATATCTTCAATATCAAAGACATTCTTGAGTCCAAACCTAAATGAGATAGTTCTTCTTCTAGGTTAAGTATTAATTATCTTTATAATTTATTAAATCAAGACATAAAATCTAGAATCCTTTGTTGGATGTTTTTTAGTTAGCACTATTATATATACATTGCATTGCTACTTGTGTATTTTTTATTAAAACAATAACTGGACTTGAAAACTATTTGAACAATGGTCTTCTCTGCTTTCTCAATAATCAATACCATTTCATGTTGCAAAAAATATATTCATATCCAGAAATACTTGATGATATTGGAATTGATGTAATTCATATTGGAAACCCTAAAGATCTACCTTTTCTATCATTTGAAAATTCCCTCCAAGAGATTCATAGAGGTTTCATCATGTGTAAAATAGGGTTTTCCGAACTTGTTTTACATGTGATGTGAGGTCAAACACCCTTCTTCCTACTTCAATACCCAACATTTTCTGCAATGTTTTAATCTCTAAAGGAAACTAAGATTGGTTATCAAGTCAACATGCTTCGAAGGATGATTAAAATATTGAGAAAAAGTTAATGAACTGCTAAGGCACGACTTAAAATTTGGAAAAAAAAAATTCTCTCTTTGTAACCTATTTATACTTGTATATTAAGATAATACAAAAAATATTATAGGAAATTATATTTTTGGTCTATCAAAAGTTGAAGCCAATCCATAGAAAGCTTCAAAATAAGAACCATTATTCAATTGTGTTTGTAAAACTAAAACTTAATCTATAGAGGTTGAAGAACTCATACATAGTATCATAAAATGATAATAACATGAAAATATGAAACTAAAAATAAATTGACATCTAAAAATAAACATAATGAGACTAAAGAATAACTAGATAGATTTGGTAGTATGGGATAGGGAGCCTACTTAGCTAGATTGTTTCCTTATAGCTTTGTGAACATTAATATATGATAATGTCAGATGAGGATCCCTGTGAGCCATGGTTTTTTTATACCAATATTTAGAAATCCTAATCACTAGGTTTCCATTTTGATACTTTGATGTTAACCCTAAAAATAATGCTACAAATCATTTCGAACTTGGCTTCTAGCAACATAATCTTGGTTATAATTTCTTACTGATAGGATTATTTCTCTTGTACTATTTGACCTATGAGTGCCTTGGTTAGCTTGTACACTTCAATTTCCATTAAAAAAAATATATTTATTTGGATCTAGACATTTCTACTCACTTGGTTGAGTCCCCACTACATTCTTGCCTCATAAAGAGAATTTTTTATTACCATTGAATGCCTCATAGAGGTCATCTTTCATCCAATTTGAGGAGTATTTTTTTTTTGTTTGATCTCCTAATAGTCCTTACCTAGTTTATTATGGATCACATCATTCAAATTGAGTACTCTATCCCCTACCTAAAGGTTGCCCCCCTAAACATCGACCAGGAAATCAACCATCCTATTGGAATTTTTATGAAAGTGGGAAGGATTGATGATAGGGATAGTTATTAATAAGTTTATGACTTATTGGAATTTATATTATATGCACCCATTCATCGAAATCATTTTTGTTTTCATTTCGCACTAAATATTATTCATGGATTGGATAATTAATAAGGAATTAGCTTGCACTAGGAGGTAATAAAAACAAAGAGTATTTGACAATTGTAGTCCTTGGAGGAGACGTTATAGATCCATTACATTGTTAGTGGTTTTTTTGCAAATGTGAGATGAAAATAAGGATATAGTTCTATAACAATTTTAGAAAACATCACTTGTGTCTACAGTTCTATGATTCTCTTTACGTTCCCGATAAGAGTTCGAATTTATCTAATTTTCAGGTCATTTGGAGAAAATCTTGGGAAAAGCCTTAATTGTTTTAAGAGTGAGAGGGCCTACTGTAGGATAATATTTTGATTACCCTACAACTGCTCTGCTTCTTTAATGCATGAGATGGAGTTGAATAATTCCCTGATGCTCCCATGAATACCGAACTATATATCTTCACTTTTTCTATGTAACTATTTGAATATTTTGTGGTTTTATTTCTTCCACATGACCCATAATAGGAATCCTAGAAACATGTATTCCACACTCTATTGCGAATTAGGTTCTCAAATAGTGAGGATCTCCAACTCTCCAAAGTCAGAAACTACAATTTCCTAGGATTCTTCTCACTAAATAGGGTTTCTATTTTATCAATTTACATCCTATTCGTTTTGGGATAGTAGTTGAAAAAAAATATTTGTTATTTCCTCGCCTATTTTACAATATATCGAAACTATAGATCCCTTCAAATCATTGTGTTATGCGCTTGTCCCAATTAATACTTTTCCGCAAAAAGGAATTGTGATTACATCCTTGTTCAAATATTTTCATTTTAAAAAAAAATCATATAAGATCCTTCCAAAGAAGGTTGTACTTGGATTCTTGTTGTAATTATATCAGACTATGAAGGTCCCACTACCCTAATCTCCCCATCACAATATGTCTTCATCCATGTGAATGTGGATATGTTGGTATTTGAGGTGTTCATCTAGAAATACCCCAAATTTTGCTAAGACACCTATAGTCTAGCCTTCTGCTAAGACACATGACTAAAAGACTACTTTCTAGTTGAGTCTCATGTTAGAATAACAGTGGTGTATAAGGTATCAACTTTATTTTTTAAAAAGAACATAGGTGTCCCTAATATTTGGTCGCTTTTCCAATTTGGTTTTTTACTTTCATGCATCATCCTAGAAATGTACCAATGTTCTTGCTCTAAATTTCCAAAAATAATTACATTACACTAGCAATTTTCCATGTCAAATTTTATGACAAAGTCCAATAAATCAATTTAGCAAACGGATTCCCATGTAGAAGGACTCCACTAGAGCACGGCGTCATAGAAAAATTGTGTATGATATAATGGGTCAACAATAGGCCATAATTTGATACATTTCTTGACTCCTTCTAGTATAGTATATTTGACTTTTCTACTTACATATGTTATTACTATAATCAAAAATAAGGGAAAGAGGATATTCCTGCCAAATTCCTCTATGGGACTTAAAATTTTCCAAGGGGGGTCCATTCACCAAAATAGAGAGAAATTTTAAGGAGATTAGATGACAAATCCAAAAGGTATAGTCATGATATAAACCGAAGTATTTTAGCACACTTTAAAGGAATCCCCAACTTAACTTATCATAGGATTTTGGCATATATAACTTGACCATCATACCGGGGGGTTTGTTGGTTTTCAAGGAATCAATGGCCTCATGTGCAAAAATTATACCATATAAGAGATATCTTCATTCTATGTGCCACCACTATTCCTCAAAAATAATCTTGGACATGATGGGATTTAGGTGGTTAGCAATGATTTTTATGGAAATCTTGTAAATAACATTTCATAAGGAGAGGGGAAGATACTTATATACCATGTTTTCATTCTATTCCTTCAATATGAGAGTGATAATTTTTCAACTCAAGGATATAAATATGCTTTAAGACGACCTTACACTTTCCACCACCTCCCAAAGCTCCCTTCTGATACTTTCCCAATAATATTGAAAAGGATTGTATGTGAAGTTGTCTAGCATACGGGATTATTTTGGAATATATGAGAACCTTATTCGGAAGAAATATAGAAGAATGGATTATAATTTTTTTGAGAGACCATAGTGAGATGATATGTTGAATTTCCACTTGATTTTCTTCCAAAAGCTTAGAAACTTTTTAGCTAAAGTAATCCATTAATTGCTTTTTTATGTCTTCATGTTTTTCCAACTTTTTCCATGTGGATGATTTTATATTGGAATTGTGATTTTATTTTTTTTAGTTCATCACGGAATTATGGAAGAACTTGGAAGTGAAATCACCTTTCCTAATCCATATAATTCTTCTTTTATGCCTCCAAAGGGTTTCTTCTTGTTGATCCGTAGTACCTAACACATTTTGAACATGTATTTATTGTTAAAAAAAAATTGTGTTCTATCATTTTGGATGATAGATACCTAAGTCCTATCTATTTCCTATTCTAGCTGATTATGTTTCTAGAAGATATCACTCGAGACATCCTTGTTCTAAATATTTATGGGTTGTTCAATGAGTTTGACTGTTTTATATAATTGATACATCTTATAGTTTAATATACGGGTGAATTAATGTCACTAATTCATTAGTCTTGGTAGAAAACGAAGATGCTATAACTAAAATTTCTCAAATTTAAATGGTTTTATCTTTGTAGAAAAGGAATTATCCCATGAGAGATTGATAAGTGAATTTTAAAACACCAATAAAGGAAGTATTTCTATTATTATGGAAAATTACCTTTCTATTGGATCCCTAGACACTAGAATGCAATCCAACTTGACCAAAATTTCGAGGGTTCCTCCTGATTTATTGTTTAAACTATGACTCCCATTGTTGGTTTAGATGTCAGCTAGTATTAACTTGTCAATCAAGTCTTTAAAGGCCAAGTTATCATTTCCTAGCCACTAATGACCATATTTAATTTCCTATACTTAGGTTATCATGTTAAAATATTCCCCGAATATCCATGACTATTAAAATAGAATATTTTTATGGCCTATAAGCTATCTAGGAAGGGTCCTTTGGACATTGATTTAATTAGTCCATAATAATTTGTAAGGAATTCATTGATTTTCAATACAAATAATCTCAAACTATCTCTCGAGAGGTTGGGTGAATCAAATAGGGGTTTCAACAATATCTTAGTACTATGCCAAAAGATTTCGAGACACCTAGAAAAATCATTATCATTACACTAGTAGTCCATGATCTATCCAACACTTTACAACAACTATGATCATTAAGGTTTTATCACATCTTTTAGGATGACACATCTAGGATTTTCAAAATTTAGTTGTTATGAAAAGTACTTTCTTGGTAGCCTTATAGATTTTTTCATAGAGTCGAGAAGTAGTCCTTCTAATTCCTTCAAATTCTTCTTAGATGATTTTTTATTTCGCTTGTTCTCCTCTATCAAAATATTATATTTAGCCTTTGAGTGGGGTAGTTTTCTCTACTAGATCTCCTTGAGGGTAATGTCCTTAGGACTTATCCCCTATTTTTTTTTTACGTTTGGTAAAGTTTCATTACATATTTTGTAGTTGTCAGTGAGTAAGATTTGCTAGATGTCACTCTCTATGCTACCCAATGGGAGTTAATAAATCAATATATAGCTACTTAGGTTCCATACATTTCCCCTCGTTGTCATCTTTTCACGATGACTATAATGTCTCATATATATTCAGTTATTGAACTTCCTTTTGAAATCCATTATTACATAAATACACATATTGAATTCTAATATTTTTAATTTTTTCATCCTATGAGTTAAACCAAACCTCTACACTATTATTCCAATTTCCTTTAGAGCTTTCCCGAACCTATATTTTTTTCCATCTATATTTCTTAGCACTTGGAAGCCATTTCTTGTGTGATTTCAATAGAACAAAAGGGGCATTAGTTTTCTTGTTAGATTTTAGTTTTGTAAGGACATGGAAAAATCCATTCTTATCTATTATTCCCTTGTTTTTATTTTTATTGGGCCCAACATTAAGTAGAAAATATATAGAAACATTTCCATTCTCCTGGAATTTGTGAAATTAGAATGGGATATGATCATAATTGAGAGTTTAAACCCATTCTTATTAGGGGAATTTGGAGTTCAAAAATTAGACTCAAAGAAAAAAAAAATTACTAATAAAATTAACTTGAGAAGGACCAATAGGATTCAAGATGGTGGAATCCCTAAGGGTAAATATTTCAGAGGTAAAAAAAGGAAACTATTTTTTTTTTTTAAATTGCATTTTTGGTTAATCTCCGTGTAGATTCACTCAAATGTTAAGAGTAGACACCCATTGGATGTGAAATTAAATTTCACATCTAATAAATACCCACCCTACATACTTATGAGTAGATCCACGTCAAGTGTCTACTCTTGGCATTTGAGTGAATCTACAAGGAAATAAGCGAAAACTACAATAAAAAAGCTAGTTTCCTTTATTTATTTATTTAATTTCGTAAGTCTGATTTTATTATATTAAATATTATTTATTATTTTCCTTAAGATGTCCATTTTAGACCTAAAAATTCCCTTGATGTCATCTTAAAGGACGATTGTTTTAAATTTTGGTAAAGCCACTTTTGTGTTCATGCTAGCATACATTTAGGTGTAAGAGGTGTATCTCCCGATCCTTTTCGCTTTCGATATATTGAAAAATGATCCTAGAGTATCACTAATTCCTTCTAATGTTTTCTTCTCACAAAATTTCTATGGTAGAGAATACATCTAGATCCATACTTAAGCCTCAATAAAATATTCCTCCAGTGGGATAAAGCACTTTTTCTATTATTTAAAATGTACCCCAACAAAATTAAAGAAATATGACACTTTTTTTATTTCTCTTTCCCTATCTTCTATATATGAAAAAATCACTATAAAGAAATCTTTGTATCATAACTTTAAGTTTACTTAACCTTTGGACCTCTGTCTAACCCATTAGAGGTTGATCTAAAGGCCATAATGCCTATAAAATTACTAACTAAAACATGGTCTTTCATGTATTATATGTTTTTACCTATATTGTCAAAAGTAAATATTTATGGCCTCTCTCATATAATAGCATCCCTAGATGTCTTACCACATGGGGTAAATAATGGCTCTGCCAATTTTCAAATTTGGAAAACATCATTACATGTCAGTCTTCTAAATACCATTTGCCAATAGAGTCAGCCCTTGGGGTCACATGGTGGAGGTTTGCTCCTGGTCTCCTACTAACACCTGGTGTCAGTGTCGTGATTGTGGTGTTTGTCCCCCGTGCCTCGATTCCCTTTGTGATGCTTCAGTCCATTACTGAAGTCCCGAATAAAACAATGGCATATTTCCATTTGTGTGAATTTCGTTCCACATTAATACTTCCCTCTCCATCGTATGTGTGTGTAATAATAATCCCACATTGGTTGCAGCCTTGAGAATTGGGTGGTTCATTAAGCCCTTCACCCACCAAACCATTTACCAACGGAGGCAGCCCTTTGGGTCACATGGTGGAGGTTTTCTCTCAATCTCTTATTAACATTACCTCTGTTCCCTTTATGATGCTTTTCTCCATTACTATAGTCCCGAATAAAAGGAAATAAATATGGAATAGTGAAATTTTTAAATATGGCTTAAACGTTTCTGAACAAATGTTTTTATATTTTGATGGAAGCATATTTGACCATTGAATGTGAGGCTTCATCACGACTTTCGTTTCCATGTGCAGAAAAGGCAGGTGTTGTTTAATCAAATCAAAAGCGTTATTCAGCGGAGGAAATTGAGTATGTGATCCCACGATTCATATGACGACTTGTTATCATCTATACTAAAAAATGCACCAGAAAAAGAATTTACAACAACGCAGATCGTAGATTTACTAAAAAATGCACCAGAAAAAGAATTTACAACAACGCAGATCGTAGATTTAATTTTGCAGTTGGTGTTTGCTTCCCTTGAAACTACACCAAAGATAATGGCTTTAGTAGTGCGGCGTCTCAGACCATTCTAGATCTCAAGGTTAGTTTACTGACTATAAATCTTTTATTAGCACCGCATGAATTGTTTCCTAAAGAGTTTGATAACACATTCTCAATTAGATGATATTTTACATGGTATTTTTATTTTTACTTCGAATGTATATTTATAAAATATTTTAGAATTTTATAAACAGAAGAAATTATCGGATTTAGAATTTTTAATTATTTTTCATATTTTTAGAATATGTAATAAAAATATTTTCGAAATTTCTACAATAATTCCCTTCTAATCATATGGTTAGAGAGAACACGAAAGAATCATTCAGGCCAAAAAATGAAACAACAAGCTAAGTCTCCCTTTTTTGGGTCTCTAATGAGAATACAAAGAAATAAATTAATTTTTTCTTTTCATGTGATCAAAGAGACATTAAGATTTGGGATCCAGCTTCTCAACAACATGATGTTCAGAAAGACTATTGAGAATGTAAAAATTGAAGGTAAGGAACATTCTTACTCTCCCGATCAAAAAGAGTGCACCATTTTATAAACCTTAACTTCCGACATAGCCACTGTGATTACTCTTATCTAAAAAAGATTGTACCATTTTATAGAACTTTAGTTGTGACATAGCCACTCTGATTACTCTTATGTCTAGCATATACAATTCCCAAAGGATGGACATGCATAATATATGATTTAGTCTCTGACATGGATAACAAGTACTACAAAGACCCTCTTGCCTTCTGTCCTCGGCGGTGGAAGGTGTCATGAGATTTTCCCATCCCTTGTGAAGTTGATATTAGAATGAATTACATTTACTTCTCTACTTATCGTACCATGTTCGGTACCATGTTTGTTTATAAATTTCAGAGTTAGGAAATGAATCAGGTGGCCTTTTTAGCATTTGGAGGAGGTCCTAGACTTTGTCCTGGAAATGAGTTGGTTATGTTGGTTATGTCATTTTTCTTACATCATCTTGTCACAAAATTCAAGTAAGCTATTTGCAATATCTTTGCAACATTCCTTCTTTCCACCATACAAATGATATAAGATTAATTCATGCTGGTGTGATTTAAATACTAATTTTTATCTTGTTTGCGATAGATGGGAATATCTTCCTTCGAAATCTGAGTTGAGGTGGTTTGATGTACCCCTCGACTCATTATACGATTGCAGAATCCAGGTAGAGAATCGTTGAAGCTAAAATTGGTGAGATAGATGAACATCGACAAGCCTTTGGAAGCTGCAAAGTCTAAAATGAAATCTTTATTAGTAATGTTTTTTTAATTGGTAATTTGAAATTAAAAATGATGAGATGAACACTTATACGCCTTTGTTGACAGTAAAAATAAATTGAAATAATGATCAATATTTTATTATTATTTATTAATATCTTTTTTTGATTAATCTATATTTTAAAGCTAAAACTAAATAAATGAGTTATTGATTATTTCCAATATGAAGATATTAAAACAATGTATATCTGAGTTGATGATTATTTCAAATATAAAGATATAAAAGAATGTTAATATTTATACTAAATAAATGAGTTATTGATTATTTCCAATATGAAGATATTAAAACAATGTATATCTGAGTTGATGATTATTTCAAATATAAAGATATAAAAGAATGTTAATATTTGTATTTAAATTTAAAGTTAATATTAATGTAGTAGTAAAGTAAAAAGTAGCAAATGCACTTTATAGATATGAATTCTTATTTGTAAATAGAAATTTGCAACATCTTAAATAAAAGAGAGTGGACTATGGATATATAAATATGTATTTAATATATTTTATTGAAATTATATATATTTTTATTAAAATAAAGGGAATTTATATTATTTCTGAAAATGAGAGAGAATGAGTATTTATGAATTTAGTATTTATATGTAATGTAGATTGATTTTTTTAATTTACTTGAAAATATGTACTAAGATTCATTGCTATGTACATAATGGAAAACAATGAAATATAAGAATTAAATATTTTGGATAGATAAAAAGTATCAAAATAAATTTTAAAGTGTTTTTCAATAATTTATAAAATTTTAAAATAATATATATAATCTTTAAATTAAAATAATGACTTTTTGGTTTTCAAATAATTTATATATTTTAAAAAAATTGAAATTATATATATCTATATATATATATATGATTTCACTAATTTTACTTCAAGAAAAAATTTATAATACTATATAATTTAGTACATTATTTAATAATTTAAGTCATGTTAATTTATTAAATATCAATAGAAATTAAATTTCTGGATATGTAAATTATTTTTAGAATATAAAACTTGAAAAAAAAATTGCATCTCAAAATATTCAATCCCTTTTACTGTGATAAATCTGTAATTAAAATATCCAATCCTTTTTACTGTGATAAATTTGTAATTAAAATAAATTTACACTAATCTTCACGTTTAACTAATTCCTATTAACCATTTTATTAAAAAAATCAATTAATTCACTGGCTAACAAAAAAAACCTTTGTTATTGGAAAACTAGAACAAAATACCACCAATTTTGTTAGCCACAAAGAAAATACCACATATCACAAATTTCTGTTGACCTGATTGGCCGAATGAAAAACGAAAGAAAATACCGTAATTTTGTTTACCTGCAATTTCGAACATATAAAGGCTAGCAAGTAGTACTACTATAAAGCCACTGAACCAGCGAGTATGATGATAATCGTGCAACTATACGGGTTAATATGCTAACGAATAGTTTGTGAATCGTAATAGTATGTCGATAATCGTGCAACTATACCCGTTAATATTGAATATTGGGTGAGTTGTAATAGGTTAATTTAACAATGAGATCATGAGAAGTAATTTTTGCTAACATGTAGGATAGATAGCAAAACTATGGTGATATATATATATATATATATTTTGTTTTAATAAAAAATTAAAATATTAAATTATTTTAATTAAATTAATTTTTTTTTAAAGTTTGATAAACTATATTAATCTTATTAATTTTAGTGACATTAATCATCATTATCATCATGTAAATTAAACTTTATATTATATTATTTATTATCTGTTAATATTTTATACAATAATTTTATATAGAATTTTATTCTTGTTTCTAATCATGGGATATATATATATGTGTGTGTGTGTGGGAAATTTATAGCTCAATTATCAAACCAGCAGTGAGGACAACAATCTCTGGTTACTATTAGCTAATCCAAATTGACTCATCACTATTATTCAAGGAAAACCATGCCACCTGGAATAACTCGTTGGGGCCTCTAGTTCTTGGGTTGTTAGCCTATTTCCTCAAGTCTGAGGAAGACAAACTCTTAGCAAAGAAGAACTCGTTTTCAAGCATACTCCAAGCTATATATATATTACTTAAATTTCATTTATAAATGGAGAATATATCTTAAAAATTCCCTAAAACATTTGGATTATGTCAAATACATAATTTAAATTTGTAATTTCAACAAATCTTTGCAAGATTTTAAACAAACTTGACCAAAAAAATATACATACAAAAAAGAGAGAATATAAAACAATGAAGCTATTTTAAATGTTTTAACAATAATAGATCCCTTTAATTTTATTTCTTTTGTGAATAAAAGTACTTCATATTCATCTAAAAATAGGTTTACATGCATTGCTTGAGCATCAAGTTCATAAAACTCCAAAAAGACCATCTTCTCAAATAGTTAAAGGATCATATACCCATCAAAACATCATTGGAACAATAATAACATCCCAATTTAACAGAAGTTGATAATTTCCAACAAGAATTTAGGCTCATCATAAAATGAGACAAATTCAAAGAAGGATTCCTCATAAACTGAGGACAAATGCACAGAATTACTAATTTACTTAAATACCATAAAAAAAGAGAACTCTCAGCCCAAAAGAGATGACAGATCCAAACCTAGAGCATCCCTTGATAGAGGATAGCATGAGTATGTTGATCTATAGTATTTTAGACAATCCAATACATGAGATCTTGACTTCCCTCTAGCACGAATAGAGAAACCACATTCATAGAATCACACATACTCGTTCATTCCAAAACATGTCAGACTGAAAGCATATGATAAAAGGCTACAAAATGTAAATTACAGGTGCTAGATCTCGAGAGTCATAAAAGAAGAGATAGAAACTACCAACAAAAGACCAAGTAAATACTATATGTGCACCAAAAATTGGAGACTGCCAACTCCAGAGCATATACAACAAAATAAAAACAGAACCACTCCAGATACTCATACCACGATAAATCAAACTATGAAAAGTTGTAAAAAACATGATTTCCACAATTGAATTCAACAGAGCATAGCGATATGAGATAAATATCATACTAACTATAGTCGTTATCCTTTTAAGAAAAAAATAGCAACAAAAAGAAGTCATATTTCTATCAACCCTATTCCTAATAAGAAGATATAATAGTGGGACTTTGTCCTTGATCCAATGGAGGATTAGTAAGGTCCTCAGACGCAGAATCACTAACTAGAAAACCTTCAACACAAGCGAATATAGTTTCCACACTATCAAAATAGTATCAGAGGTTATTAAGCATTCTTTTACCATATTAAAGGGAGGAAAAGTGATTGTAGGTCTCATCTTGTTTATCCTAAACTACTAGGTGAAGCAAAGTAGGCATATGTTGTCGTGAGACCAACGAGTTGAGAAAATGAAGGTGTTTCTTCTGAGATGTTCCAGGGTCTCAAACCCAGTTTTAAATCTCCCCAATAACCTCATAATATGAGTGATAAGGTTGACCCTTGACCTCTTTACTTTCCAACAACAAAATCTCTTTTCAGAATTGCAAAGGAACTACATCAAAGAAGGTGGCCACTAAGTCATGCAGGAAAAAGTACAACATCAATGTGTTCAGACATTGCCTCTGCCACCCTTCCTAAAACTCATCCTTTGTTGAGGAGGCATGTGAGCAGCAATCAAAGAACATAGGGAAGAAGAATAATAAGAACCCCTAACCCCAAAATCAGATTAGGGCCAAAATTGAACCTGCTTGAAAACCTGATTCGGGTATGAACAAGTCATCATCAAAAGACCATACACCAGGGGAAAATTTAGGTAGATTTAAAATTTCATAACAATTCAACGACATGATAGGATCACTTCAAAAATAAGTGGGCACTGTAGATCAAGGACCAAGTATAGCAACTCTATGAAAACTCTGAGATACCTTTATATTGTGAATACATTAAGAAAGAAAATCCAACGACACCAGGGAAGATAACGAGAATTCCAACCCAAAATTCACTATCACAACTACCGTTGAAAGGCAAGCATCATGAGGCAAAGAACACAAAGAACATAATTTTTCCAATTGAAGGAACCAAAGAGAAAACTTATCAAAACAAACTGAGACAATGAACCAAAAATCCAACACAGAAAGTACTCTTCCAACCCCCGTTATAAAACTAGCACTCTGACTAGAATTGAAAATAAACTACAAGACTGCAAATTAATGAAAAGGCTAGATAAAATTATAGACACCCTCCAATGAACTAGATAGTAAAATAAATAACATTAGCTTAGAGTAATAATACAACTCGTCGATACCATAACTAGAGATGGGCTTGACAACTTCTAATGGATGCACCTGAATAGGAGTGATCCCACCTTTCCAACACACAGTAATAGACCACTCTGAGCAACCATGAATGAACATAAGTCTCACCACCTCGCAACACCTGAGGGAGGATGAGGAGCATAACTCACCTCTATTCATACAAACCTCATCCCATTGCCAACCTTTCCACAAAACTACCCATTTAAAGACGCAGACCCAATTGTTACCATGTCATCCCTCCACAATGCTCACCTTCCAGAACATTTAACTTGAGAGGATACATGTGCTAAGTGGCACACCTCCCAACCATCCACCCTAGAATTTCACCCCATCATAGTAATATTTTTCTTTTAATTACCTTATATAAATAGGTGACATAAAAATATTTTACTTCATATAGATATTGAAATAGTTTATTGATGTACCACATTCTCCATATTAAAAGATATATTTTTAAATATACATTAGTATTGCACAATGAATTATTTTATTTATGATTTATATGGAATATTTTTATTTTATTAATATTTTTAAAATTTTCCATATCAATTTTATATTAAGAATTGAATGAATTACACATCTCTTTTTTACAACAAGCTTTGTACTAAGTTGTACTATTTACAAAAAAACCAAGTATAGTGAAAGTGATATTATTGATGTTTTATAATACCTTTAATTGAAACTAATCAAATATGTATATTATTTTACGTGTTCATTATGGCCAACATTGTATTTTTTATGGCCAACAATGTATTTTTTAGAATATATTTTAGTTTTATTTGAAAAGAGACACATATCAGATAAAATTTGTCAAACGCTAATGGAATCACATTATATGATCATACTGGGTTGTAGAGAGTGACTCTCCCACAATAATAATCGATTTTCATGTCTATTTTGGAATAATGGAATCACACTATCCGATCATACTGGGTTGTAGAGAGTGACTCTCCCACAGTAATAATCCATATTCATGTCTATTTTGAAATAAAATTTCAAATTTTGACTTAATTATCAATAATTATTGGGTCAATAGTATCATTTAATTTTTATGAAATATCCACATAATATTTTTTAGTAGTAGTTAGTATAGAGAATTGAGATTTATATGAGTAATAATTATGCCATTTCACAAAAAATCCACAAAAATATTTGTAATAGTAGTCAACATTGAAATTTATTTCAAGATTAATTATGGGCTTTTCACTCTTTAGTTTAATTATAAAAATATCATGTCCAAAAGTATAATTAACCTTTATTACTTAATATCATATTATTCTTATTACATATTTTATATTGATTTTTTTTATAACTATGCAATAGGTATATCTGTTTTGGAATAAGACTATAAATTTAAATAAATAAATAATAATCATTAAGTGGATGTTGTGGATTTAATGTCATGAGTCTACATAAATTAAAGGTTAAAATATATCTCCAAAATAATTATATTTTTTTTGGTTAGTTTAATTAAATTTATTAATTAAAAAAAACATCATATATAAAATGATAGATATATATATTTACCAATCATATGACACTATTACTTAATTATATTAATAATTTTTTAAAATATATTTTTAAAATTTATATTTTTTAAAATTTTAATAATATCAAATATATAATTTTAAAAAAAATATTATTTTGATATTTATCAACTATTTAATTGCAGTGAAATCTTTTGATCTTTTGATGTGTTATATATTTTGCAGTGATTCTGTCAATGCGATCTGCTTATCACGTGCAAATTGCTTTATTTATGAAATTCCAAGTAAGATACGAATCATAGCTGAGCATTAAACAACGTCCAGGCGGGATCCGGTTGATATCTCGACCTACGGGAGATTTAAGGTTGGGGCTCATTCTTTAATGTACAGAATGAGCTCTCGTAACACTACGACAAATTTTATATCTTCGCCGGAGCTGGCGCAGCCAATTCTGTTATTCCTCGCGAAATTATTGGCAGACATTTTCAGTTTATGAAACGTGAAAACTCTACCATCATTAATTTTTATTTTAATAAAAGAATAATTATTTTGATTTTTTTATTAAATTTACAAATCGTGAAAATATCAAATAAATTAAGTATATTACTGGTATGTATGTGTATATAGTAAAATATTCTTATACTTAATTTTATAATATTTAAAATGTGATTTTCTAGGATTTAGATTTTTATAATTGATTTTAGGTTGAATGAATCAAATAATTGAAAGTTAGAGATAAAAACTGGATTGGATAGAAACTATAACTCACAGGTGAAAACTGCACACACAAATGGAGAGTACACTCTACATTCATTAATCAAATGATACAACTATAAGTATATCACAAAGAAGTAGGAAGTTGTAAACAAACTCCTATATTCTAGGAATTAATCCTAACTTAAGGAGCTACGTTACAAAAATGTAACCATTTCTCCATTAATATACAAATAATATTAATTATTTCCAACTCTCCCCCTTAATGGAAAAATGATTACCCTGAATTCCTAACATCCTTCTAAACAATTCAAACTTTATTTTCCCAAGAGGCTTAGTAAAAATGTTTGCCATATTGTCACAAGATTTACAATATTCAACAATTATTTCCTTTGACTGAAGAATTCTCGAACAAAATGGAACTGAGTGTCGATGTGTTTGGTGTTTTTGTGAAATAATGGATTGTATGCTAGCTTGATGGTACTCTGGTTGTCACTTTTAATGATAGTTGCTTCTTTCTGCTCTTCTCCTACATCATTGAGAAGTCTTCTCAACCAGATAGCTTCACATGTGGCTGCACATAATCCTTGGTACTCAGATTCAGCTAAAGATAAAGTTACAATACTTTGCTTTTTGCTGCTCCATGCTATGACCCTGGATCTAATACTGAATGCATAACCTGTGATAGATCTGCGATCATCCAGGTTGGCTGCCCAATTAGAATCTGAAAAACCTTCTAGAGTAACATCAGATGTGTCAGTGTATAAAATACCATAATCACTAGTACCACAAAGGTACCTCAACACACTCTTTGTTGCAACCAAATGACTTTCGAGAGTTTTAGACATGAACTGGCTCAGCACACTAACAAAGTATGCCAAGTCTGGTCTAGTTATAGTAAGATATGTCAAACTCCCAACTAGTTGTCTATACATAGTGGCATCCACCTCCTTAGTGCCATCGTCACTGAACAACTTTAGATTCTGCTGCAATGGTATTGCTGCTGACTTACACAGCTCCATCCTGAATCTTTCTAGAAAACTTCTAGCATACGTCCCTTGAGTAAGAAAAGTCTGTCCAGAATCTCTCCATACTTCCAAACCCAATCAATAATGGAGATTTTCGAGATCTTTCATTTCAAATACTTGCGATATCTTCCATTTGATTTCTTTGATCAGAGTATCTGCATTGCCTATTATAATCATATCATCCACATACAAAGAAATCAAAATGATTTTCCTCTATTTATTATACTTGGTATACAGATTTGGATCATTCATGCTCCTATGAAAACCATGTTGTAAGAAGAATGAATCGATCTTCTCATACTACGACTTGGGTGCTTGTTTTAAACCATATAATGCCTTGTTCAATCTACAAAATAGATGTTCCTGCCCCTTTTTAACAAACCCTTCAGGCTAAACTAAATAAATCTCTTCTTTCAATTCACCATTCATAAATGCAGACTTAACATCTAACTAGTGTAGCTTCCACTTATATTTTGTTTCTAAAGAAATTAACATTCTAATGGTATTTAATTTCGCTACAAGAGCAAAGGTTTCATCAAAATCTATTCCCTCTAGTTGTGAATAACCCTTTGCTACCATTCTAGATTTAAACTTTTCTATACTCCCATCTACATTCACTTTAGGTTTGTACAACCACTTACATCCTATGGGTGTTTTTCCCTCAGGAAGTTCAACTAGATCCCAAGTATGTTTTTTAGTAATTGATTCAATTTCTTCATTCATCGCAGCTCTCCATTGATCAGATTGGCTTGCTTCTTTATCGTCTGTGGGTTCTACAATGTTTAAAATACTTGTCATTAAAGCACAGTCTTTCAATCTGGCTGGTAATTGTGTCTGCCTACCTGATCTCCTTGGTAGGGGACTTACCTCAAATCCGTCTGCTTCAGAATTGTACGGGCTCGCCTTATTGACTACATCACCTGTTTCTTCTTCTTTCTGCTCCTACTCCTAATTATCCCTACTGTTTTCTTCCAATAATAATGGAATGTGTCATTCATTATTACTATCATCCTTTCCTTCCTCAACCTGTTCATGAAATATCACATCTCGACTTGAAAATATTTTATGACTCACAGGATTAAATAACTTGTATGCTTTGAACTCAGTACCATATCCTACAAAGATACATTTCATGGCTTTAGGATCTAACTTCTTTCTATCCACCTTGGGTATATGAGCAAAGGATTTTGACCCAAATACTCTCAAATGACTCACTGTTAGTTTGAATCCATATAATGCTTCAAAGGGAGTTTTGGAGCCAAGACATTTAGTAGGACTCCTATTCTTTAAATAAACAGAAGTATTGATGGCTTTTGCCCAGAACCCATTTGATCGATCGTTACCTTGAAGCATACTCCTTGCGTACTCCATAAGAGTTCTGTTCTTTCGTTCTTCTACTCCATTTTGCTGTGGTGTATGAGGCACTGTAAACTATTGAACAATCCCATGATTTCTGCAAAAATTCATAAACTCACCCAACCTATATTCTCCCCCTTGATCTGAGCGGAGAATTTTTATACATTTTCCTATTTTATTTTCTACCAAAGTTTTAAATTCTTTAAAATACTGAAGGGTCTGACTCTTTTTGCTTAAAAAATATATCTAAGAGAATCTAGTGCAATCATCAGTAAAAAGAAGAAAATAATATGCAGCACCTAGCGACCTGGTCTGGATAGGTCCGCATATGTTTGTATGCACTAGCTCTAGAATATCTCTTCTCTTTCTATCAATATGCAAAGGAAATTCCTCTCTATGCATTTTCCCTAATGCACATCCATCACAATCCAACTGAACACTATGAAAAACAAGGAGTCCATCGACCATACCTTTTCCTTGAAGTAACATGAGGTCTTGTAAATTAAGGTGACTGAATCTCTGGTGCCAGAGGTTTTCGGTTGTCAATCCTATTGCGACCATGGCTTGTTGTGGCATGTTTTTGATATTTAGTCTTTACAGGTTCCCCACACGCACTCCTGATGCAACTGTTTCCATCTTGCTATCCTTTATGACACAACATGTCTTGAAGAATTCAACTAGCAGATCTTGATCTGTTATCATAGATACAAAGATCAAGTTTTGCTAATCCCGGGCACATACAGTACATTCTTAAGATGTCTAATGTCACCATTAGGCAATCTTACTCGAATATCACCATACCCTTTTATCTCATATCCTCTGTTATCTTCTAGAAAAAATTTGGATCCACATGAAGTATCTTCAAGAAATTCAAACCATTCTTTCTAACCTGTCATATGTGAGGATGCGCCAGAATCGACATACCATATGTCGTCCTCATCTTCCTTAGAAGCTGAAAGCACACAATCAACTACAAATAGTCGAGTTTCATGACTATAGTCTTCATCTTCATTAAAAAAATATCCTTTGTGCCTACTCTGATTATTCCTTTCTTCGTCTGTTTGCCTCTTAAAACAAGACCTAATTTCGTGGCCAACTTTTCCATAGTAAAAACATTTCTTGCTTGAAAATTTATTTGCAGACATACCTCTAAATGGTCTCTTTTTAAAAGTACTACCTCCTCTTTGTTGCTGTTGTGGTTGCTTCCCTCTAAACTGTCGCCTCTTCACCATCAGAGCAATATCATCACTCTACGGTCTTAAATTCTGCTTCCTCTCTTATTCTTGTAGAAACATTCCTGTCAATTCTTCAAATGCAGGGGCTTTATCCCTCACTTCCAGTCCTGTGATTAACATCTGATATTCATCCTTCATTCCATTCAATGTAATTATGACTAGATCGGAATCAAACACCTTTTTACCGATGAATCCCAATATGTCCTTCAGGTCTTTAACCCTTGCAATGAATCCAGTAGCAGATTCATTTTCCTCCATCCTCATCGCAAATAACTTGCCTTTGAGTGACAAGATGCGATTTCTATTTTGTGTCTGGTATAGATTCTTGAGCGTCGTCCAGATCTCAGTAGATGATTTTCCATCTCTAATGTGTGGGATAATATTATCCTTGATGGACATCTTCAGTATGACTTTTTCTTTGTTCTCCCTTTTATCTCAGTCTTGTATAAGTGCGGTTGTTCCTACTACAATATTTGGTTTCTGCTCATCACCTGTGACAATCGACCACGCATTTTCTCCCTCAAGAAATGTCTGTAGCTTGAATTTCCAATTGGTGAAATTGGACCCATCAAGTTTTCTAGACTCGTTGAGATATGTTTCTATGGTATTATTCAGACTGGACTGATCTGATTCAAGACCCTTCGATGCTTCTAACCAGTCGAATAATTACAAGCTACACTATTAGAAATTCAATACATATCAGATCCTGATCACCGATCTGCCTCCAATCTGGCCCGATCTTGTGACTGTAACTCAGGTCCTCCACTGATCTAATGATTATTATGTCTGCAACTTGAATTTACCACTAACGGGAAAATCCCCTATGCAGAACCACCAACAAACGTGTCTGTGACTCAAATCTACCACCACCGGGAAAATCCCATGTGCAGGACTGCCAAAGAGAGAGATTGGCACTTTTCTGAGGCAAATATCCGCGCCAAATAAAAGATTCATGTAAGTGCCCAAATTGGCGCTAGTATGGTCCTGGCAGTCACGTCAGCTGAAAAACCATGCCAACCCTCCTGTGCTCAGAGATTTCAAAGAATCATCGAAGACCTGTGAGTCAGGTGTTTGCTGCACACCACTTGCTCCTGTGTGCACCATAGCCACTAAGGCTCTGTAGCCACTAAGGCTCCCAAAACAAATCAGGCTCACCCGGTCTAAGCTCTGATACCAAGATAAAAATTTGATTGGATAGAAACTACAGCTCATAGGTGAGTACTGCACCTGGATACTGCACACAAATGGAGAGTACACTCTACATTCATTAATCAAATGGATACAACTATAAGTACATCACAAAGAAGTAGGAAGTTGCAAACAAACTCCTATATCCTAGGAACTAATCCTAACTTAAGGATCTACGTTACAACAATGTAACCATTTCTCCATGAATATACAAATAATATTAATTATTTCCAACTGTTAGAAATATAGAAATAAAAAACAAAATTAAGATATATTATTCATAATAGACATAAGTTTTATTTGGAAAAAATTGATTCAAGAAAATTTAGCTAGAAGGTGAGACTAGTATGCCCTCTATTTACTAATGTGGAGATATGCAAACACAACAGAGGAACTACCTCAGAGGAGTGCCCTCTAAGATTACTACAGATCCTAAACTTAGTTTGTTCTACTCTTAAACTTCCCACTCTAGTTGTTATGTTTAACTATGAAACAAACTATAATAACATAAAGTAGAACCCCTATTCTGCATAGTGGCATGACATTTAGCATAGCTAGATGGCCAGTTACAAGAAGGGTTGACTTCCTCAACCCTCAACTAGAGTTATCATTTTGAACATTCTAAAGTTTTTGGAAATTCCACATGAGGGTAACCTCATTTGCATGAGTAATGGGGATTGATGCATTACATCATCTCATATCATTATAGTCAACATGGAAGGTCCATTTCTTGGAGATATAACTTTTCCATATATAGGAACTTTGATTGATTTGATCATTACATGTTGGAAAGGTGTGCTAGTGTAAATTAGCATCCTATGGTTCAATGCTAATGTGAGAAAGATTTGACCCCCAAAAAATGTCATTTAATGCCTCAAACTGGATTTGAAAGGATTCACACCCAAATTCTCCAAACTCCTACATGGGATTAAAAATGACCCTCCAAGCTAATTCCTCCATTTTTTTGTGACTTTGGATGCATTAAGATATAACAAATAATATAATGATCCAATATAAATAAATAAAACATAATGAAATGTGATAGAATCGTACTATTATACTTTTATCTTTACTTTCATAAAGAAAAGAAAAGTGATAAAATCTTACTATTGTTCTTTTATCTTTACTTATATAAAGAATGCATATTCTCATCTTTACAATGTATCAATGATTAAGCTAATGCATGTTGAAATTCCATAAAAATAGATCCTTGAATTTTTCATGTGGTTTCATATTTAGTTTTAATAGTTCCAAGAACCAATATGATTTCGTCATGAAAATTATGTTTCGTGCTTAAAGTTTGTACTATTGTATGCGATGAGGTGCTCACTATAAAAGCTAAAAAAAGAAAGTGCTCAAAATTGATTGGAAACTGAACAACCGGAACCGGCATGTCGCTAACAATCTGCGCACTTCGTTTCATCGAAAACCAACTCTGGATGAAGAAGTAATAGCCTGTTGACCGCCGTTTAGAACAAGATTTTTTTTTTAAATTGCAGAATAGTGACACGATGATGACATGGCAGCCCAGTTAGCATGAAGAGACTATTATTCAGTTTTTTCCCAATGGCACTATGACAAGTGTCACAACAAAATTCGCCAGTTTGGTTTGAGGGTGAATTTTTTTTTATTTCTCTCCTAAGGTTAAATTCAAATTTTTTTATATGAGGGACACCCCACCCAGAGGTTGACACGTGGTGCAGCCAGGGGCAGCCACATGTCCCCTCTTGTGGACCCTCTCCAACTCCAAGGTTTGAATTTCATTCTTTGACAATGGTCTAATTACATTTTAACTATGGATTAAATTTGGAGGAGCACATTACAGATTTCAAAGGTTTTATGGTGGTCTACATGTTAATTTAATTTATATGTTGGAACATTTCACGTAGTCTGAATGTCAACGCATATTCAAAGGTTCAAAGTTTATATTGGAGAGCATTTCACATAACCCAAAGTCCGAATCAATATCAATACAAAGGTTTTTTATATGTGGTTTGGAGAAAAATGTACCGATTTTGGGTGGAGGTAGAGGCTCACCCCATGAGCAACAGCGAAGCAGACTGTATTACGCAAGAAGTTTATTTATAAGTGAAAATTAATTATTGTAAACCCGGTGGTTAATGTTAATTAATCTGAGTTTTATGGAATTCATTTAAGCGTAGTTGAGACCATATTATCCATTAGTTAAGCGCAGTTAAGAACTAATTAAACCCAGATTTATGTGGTGGCATATTTAGCGAACGCCACCAGAATATGCAGAATCCCCAATTTGGCGGGGCTAACTGGAAAGTTCTCGATATTTGGAGGAGGATTCTAGGGAAAAATTAAAAGAGCCATATCTTGATAAATGTTCGACCAATTTTGGCTCACGAAGAGTCATTCCTAGTAGATTGGAATTTTCTGAGCACATTGGAACATGCTGCAAAAGTAGAGGAGAATTTCGATAGGCATTTTCATCACTTTGAATAAAATAGAAGGCCTGAGCCACCAGGAGGGAAGGCTATTCATAGATCAGTTGAAGGCCAAATTGAGAGAATGAATAGTCATTTTTTATAGATTTTCACATTATAGACTCATTTGAGTATGTTTTAGGAGAATTTGATGCATGTAAATCTCAATTAAGCAATATTGAGCTAATACATAGGCCCAAGCCATGGAATTTGGACAAAGGAGATGTAACCCAGGTGGGGTGAACTCCTTCATCAAAACTCTATGTTGATAGATTAATTGCGGTGTGTTGTTCTTCTTTATGTTGATGTTGTTCATCATTTGTATTTCATAATTTATGCCCTTGAATTCACTCATGAAACTCATTTAAATTACCTGTTTGACACACATAAGAAACAAGGAAACCTATGTACAACAAGCATAAGATCAACAAATCAGTTATAAATCTGAAAATGAAATTAGCATAAAAAATCTAACATTGATACTCAGATCAAGTTGGTATCAGACCTTGGTTTAAAGGCAAGGTAATTTTCTTGATAGTTGCTTGAGTTTTGTGCAAGGTTAAAGGGTACAAATTTGTGATACTGACAAGGTTAAAGTTGTAGAAATGTGAAGGGAAATTGTTGGTTTGAAGTCCTGAGATTACGACCAGATGAAGGAGAGATACAAGAGAACCATCTTCACCCAAAGTTCCACTCATAGGTGCACTCTAAGAACCTCAGGTTTTGTCTCAAGAAGCTGAAATTGAGGAGGTAAAAGTTGTACAAGAAGCTGAGTTGATTGAAGAGGTACAAGCATCAGAATTTGAGCTTGAATCCATAGCCATCATGTCAGGTGTTGGAGAGACTTAAGGTCATGAAGAAGAGGATGATGTCAAGAGAGACTTCAATGACGTAAAGATGATGGTTAAAATTATGTTTGATCCATTTACTTTTGGGATCGCAGGAGAAGGTTCTAAGCCTCCACAAGGAGAAGGAACTTCAAATTATAATAAGGATGAAGAGGACAATTCAAAGGGTAGTGGAAGAAAGCCACCTCCATCTCCATCATCTTCATCGTCTTCATCATCTCCATCAACACCATCTTCCACTTCCACCACAAAAACCACTCACACTCACTCAAAAGGCACAAAAGAAAAACACCCTTACTCAAAATCGATGTTAAATTTAAACTTCGAATGTATAATGGCGAGATAAATGAAGAAATATTGGAAATTTGGATACGTCAAATGGAGGTCTATAGCAGAAATCAGAACCTTCAAGAAGATGACATAAAGATTCAATTGGCTTCGTTGAGGATGGAAGAATCTGAACTTGAATGGTGGGAAGAAATGACACAAGAAGAGATTATAAACTATGCTAATATCTCTATGTCTTGGTCAAGTTTTATTACTGCCATTATAAGGAAATTCTATCCCTTAGCTTACATGCAAAAGGCTATTATGAATTGACAAAATTTTAGACAGTTGAAAGGGAAAAGTGTGCAAGATTATACTCATGAGATTGGGAGAAGAGCTCTTATTTTGGGTATTAATTTATATTCTCAAGAAACATTTTTAAAGCATGTTGGGGATTTTCACAACTACCTTAGGAACACTATTCTCATGCTTAATCTAAAAAACATAGATGAAGTTTGTGTTTAAGACCCACACTTAGAAGCAAGAGGGAAATAAAACATAGATGAGAAAAGTGATAGTGAGGGTAAAGGAAGGGAAAGTTTTATGGAAGAGGAAAAATAAATAGCTCTTTAAAAAGGACAGAAAGAAAAAATCACATGCAAAAATTATTCAATGATTGGCCATGATGAAGACCATTGTTGGAAACTTCATCCATAGTTGAAGCCAAACAAACTAAAAGCCAAACAGAAGGGGAAAACTGTTGCTATAGTTTAACATGAATTAGGGTCAGATTTAGGAGATCGGACAAATATTACAACCATGGGTTTGAAAGGTAAACAAATAGCAAGCACTAGTTCTTCAAATTGTTCAAATGTCACTCAAGATGAAGATAAAAGGATATAACTTTTCCATATTAGAGTTGTCTTGAAACGTACCAAGATTGATACACCTTTTGAGAAGCATTGGTATTTCTAAGGGGATTTAATATTGGAGATCAGTATAAGATGTTTGGAACCATTATTAGTGACAGGTGCAACGATTCATTTTTTCTTGAGAGGAACATGAGAATGAAAAGATCTCACAGCCTCTGAAGAAAATATTATGATGTGGCATTAAAGACTAGGATATATCAGATAGAAGGGCCTTCGAGTACTATATGATAATGGTACGGTAGAATGTATGTCTAATTTCCCCTTGTGTTTATATATCTATGAACATTGTTTATATGGGAAGAAAGATCGAGTAGGATTCTCCACTTGTTCTACAAGGTTAAAATGAATATCAACATATGTGCATAATGATATGTTTGGACTTGCTTTGGTTCCAACACTGAGTAACTATATGTATTATGTGTCATTTATAGCTAATTTCTTGAGGAACAAATGGATTTATTTCCTTGGAAAAAGATAGAAATTCTTTGAAAATTTCAAAGAGTTTAAGGTTCTTGTGGAAAATTAGACACAGAAGAAAGCTAAGGTATCTAAGAAAGATAATGGTAGAGTATTCTGCAGGAATGAATTCAAATAATTTCGTAAGAAGTAAAATATAGCAAGGTAGAATACTACTCCATAAACATATAAGGAAAATAGAATTGCAAAAAGGTTGACTAAAACACAAATGGATAAAGTAAGGATCATGATCAATGGTGGGGGTTAGGAAAATAATTATGGGTAGAAGTAGTGAACATTGTTTGTTACCTAGTAAATAGATCACCCTCATCAATGTTAGATGATAAGACTCCACTTAAGGTATGGTCTAGTAAGAAACGTTATCTTTAACATATTTTTATGTGATGTTTATGTAATTGTTCCAAATGATAATAAGTAAGATAGTTAAGATAGGGTGTTGGACATACATGGACTTTTTTATTCATATTCGGTTGGAGTATGGATCATAAACTACCTACAAGTGGTTATGCATTTAACCTATTTGGAGGATAAGTCAGTTGGATCAACAAGAGACAATCAATAGTGGCACTCTTGACTACAAAAGTTGAATACATTGAAATCACTCATGAATTAAGGAAGAAACATTGTTGAAAAGGATGTGTTCAGGTATTGGGTTGGTATAATGATTTGTGAGGATAAATTGTGATAGTCAAAATGTAATCTTCCTACCAAAGAACGCAACATATCACTCTAACACAAATCATATTGATGTTCAATATCACTTTATGAGAGATATGGTTAAAGAAAAGAGAACATTGTTGGTGAAGGTGAATAATTTGAAGAGTGTTGTAGACTAGTTAACAAAATGTATGCACACTCATAATTTTTCTTTGTGTAGAGAAACATTGAGCATTATTTCCTTGGATTGTTGATCATGTACTCATGTCACTCTTTGTGTGCATAGAAAAAAATAAGTGGGACAATGTTGTGTATGTATTATATTATTTACACGACTATCTCCATGTATTGTACATAATTTCGGGCACAACAAAGGGGTGGAAGCCCCCTTGTGTGGGGGTTTGGGAGAAGCGTCTTTCAAAAATAATTGGGCAATTTGTTACATTTTGTTTAACAATTTTTTGTACACAATATTATCCTTTACGGTTTTGTGGCACATGATGGTTTTTCCCATGGTTTTGTAGTTTTATTTAATGAACTAAAATTGTATTCTAATCCATGGTATATGGATGAAAATTCATGGAAGTTGTAGTATGTGTGTGTGTTTACTTGCCTATATATATATATATATATATATATATATATATATATATATATATATATATATATATATATATTGATATATTGTTGGTTTTTCCAATGTTGGGTTTTCAGGATAAAATCAGTGTTAAGTGTTTTTTCCATTCTATATTTTCTATTTTAATTAAAAATTTGTTTAAAATAATAAATTGTACATGGTTAAAGCCTATATCATACTTGCAATTAAATAATTTTTGTAGCAATTTGTGAAAATTGTTGTATAGGCATGTTTACTTCCACTACAATGCTGATTTTGTGTATCCATGTGGTTTGTGTAAATTAGTCATGAGAACATTGAGGTTAAAACGAAATCACAATTGGGAGATTTTAATTAAAAACAAGATGCAATTTTTATGAAGTTCCCTAATAGGCAAGAAAGGTCTAGATACACAATGGAGGCAATCAAAGAGAAAATAGTGTAATGTGTTGATTATATAATCCTTTAATAAAACCAAACATTTTCATATACATAATAATTTCTCAGATAATTTTATGAAATTTATTACCAAACTAATTAAAATTAATAATAAGCTTATAAATGATATAATATATTTTAGAACTTTGAAATATACAACCAATTAAAAAAAATACAATGGTTGAAAATAATAAGATCTATGTATGGTATGTACAATACACATGTTTTTCAATTATTTCGTTTCTAATATGTGATCCTTATGAAAATTATTTCAATCTAAAATATGTAATTAATAATTCGATAATTTCAATCAGAATAAGTTGATTGTTACTCTTGTTAAAAACGTACAATGTCAGGCTTTTTGTTAAGATGAAAAATACCATACAAAAATGATCATATGTGTTGGATGAACAATGGGGGACTTAATTATAATTAATTATTGCAGGTTTGTTACAGGTTTTTAATTGTTGTGAGTTTTTATGTTAGCTATTTTTAGTAAACCAAATCCACTTTTGTCATATCTATTTAGTGATCTATTTATATATATGGAACCATTGTTTGATCTATAAAAACATAGTGGGATAGGTATTTGGTGTATAAATTTGTTTAATATCTTGTTTTTTAAGTTGGTATTAGAACTGGATCAACCATGACTCTGTAAGATAGGGGTTTTGATTACGCAATTTTAGAAATGTTAATCCTATTTACATAGACTATTTTAGTTTGTGAGATTTATGTGTTTTTGGGTGTGTATATCTGTATATATATTAATTATTTTTAAGTGTTTTTGCAATGATATCTATAAGAGAGAATGTTTCAGAATAATAAGTGCAGGAGATGGTGAAGTCGATGAATAACGGTGTGGACCTATAAATGTTCTTGTAGATGGATAAATCGTGTAATTCCAATGGCAATGAAAATAATAAAATGGAGGAGAATTTGTTGAAAGAATTCCACTTCCTTGAAAGGAATCAGGCGAGATATATCTACATGGGAGATATTGTCCACCTTCTCACCACCGTTAACAATAACTTGAGCTCCGATGAGTCCAATAATTGTTACATGGATCCCCATAGGGGAATTGGGCTAATACTATGCCTAAATTCTTTTTTAGACTGGGAGGAAATAACATTGAGGATGACCGAGATTTGGGTTAGAGAGGTTATGTGGCTCGTGAGATGAATTCTAAGAACCAGGAAGTATAAATGGGAAGACAATTGTGCTTGTTAGAGATTCATTTGGTTTCGAATTATCCAAGTGTCCTTTCATCCATAAATTATACCACCTTAACTGTTGTATATATGAATACATTAACAACCCCAGATAAGTCAGTTTATTCAAGCATAGCTCCAGATATATGGACACGAAAGGCCACAAATCGGATGACAAGCATCAATATCCAAATTTATTGTGTTCTGTGTGTTTCACATTTATTGAGTGGTATGAAAAGTTCACGGTTTTTATTGTGATTTTATTTTTTATTTCTAATGAATTGTGAAGAATCATTCAATGAACAGAGTAACATAATTAAGTTGGTAGATCTAGAAGCCACACGAAAATAATCTTGATTGAAGTATGACTATAATCTGTTATAAACGAGAAGCCCTCGTTACAAGTTATTTTTATGATTATAGTCTATTATAAGTGAAAATATAGGGTTAAAGTTTAATTTTATATTTGTTCGTGAATAATGGATAGTGGATATTAATATAAGTTGGAATCTCTAGTTCGAGGAACATTAATTCTTATCTTTGTGTTTTTAATAGATCAACATTGTATAATTGACTTTTGAATACATTTAGTATCCATTTCCTTTTCCTCGAAATTGGTAAATAGTTGAAAGCTATGGATCCCAAAGGTGGAGGTTCTTCTATATAATGATTCAGTTACTTAACGACTTTTCTTGTAGAATCATCATCGTGACATGTATGCCAATATTTTCAATTATAAAAATATTTCAATAATAATTAAAAGTTGTTTGATATTAAATGGGTCAAGTGGTAAGATTCAAATTGTGGATGAGGCATAATGTAGTTCGTGAGATGAAAAAGTGATAGAAAGTTCTAACGATGACTATATCACACAAATATTTGTGTTGTTATTACAATATTGCAATTTGAGATTTTAATATTTGTAATGTAAGCATTAAAGTATGGACTTATAACATGTGTGTTACAAGTTCTTAATTGTTGTGAGTTTCTATGTTACTATTTTTAGTAAATAATATCCACTTTTGTTGAATATAGTTGGTGATTTTTTCTTATATATGTAACCATTGTTTGATGAGTAAAAGCATAGTAAGATTTGTGTTTAGTGTGTAATTATGTTTTCCTTCTTATTTTTTAAATCAATTAAGGACAAATGAGTATAGTCTTTCCCATATGAATTTATGCAAAATACAAACAATCCCAACCTTCTTATGAGATATCCATTATTTATAAAAAAAACACAAAGATAATGATAATGTTTAATCTAGAATGACCTAACTTCAATATTATTCAATAAAAATAGATCATATACTAAAAAGATGTAGAAAAATATTAGAAAAAATAATAAAGCTCATTATGGTATTAATAGAGGCCTATATTCCTTTAGGATTATGGGTTATAAGTCCTTTGTATGTGAATGTGGTGGAATAGAATAACGAGCTCTAGAGGATCATTTATATTAGGTATAGATTTAATGAAATGGTAGGTAGAGGCTAGATTACCGAGGTTAGCGCCCACATAAGAAACTTTAAGAATTGTATTGGACATTATAATTTATAACCTTGTATTTCCAATTTAGATCAATTATAATCAAAGTATCCACATTACCATAAAATATATCAATTGTTTAATAGATATTATTAACGTTATTGTGTTGAGAAGCGCTCTCTATCCCAATATGGAAGATTTGTTGTAATGTATTGTCATGTAAATACTTTAACTTTGTCAAATTACATTAAACTAAAAATAAGATGAGGCAAAATAGTCAATTTATAGTTGGTAGTCTTTGGACCCAAGGTTTTGACAACCGACCATTTTTCCAATGATATATATATATATATATATATATATATATATATATATATATATATATATATATATTATGTGTGCATTGATTTAATGGCATATTAGAGAACATGGAAGAAATCATGAAGACAAATATTTCTTTATCAGTTTTTTATGAAGTAATAATATACAAAGTATAGTTTTGGGTTAGTGGTTTTAGTGGTTGGGAGTAAGGTTTGTTTTCCCATCCACTTGAGTTGTTTGACTCTTAGCAACAATATTCAAAGATTGTTCAAAGAGTAGACAATCACAATAACAAATTCCCCTCAAGTGAATTGTAAATTATTAGATATATTTTTGGTGTTTTAGTGACCACTCAAATATTTGTTTCTAAAGATTGCCTAAATTATTTTAAGAAATTATTAATTAACCATAGTAAAAATAAATTAAAATAATATGAATAAATTATAAAGATCTTGCCTAAAATATTCTAGAAAATTATTATTTTTTCATAATAATTTAAAAATATATATATTAATAAATTATAAATGGCCTTCGTAGATACTCGTTTTCAAGCACTGGTAAAGAGTTTAGTGCTTTAAAGAACAATTAGAATAATTGGAACAACTGGATAGGGATTGGTCGCGAGATCCCTGGAAAACAAACTAAAAATGCCTGATCTTGAAGAACAAGAAGTTTTCCTATATGATGATAGAAAAGCATAACATGTATGAGAAATTAACCCATTGGTCTTTGGGGTTTTATTTTCTATTTTATAAGTTGAAGCCTTGGATAATCAATTTAACACGTGTTAATAAAGAGGTTATTTGAGGGAAGTCTACGGTTGTGGGCACACGAATAACCCTATCACTTTCTAATAGCTAATAGCTTCGACTACAGGTATAAAGCAGTGATAGTCAAAACAATTAGTATAACGATGCCACTGAGACATTACCTAAATAGGGTGAGTTCATTTTTTGGAAAAGAAATTGTGTTTGTTAATTTTGTTCGTCTTTATCCAACGTTTTTAGTAATCATTCTACTCATTATCAAAGATATAAAAGTTTCCAGATAATGTGAAATGGAAAGAAAATGATCTATAATGAAAAGAATGAATTAATGATTTAAAATTATTGAAAAAATGAAATTAAATTAAATATAAGAAAAAATAGAATGAAAAAAAATTAATTAGTATGAAAAAATAAATTAAATATTAAAAAAGATTTGAAATTATTAAAATGGGAAATTAAATCAAATATAGGAGAGGAGGAACTTGGAAAGAGTTGTAGAGAAGAAAATAATAAAATTTTAAAGAATCTTACACATAAAAAATTTAGATTTTAAAGAAACTTATAATATTAGAAAATATTTTTTTAATTTAATTAAAAAAATTTACTTTTAATTTAATTTTAAAAATATAATATAATAATGATAGTGAATTTAAAATTATTTAAATAGAAAACTAAAATTTAATATTTATAATTTTAATTTGACACATAGTATTAGAATATAGAATTAAAGTAATTTTTTTAAATTACTAATGTAAAAAAATTATTGGGTAGCTGACAAGTAATAAGCTTTCTAGGTTAGATACACTACAACTTTCTTATGGTTGAGCACCCCCAAGTGAGATCTACAATATGAGGGCCACTCAGGTTTTTCACACTAAAGAAATAGATAGACACTCTAGAGGTGGAATGCATTGTCTTGGTAATTTATCAACTCTCCTTTGGTAGTAAAACCCAAAGTGGCTCACTTCTCTTAGTCCGTTCACAAGGATTCGTTACCCTTTGTTACTAGTAATGAATGGATGCGCCACTTGCAGGAGGGTGCTCCTCATGTGTGCCCATCCCCTATGTGTTTTTTTTTTCTTAGATAATAAAATGCTCTTCCCCTCCTTTCACTTAATTGTTCTCACACCTCTCTTTCTATGTCTTTGTTGTCCCTTATGACTGACAAAGTGTGTGCTACTCTTCTCCATTATACTCTACAATCCCACATAACTGAGAAAAATATCTCTAATATTCTCATACTCAAACTTTACCCATTGAATGTCTTCTCCTCTATGTGAGCCTCCTTTTTCATATGAATCCATCCTTTGGCCTCAATCCGAGAGGGAGATGGTAATGCATTAGAGAAATTTTGAGGTCTAAAATGGGCCTAAAAAAAATATAAAATCAAAATCAAATTTATAAGAACCAATATGATTCAAGACGATGATGTCAACCATGGGGGATGACTCCCCATTTTTGGAGTAAAAAAGTAAAAACATTAAAAAAATAAATAAATAAACAACTTTTTCAACTTGTATTTTCAATTTATCTCACAACAATTTTACTCAAATCTGGAGAGATAGCACTTATTGGATATGGAATTTAATTACTCATCTAAGGAGTACTCACGTTGCATACTTTTGATCGACCCTGTAACATGAAAAATGAGAAATACACGAAAAACAAGATTACAATCAAATTTTTTCATGTGTTTCTCATTTTTCGCGTAGTAGGGCTCATCAAAAGTATGCACCATGGGTAATCATTGGAAGAGGAATTATTTTTTATATCCAAGGAGTGTTCCTACTAAAAATTAGAGTAAAACCATACAGAGATGAGTTGAAAATACGAGTTTCAAAACTAGCTTTTTCTTTTTTTCCCCTCTAAAATTTGGTGACGTAATCTAATCTTGTTTTATTATTTCCACTATTATTTTATGATACTCCTTAGGAGGCCCATTTTATACCTCAAAACTAACTCACATATATCAAAAGTGTACATTTCTTATGAGATTATTCCAAAAAAAATTAAATCAAGCTAAGTTGATATTTCAATAGGTAATTCTTTAAAATGACACTTATCTCTATGATTATTGTTATCTTTCTTTGCCTCCATATGTAATGATTCGATGTCACTTTGTACATCAAACATGCCCTCGTGTGCTCACATCCCAGTGAGCATGTGGCATATTTCTTCTCCCATCAATTAGCCACCCTTTCAAGGCTAGGAAAACCCCACTCAAGGACGTTTACCTAACGAAGGGTTTTCTTATAGGAGCCCCATCATCTACTCACTTTTCCATGCTTGGGAAATCCCCTTTTTCGGTAATCTAACTATCCAAGTGTTTTATTGCATGGCCCCCCTCAACTACTTAGACAAGTGAGCCGAAGCAATCCCCATTATGGGAAGACTATGTGCATGGAAGTTTTCCTGCATGGAGTTAATGTTAGTGTCATTAGGGGAATTCTGAGGTCTAAATTGGGCCTCCCAAGAAAAATGTGCATCAAAAATAAACTTTATAAGAACCAATAGGATTCAAGATGATGATGTCAACCATGGGGGATAATTCACCATTTTTTAAGTAAAATAGTAAAAAGATTAAAAAATAATAAAATAATAAAATTACTTTTTCAACTCATATTTTCAACTTATCTCCCAAAGTTTTTACTCAAATTTTGAGCAGGAGTACTTATTGGATGCAAAATTTAATTCTTCATCCAAGGCATACCCATGTTGCATATTTTTTATGGGCCTTGCTATACGAAAAATGAGAAATACATGAAAAAATGTGATTGCAATCACATTTTTCTTGTATTTCTCATTTTTCTTGTAGAAGGATCCATCGAAATTATGTAACATGGGTAATCCTTGGATGGGAAATTAAATTTTTCATCCAATGAGTACTCCCGCTCGAAATTTGAGTAAAAAATATGTGAGATAAGTTGAAAATACGAGTTCAAAAAGTAGTTTTTTCTTTTTTTCCTCTAAAATTTGGTGATGTAATCAAATCTTATTTTATTATTTCCACTATTATTTTATAATTTCCTCAAGAGGCCCATTTTATACCTCAAAATTCCCTGAATGCTTATACCCCAATTCCAGTTAGAGTTCTCTATTGTAATGTGCTTGGATATTTATCTCCATGTTCCTATCTAGTCTGCCCCACTATATTGCTCATGGAGTCTTATAGTTAAGGTGTCGATTATGACTTTCTTCTTGAATGAGATTTAATCAAAGTGTCACAAAACTTTAATATCGCCTAAATGGTATTTTTCTTGGGAATTAAAGGAAATTTAAGCCTAAAAGTGGCCTCATAAGGAAAAATAATAAAGTAATAGTTAAATAATAAAGTAAGAGTTATGAATTTTGGAGGGAAAAGAATAATTTATCACATTTTTTGATCATCTACATCTAAGCTATCGATCTCGTGCTTGATCTACCATACAACTAAGCTGTCGATCTCATGCTTGATCTCCCAATTTTTTTACTCAAATTTTTAGCGGGAGTACTCGTTGGATGAAAAATTTAATTTCTCAACTAAAGAATACCCATGTTGCATAGTTTCGATGGATCCTTCTACAAGAAAAATGAGAAATACATGAAAAATGTGATTGCAATCATGTTTTTCCATGTATTTCTCATTTTTCGTGTAGCGTGTCTCATAAAAAGTATGCAACGTGGGTACGCCTTGGATGAAGAATTAAATTTTGCATCCAACAAGTACTCCCACTCGAAATTCGAGTAAAAAAATTGGGAGATAACTTGAAAATATGAGTTGAAAAAGTAGTTTTTTTTTTTTTTTCCCTCTAAAATTTGGTGATGTAATCAAATATAATTTTATTATTTCCAATATTATTTTATAATTTCCTCACGAGGCCCATTTTAGACCTCAAAATTCTCTCAATGCTTATACCCAAGTTCCAGTTAGAGTTCTCTATTGTATTGTGCTTGGAAACTTATCTCCATGTTCCTATCTTGTCTGCCCCACTATATTGCTCATGGAATCTTATAGTTAAGGTGTCGATTATGAATTTGTTCTTTAATGAGATTTAATCAAAGTGTCACAAGGTTGTAATATCACCTAAATGGTATTTTTCTTGGGAATTAAAGGAAAGTGAAGCCTAAAAGTGGCCTCATAAGGAAAAATAGTAAAGTAATAGTTAAAATAATAAAGTAAGAGTTATGAATTTTGGTGGGGAAAGAAGAATTTATCACATTTCTTTATCATCTCCTAATAGATTTACTCATTTCAATTGTAGACATAATTTGGATGCATAATTAAATTCCACATCCAACAAGTACCCATTATGCATAATGGGTATTCATTGGATGTCTAATTTAATTCACATCCAATGAGTGTCTACACTTGAAATTTGAGTAAACCTATAGGGATTAATCCAAAAATACAATTAAAAAAAAAAAATTTCTTCTTTTACCTAAAAAATATTTACATGTACCTCTTTTCAAATTTAAAGGATTTTGATTGGTTTACATATTATAACATGGAAAATTTCATGGGCACTTTAAGGCTAAAATTTCCTTTAATGATCGTTTCTCCATCATTCCACCAGTGTCACAACATTCAATTCCCATGAGGTATACTCAAAATTTTAAAATAACAGATTTTTAGTTTCCAAAATGTGGTTCATTCACATACCAAATCTCAGAAACATTAGAATTTTAGTAATGGTTTTTGGCTGGTTATAGATGGTGAAATTTTTTCATGGTGGCTTCTATCTCACTCCCCATTCTGGCACTCTACTTGCAATCTGTTTACCCTTACTTGGTGTTTGCCTTATTTACTTGGAATCCACTACAGGAACTTTCAACTGAAGTCTTTTCAAGGAGTCTGACTGACTCTTAGCAAACCTACTATCACAATATAAAAAAATCCCTAAAATTGTTTCCACCTCACATATTAGTGACAACTCTACCACTTTAGCTACTCAGATTCCATGAAATTTCATAAATGACATTTTCATTATGTATCAAATTTACATATTTAAACAATTCCTTCATCATATTTAAAAAATAAAATATATATCAACCAAGCACAATTTTAAATTAAGGGAACTCCTTTCTTAGGGAATTTTTGAAACTATAACATCATAGTCCTATGGGTTCAATTGATTGAGTCAAGGCCCCTTGATGCAGGAGCATTATACCCAGGAAAATACCTTGTATTTTATTTAAACTAAGGGTCTCATGTTCTTGAGAAATTATTAATTTTATGTGAATATTAGTGAGATTTTTGAGTGATTAAATTATATTTTAAATTAATTATTATGAGGATTTGTAAATGTTCCCAAAATAATTTGGAGAACATGAGAGAATTAGACTTGAGATATCTAAGAATTAATAATAAAGCCTAAGATAGATTTAGTTTCAAGATTTTAGGGATAAATCTAGATTGTAGGATTTGTTGAGATAATTAAGGGCTTGTTGAGTGATTAAGGGGATTTGAAACTAAATTGTTTCAATTCAATTTGTATAAATTTATGAGCCTCAAAGGAAAATGAGAGGAGGAAAATAGAGAAAAATAGATAGTGAGGTTTGGACAGCAAGTTTGCAAGCCTACGGGCTTTTGTAAAAGGGCCATTCATTTGAATGTCTGGCCATGAACAGAAAGTTCTTTGTAAATGTTTGTTTTTATATACATATGGGGATTTTGACTTTTGAGCCTTACGAGTGTTGTTGAATTTGATTTGTGAATATGTCTGATTTAATAAGCATATAAGAAGAGAATTGATTTTTTTTAATTAACATCGATTCATGCTTTGGAGTGAATTAAATCTGCATTTGTGAAGAGCAGATCGATCATCCTGGAGGAGGATTGGATCGAATATCAATCAATTTGGGATTGATATGTCAGCTTGGGAAGTTTATTTCAAGGTTGGCGCAGTTCAATTGAAACGCAAAGGAACTTATTTAAAGATCGACACAGAGGAAGAGCGTTGAGTTGTAGCATACATGAGGAGCTACAACGTTAAAGGCAGAATGTTAATGGAATCGATTTATTATAGTTGCAGTTGAGGTGGTTTGAGTTCTGTCTATTTGAATCGATGGAACAGTAATCGATCAATACCGAAGGCACGTAAGGAAGGATTGAAACAGAATTGGTATTGGCACATTGGCCTAGACAGCGATGTGAGTTCGACTTATTAAGAGGACATACCGTGGAAGAGCGTTTTTGAAGGATCGAAAAGGCGGTTGAATGTGTTTGAAAGACTTCAACAGCGTTGAAGATTGGGTGGTATATAATCGAATGGAATTCAATTGGACAGGTTTGAAATTTTATAGTCTGTCTAAAAAATTCTATTTGTAAATGCCAGATCGAATTGTGAACTGAATCCCATGTTTTGTAATGAAATTGATTGGGGATCGATCTCTACTGTCTTAGCGCTGGAAAAATTGTATGAATCGAATGATGGGCATTTAAGACTGTGTATAGAAATTGCAATTCCACAGTAATTGCAAAGGTGTGAATTGAGGGTGCTGAGAATCATCTGATCAGGAATTACCTTTGCAGAAGTAAAATTCGATGCAGCATTCGGGTTTTAAGGGTGGAATCCTGAAGTGAACAAACGTTGAGGTCCTGCGTTATTGGTTGGATGAGAGGTAAGTTAATTTTCCTGGGCTAGATTGTTGTTATTTGAATTCTGGTTGAATATAAATTGGGAGCACTGGCATTAAAACAGTGATGTTGCTGAAACACAATCTTCAGCATAGAGAGTAATTCGTTTTGTTTGTTAATGTTGCTGAAACACAATCTTCAGCATAGAGAGCAAGTTTGAATCTTATTTATATTGTGATGAATAAAACCGAGATGCAGTGGTATTACTTTGCCAATGTGCGCATTTCTTTTATTGAACTTGGATGTTAAATTCCGGTATAAAAAGCCATGAGTGAGTGCGTTGGGTTTGCTCACAAATATCAAACTTGGGTGAGTGCATCGGGTTTGCTCACAAATATCAAACCTAGAATTTTCAAAGGGCGCATGTGTGTTAGAGTTGGAACCTCAAAATTTAACCCAAATCCATAGGGTAAAAAGAGAGTGGCCATCCTATTAAGTTGAAGAGAAACATTTACATAAATGAATGTTAGTAAAGAGTCATATAGTGAGAGTATGATTGGGTTCTAAATGCCATTTGAGGTGTGGGGTTAAATGCATGGAAAATTGATTATTTAGTTTATGGTTTTTGAACCATATGTTAAGGAGGAGCTTGCGCAATGATAGTAATTGTGAAATTTCCCAGAGTTGGAGTTTTATTTGGGCAGTTATTAAATATGCATTTTTATATGCACAAGAAGGGGAGAGATTCTGGGTTTTGCAGGGTTACCTGCATCATTTTGGTATCAGAGCTAGAATAGCTCTATTTTGAAGGTTCAAGTTTTGTTAGTTAATTGCATGTGATGAATAAATGTCAGATTTGTAAACTAATGAAGGTTGTAGCACAAAGATGAAGTGAAGTTGAAGAAGTGAAGCAAGATCAACAGGATCTTGAAGGTGAGTTGACAGATGATATTTAACTCCGATTGGAAGGTTGTTTGCAGAATTCAAGTTGCAAGCAGGTTGAAGAAAGTCTCAGTAGAAAGAAGCAGATCACAGCTGGAGAGCAATGATGAAGGAGTCTAGTAAGGGATTCTAAGAGAGAGTGGCAGAACCTGAAGATTCAACAGAGGTTGAATAAAGTTGCAGATGAGTGAAGCCTGAAGGAGCAGAAGAGAATGCTCGAAAGGTTCCAGCAGAGGACCAATGATTACCAAAAGACCAGATCCGGAGGAAAGGATTGGTGAGCTAAGTGGCAGCAGGAGAGCTTGTTGTTGTAGAGGCTTGGTGCAACTCATGGGTGAGGAACTCATGGCAAGGAAGATGACTACTGAAATTCATAAAGGAGAGAGTAGAGGTTTAGAGAGAGGCCACAGTATAAAGAGGGAGAAAGATGCCAAGGAAAATGGAATAAGATAGTAGTTAGCTGATAAAGAGTATGACAAAGAGTTATCTAAGATCAGGGAATAGTTTGATAAACTGAAGATGAGGATAGAGGAAAGCCAGAGAGTGGGTTGGCTCATGAGGAAGAGAGTGAAGTGGCAGAGGCTACAACATAAAAGAGATCAACAGATAAACATGCAGTTAACAGAAGAGCTGAGGTAGCTCAAGCAGATGATGGATGTACGGTTGGGGTGTACACAACTCAGAGCAGCTGAGTTGAAAGTGGAGGTTTTTATTGATGAAACAAAAGAGGAGATCATTGATGATTTCTTGAACTATTGGGCAAATCCAGATCAGCTGGATAATGTAAAACCTTGTATTTTTATAGTTGACAATTGTGATGTGATTACAGGTTTTACTGAGGAGGATGCACAATCTTGTGAAGCTGTCACGAGTATGGAAAAGAATTTTTCAGGAGATAAATACTCTGAGGAAGAAGGCAATGATATGTTTGTACTTGAAGTTGTTACAGTACAATAGGAAGTTCTTGTGAATGAAGAAGAGGGTCAGCTTGAAGAGCTGGTATATAAACCAACAGTTGAGACTGTTGAACTTTGTGATTTTCAAACTGAAAGTTTGTGTGTGAATGTAGGGATGATATATGATGTTATGCTTCAGCAATGCCACAGAGAAATTGTGTTGCTGGAATATTTGTTGAAGAATTCGGAGTATGACAGGGAGATTGCAGCAGAAGGCAGAGTTCAGTACAGTGAACAAGAGAAGAAAGACATAATGGAGATAGATGGTGTGAGAGAAAGACTAGTTGATAGTCTTGGGAATTCTACAGAGAATTCTTTGAAAATTTTGGATCAGCATACTGATGTGCTAACAGAGATGGAAAATTCAGAATAGCATAGTGAGGTGCTGGCAGAAGGAAGTAAGGCACTGAGGCCTTATGATTTTTGTTTTAACAAATGTTTTGTGAATACAGGTGTTATTGCAGGTGCTGAAGAACATTTGACTCAGTTGAGCAGTCAAATGAAGAAGAAAGGCGAGAATTCTGTGGAAATTTCAAATCAATGGGATGAAGAAGTTATGTTGCTGGAAATGATGCTGAATGATCGAGATTCAGTGCAGGAAGAATCTCAATTTTAGAATTGGGAATTGCAGATGCAGAGAGATGAAGATATCAGAAAGGAGTGCACAATGTACAAGTCCAGTAAGTTGTTGATAGGAGAAAGCAGAGAAGAATTTTTTTGTTTCAGAAAACAAGAGGGCATGGATGATTGGGCGGCAGTAAGAACGGAAACAAGCATAGAAGTAAGAACTGAGCAAGTAAGAACTAAGCAAGTAAGAGCTCAGCATGCAGCAAGGAATCAACAATCTAAATATTTATTGGACAGAGAAATTGAAATAATCAGAAGAATCATGTTGAAAGTGTCTCAGAGGAAGACATCAGCAAGGAAGAGAAGCAGCAGCAGCAAAATGAAGACAGAGACAGACTGTGAAAGTACAGAGAGTGGAGAAAGGCAGCATAAGATATGGAGACCTGGAGAAAAGCAGCATACAACAACAGATATAGATGATAAGTTGCAGAACAAGGTGTGGGGTCCAGGCAGACAAAGATTTGGAACGCATGATCAGGAGATCATGATCATTTTTCAACCTTAGGAGTCTGATGCAAGAGCATTAGACCCGGGAAAATACCTTGTATTTTATTGAAACTAGGGGTCTCATGTTCTTGAGAAATTATTAATTTTATGTGAATATTAATGAGATTTTTGAGTGATTAAATTATATTTTAAATTAATTATTGTGAGGATTTGTAAATGTTCCCAAAATAATTTGGAGAACATGAGAGAATTAGACTTGATATATCTAAGAATTGATAATAAAGCCTAAGATAGATTTAGTTTCAAGATTTTAGGGTAAATCTAGATTGTAGGATTTGTTGAGATAATTAAGGGCTTGTTGAGTGATTAAGGGGATTTGAACCTAAATTGGTTCAATTCAATTTGTATAGATTTATGAGCCTCAAAGGAAAATGAGAGGAGGAAAATAGAGAAAAATAGATAGTGAGGTTTGGACAGCAAGTTTGCAAGCCTACGGGCTTTTGTAAAAGGGCCATTGATTTGAATATCTGGCCATGAACAGAAATCTTTTTGTAAATGTTTGTTTTAATATACATATGGGGATTTTGACTTTTGAGCCTTATGAGTGTTGTTGAATTTGAGTTGTGAATATGTCTAATTTAATAAGCATATAAGAAGATAATTGATTTTTTTTAATTAACATCGATTCATGCTTTGGAGTGAATTAAATCTGCATTTGTGAAGAGCAGATTGATCATCCTGGAGGAGGAGTGGATCGAATATCAATCAAGTTGGGATTGATATGTCGGCTTGGGAAGTCGATTTCAAGGTTGGTGCAGTTCAATTGAAACGCAAAGGAACTTATTTAAAGATCGACACAGAGGAAGAGCGTTGAGTTGTAGCATACATGAGGAGCTACAACGTTAAAAGCAGAATGTTAATGGAATCAATTTATTATAGTTGCAGTTGAGGTGGTTTGAGTTCTGTCTATTTGAATCGATGGAACAGTAATCGATCAATACCGGAGGCGCGTAAGGAAGGATTGAAGTAGAATTGGTATTGGCACATTGGCCTGGACAGCGATGTGAGTTCGACTTATTAAGAGGACATACCGTGGAAGAGCATTTTTGAAGGATCGAAAAGGAGGTTGAATGTGTTTGAAAGACTTCAACAATGTTGAAGATTGGGTGGTATACAATCGAATGGAATTCGATTGGACAGGTTTGAAATTGTATAGTCTGTCTAACAAATTCTGTTTGCAAATGCCAGATCGAATTGTGAACCAAATCCCATGTTTTGTAATGAAATTGATGGAGGATCGATCTCTACTATCTTAGCACTGGAAAATCTGTATGAATCGAATGCTGGCCATTTAAGACTGTGTATAGAAATTGCAATTCCATAGTAATTGCAGAGGTGCGAATTGAGGGCGCTGAGAACCATCTGATCAGGAATTACCTTTCCAGAAGTAAAATTTGATGCAGCGTTCGGGTTTTAAGGGTGGAATCCTGAAGTGAACAAACGTTGAGGTCCTATTGTCCTCTACAACAACCCCCCCATTTCATATAATTTTTATTCACAACACTATAATATGAAATGGGTCCCTTTTAGTTTTAAGTGGTATCAACTTTGTATTATTCAAAGAGGTCCAATAAAAAAAAACGAAATGAAAACATTACAAAGAGTTATCTTTTTGACAAACCAATAATGGCTTTATGATATAAATAATTAAATCTTTTATCATTGCGATAAAGCGATCGCAAGATCGCATATCGCAATGACAAATAAGGCATAACAGAAAACCATTGGTTTGCTCCGCCGCGATAACACGCAATAGGCGATCGACGATATACCATGCATGCTTTAAAAAAGAGCCCCAGTTAATGCTCCCGATGCGATGCGATATCGCTATCGGCGAACGAGGATTCCAAGAGATGCCAATATAACAAAAGTGCCTTTTCGCCCTGATGCGATGCGATAAAGCCAAAAGCACGAAATTCAAAAAAGTTGTTAAAACGGGGATATTACGATTAATTTGTATTAAAAGCCTTATCTTTCTAATAGAGATTCACCTGCGCTCAACCGCCAAAACGGCCAAGGCACGCTTAAATAAATCATTCCACCAATAAACGACGTGATGGACATTTAAAAGATTGACAGGTTTTTACGGCCATTTAATGAAATAGTAAGTCTAAAATCTTTTCACGGATTGGATCCACGGCCACCTTAAGTTAATTCTTCATCATGCATTAATCAATATATTTCGCCCGTATTTGGTTTTCACTGCCAATTCTCTGTGTTACGCTTATTTTTACTCCTGTGCAGAATTCTTCCAAGCTAATAGATGCAAGCAAAATGGGGAAGAAGTCCAAGAAAACTACAAACGCTTCCGCTTCGCCAGCCATAAAACAAGCCATCACTGATCCAGGAAATAAAAAGAAAGGATTGATATCTGATACTACATGTTCAGGTCTCGGCAAAAATTCTTGGCAAAGTACCTATAATTTGATAGAAGCTGAAGAACCTGAAGTGACAACAGTAGAAGCCACAGTAGATACGACTCAAAAATCTGAAGGTACTTTAAAGGACTTAGCCAACTCTTTCCTTCATCGGATAGTAGCTCGGGAACAAATTCTCCCATATACGGATGTAGTAAGGTGGGCAATTGAGGAACTCCCAATTACAGACAGAACATTCTGCACCAGAGATGGGAGAATCTTCGGTTCATTCCAAGCTAATGATTTGAGGCAAATGTATCATTTGCCTGAGCCAGAGAAGAAGTACAACAAGGCATTTCTGGAGAAATTCCGAAATGAGAACGAAACTGAATCTGAACCCATTCGGAATTGGAGGCAGAATCCGGAAAAACACAAGCATAAATCTTCCGGTATGTATTCTGTTGATTCTCTATGTTCTCCTTATTGTTATGCTGGGATCGTGATGTGTAGATTATGGGGTTTGCACGACTCCTCTAATTTCACTATAGAAATGGTTCCTTTGATAGAGGCAGCGTGTAATAGTGAAATTATGGATTGGGGAACTATACTGTCTGATAAGTTAGCCACCGCAGTTATTGATTTCAGAAACAAGACCCGCATTACTGAAAGGCTTATTCCCCCATTCTACTACAGCGCTTATATCCTGGACACCCTGTGTTTTAATTCTGAATTTCCCGTGCTTGGCTGGAGGTGGACTCCAGAAGACCCCATGCCCATTCACATATACCATCAGAAATTGTGGAAAACCTCCCATAGGCACCATTTATACCAAATCTGCAACGGCTTCATGTTACCCATTCATTACTCTATTTTTGATAAACCTGCTCCCAAGATTTCCTACCAAGCAGGGATTTATTTAACTCGATTAGGGAGATGATTTGCAGAGGAAAAATTTACTTATATAAGAATTTTCGGCAGCCAAGCCAAACCTCATGTTCTTCCTTTGTACATACCTGATAAACTGCTGCCAAGGGAGATAGCCTATCAGATTATTTCCGAGGGCGTTACACAAACTCTAAAGAAAAATAAGAAGCAGGTCTGGCCCTCCTTTCCTCTTAGATGTGGTGTCTACACCTTGAATGATCTCAAACATGCAGAGAAAGAAGCTACAAAGATGAAATCATTAACTCTAGCAACTCTCCCTAATAGGCAATTTGATCCCGACAAATTTGCCTATAATGCCCTTGAACAGGCCAAATTGGCAAAGTTTGATCATAAAGAAGATATGTTTGATGATCTGTTCTCCACAGCCGAGTCAATGTCCCAAGTTAGATCGTTGGCCAGAATGAAATATCAAGATGAAGGGTTAGTTGAATTCAACAGACTTAGAGAATAGAGGTTGCAAACTCTGCCCCTAGATCTATTAGCAACAAGCCCAGCAGCAGGATCAAGCGAGCCTGAACAGCGACATACTAAGGAACCTCCGGTTATAACAAAAGAACAGGAGAAAGTGCGAGAGGAAACCCAGATGAAAGAGCAGGAACAGAGCACCATAAAGGTAAATCAAGATACTCAAATTGATCCCAAATTGCTCCAGGAATGGCAGCAATTCGATTCAATTATCAACAATCCTGAGGGTTCAAAGGAAGCCCAAACATCAAGAGTAGCAGACACACATGAGACCATTTCAAAACAAGTTCCAGGTGAAACCAGCGGCCTACCCAGTTCTAAAGGAGTAGAGATAATCCCAAAGTATCCCTTCGATCAAATTATTTTGCACATAGAAGAAATTCCTACCTTGGATGTCTTCTATAGCCCGAAACACAAAGCTGTGGTAAAACGACAAAGGAAGAGGAGAAGAACTGATCAGCCTTCCCTATTTCCAGAACAAACAGTGACGGGCAATATAGTTTGGAAGGAGGAATTTGACCCCTCTAACGACCTAACAAAACTATCAGAATTTGCTGGAGCCTATTCGGCGGCAACAATAAATAAGGCATCAGAGGTGAGTCTTTTATTAAAAACAAAAGACCAGGAGATTTCCTCATTACAAGCACAATTATCAGAAGCACGGCAGAAGACAGAGCAGGCAGAACTGCAATTATTAACACAACAGCAAACCAATAATCAATTAACTCAACAATTGCAGGAGGAAAAGCAGAGGATTGATCAGAGTGCAGTCCAGAAGTAGAAAGAGTTATCAGAGGCATTGGCACAACTCAAGACAGCCAATGAACAAATGCTGAAGATAAAAGATGAGGAAATTTCTCAACTATCAGCCCAGCTTGAGAAAACAAAGAATCTTCCATAGGTAGCTGAATTCAGGGCAGAGGCAGTGCAAATAAACAAAGCATTATTAACACAGATAAAGTTGTTATGTCAACAAATCGCCCAGGCAGAACCTTTATGTGACTCAACAACATCCCTAAGTGATAAATCGGCTGATGCTAGAACAGACTTCGAGCAGGCCGATGAGACATTGACCAATTATCTTGAGTGGCAAGGTACTGAGGAAGGACAGTCGGCTAAATTTCCAAAGATCCTAGAATCGCATAAAGAGATATTATTTATGGAATGGCAATCCTAGTTAATGAAAGCAGAAAGGGCAGTTTCCAGATGCAAATTAACCACAAGTAATTTGGTTGAATTGATTAATGACACTCTCTACTTATCTAACATGATTTCTCAATGTACCCTAGGTAAATTGACATCAGCTAAAACATTGGAACAGTCATGTTACCCAGAACTGGAGAAAACTGGCAGATTAATCGCAGGAATTAACAGTTTGACATGGGACACCTATTGGATGTTCTTAGTCAAACCTTACAGCCAGAGAGCCGCCCTCAAATGCCTCTCAGATGCAATCGGGTGCATCATTCCCGAAATACAGGATGCCACCTATGATGCCCAACTCAATTCTCGCCTTAACCGACCACCGGAAGTGGAGCCGATGCTTGCAATATGCCAGCTCAGGACTAAAGACGAACAGCCTAAGTGATGAGTCATGCTGCCGGTTACCAGATTGCCATAGAAGGAGATATTCCAGATCAAGTTACACCAACTTAGTAGCATTTAAATTTTGTAGTTTGTTAGTTTAATTTAGTATTTATAGACCCTTTCATGTATTTAGAAAGGGTCGTAAGTTTTGTATATGAATTATAAACCTGAATTTGCACTACTGTACTTCAGGCATATTCTTTTATGAAACTGGACCAATTATTCTAATTTTGACAAGGAGTCTTTTATGCAAATGTGCACTACTGTCTTTGTGTGAAAGTATTTTTGCGTTGAAAGAAGAATTTCAAATAGCGATTGATATTGGGGAGTGACTTGCAGCTCATATGGTACTATTATCTATGTCTGAATCCATTATTTTTATATGAAAATTGTTGTTTGATTACTTTTGCTATTATTGAATATTTAAATGTGTTTTAACAGCAATCTTTATACTTTCCACTACTGGATGTTTACAGTTTGCTATTTTTTCAATCATTTACGTATCAGTAATATAAATTGAGATAAGTGTAACAATGTTTTATCAATTACTTCATTCAACTAATTGAATGAAGTAATTATTATTTAAATAAATATCTTTGTTTATTAAATAGTGTCATCTATATGCCTATTGACAAACATAGATCATCAAACGTTGCACTTAAGAATAGAAACTTCCCGGGATATAATAGTCATTTACATTTTCGCTTATAGATTAAATACTCCATTCATTATTACTTATTATTAAACCAATCACTCATTCACCCCTTTCTATTCTTTATCAGGAAACTGGTCCCATTATATCCAGTCGGAGCCACCATCCCAAACGGAAAAGGAGTTGTTTAAGGTCCGGACCGGGTGGTTATCCCCCAATGTTGTTGCAGCGATTTTCGAGGCATCAACATTTTTTGGCGCTAGAAGGAGGGCCATCAACTGTGAATGGCAAGCAAACCCAAATCTACAAACCATTCTAAGAGTAATTCTCCCTCCACATCACCTCGTACTTCCCAATTACATGCTGGTTCTCCAGCATCCAAGCAAGAAGAAGAGGTATCCACTATCACTGCTCAAACCCACCATACTCCAGAACAATTAAGTCTTGAATCTTCTGAAGTTCAGTCTCTCATCCAAAAACTTCAGACTTTCTTGATTTCACCACAGAAATCTGAGCTATCTCAAAGCAGTGAGACTTCGCAATTCGATCTACCTCACCCTCTCACTAGACTTCAGAGTGGGAAGCTCGGTATTGAACCTACTGAGTTCCCTTTACCTAAAAGGAAAAGGGCAAAGAAAAACACTGAAGATTCTGACAGTGAAGCACTTTCATCCACATCCTCCATCTCATCCTCCCCGGTGCGAAGTCAACCATCCACTCCCTCATTACATATTGTTGTTCACCAGGAATTTGGAACTTCAACATCTCAACCTGCTCACTCCTCAACATCAATTCCTTCCCAGACATCTGGAATCTCAACAACAGTATCATCCACCACTGGTATTACAATGGCATATCCATGGACCAGACCTGGTGCAGTCCATATGCCCGCACCATTACATGCATTACCAGATGCTCCTGAAAAATGGCTACCCAAGTTTAATCCAAAAGATGGAACCCAAGCTGAGGAACATATCAATAACTTCATGTTAGCGGTTAATTTGAAGGGAGTAACAGAGCAAGATGTCGTTGTTAGGCTTTTCCCTTATACGTTGCAAGGATCAGCAGGATCCTGGTATTTTTCCCTGCCTTCTAGTTCTATTACCAGTTGGAACATTTGCCAAGAACAGTTTCTCACTAAGTATGGAGATGACGGATCTTTAGCTACACTAATAAATGATCTCTCCAATCTTAGGATAGAGCATAGGGAACCAATTAAAGAATTTAATGCTCGTTTCAATAAACTTTTGAATAAAATCCCAACGACCTCCAAACCAAGCGAACAAATCAGAAGTGAGTGGTATATTACTGCCCTACCTACCAATATAGCTATTTTTGTAGACAGGGCCGCAAAACCAACACTCGCTGAAAACATGAAAGAGGCACTTGCTGTGGAGAAACGTATCAATGCTCTAGAAAAGAAAGCGGCTCTTGAGGAAAGAAAAACCAAAAAAGTTTCGTTCAAAGATGACTCAAAGAAGAAAACCTCGAAAGATCCATATGACATGGAGGGCCTCCAAAAGGTCCTCAAGACCATGTAAAATGAAATGGTTGAAATAAAGAAACAAGTCACTGAAACTTCAACCAAAAGGCCCTTTAAGAATTACAAGAAAACCGAATCAAAACCACCGAATGTCATATCTAATGCAGATTCAGATCAAGAAGAAGAGGAAGAGGAAACAATCTCACCAACTGATAATGAAGAGGAAATTGTCGAATGCCATGGCATGTGGGATTTCATACTGCCCAACTCCGATACAGATAATGATGAAGAAGATTTTCCTGTCTCTACTAGGAGTAAAAGTACCTTCGAACCTGTTCAGGCAACTTCAAAGAAACGGAGTGCAGGTGCTACTACAACAAAGGAAAAAGTACCTACAAAGAAGTCACCTGCAGTAGTTCCCCAAAACCAACCTTCAACTTCAAGTACTCTTTCAACATCTAAAACATTAGTAGTGTCTGATTCAATGGATTACAATATTGTTGATGATATGAAGAAAACTAAGGCAAACATTACTATGTTTGAACTTAGCAAATTAAAACATCAGCAGAAATTTCTTCTCAAAGAATTGAACGCTGTTCCCTCTTCACCTCTTCCCAGTGCTAAAGCTGCAAATGATTCGGGTCAACCACCTTCTGGTATGATAGAAGCTACTGATTCAGTCCTGATTGGAGATAGATCGAATTCTCATACTCCACCCTTCCTTTTGACCTTTGAGATCTACAACAGAAACCTACACAACTGTTTGATTGACTCGGGGGCATCATCCAATATAATGCCAGCTTCAGTTTGTTCCAAACTGAACATAGAACCCCAAAAGTCTTCCATACACATTGTACAGTTAGACAGAACCAAGGTCCAGGTTTTAGGAGAGATTAACTCTGTAACTATCAGGTTATCAGCTGATCCACGGGTATTTCAACGAATTGATATCCTAATAGCTGATATACCTGAATTTTATGGGTTGATCTTGAGTAGGGATTGGTCTGAAAAGCTCCATGGGTATATTTCTACCGATTGGTCTCACATGTGGTTACCCTATAGGGGGAAGCCAAATCAAATAAAAATCAATCGAGAGAAACACATGACCCACACTGTAACAGATTTTGAACAGGAAAATCAACCAATTGCATTTAATAACAACATCTTGGGAAATTATTCATCGGAGTCATTTTTTGGAAATCTCACTGCCCAACCATCTCCTTTCTCAGTAAACAATTTAACATCACAGATTGAAAACTATTCACAAACAGATAGGTCAAGATGTTTTAATGATACTGGGGAAACTGTAAATAAGATTGTTAATACTTCTTTATTTTGGTCTTTATATTTTGATGGCTCCAAATCTAACGAAGGTTCAGGAGCAGGGTGTATATTGGTTAGCCCGCAAGGAGAAAAAACAATGCTGTCCTGTAGGTTAGAATTTGAATGCACAAACAACACAGCCGAGTATGAAGCCTTAGTCCAAGGTTTGTATAAAGCAATTGGCCTTAAAGTGCAATATTTGAAGGTATTCGGCGATTCTGAAATTATTGTCAAACAGGTGAGAAATACAATTCATTGTCTTTCAAATCACCTCAAACATTATCAGTCGCTGGTACAAGAACTCACCTCGCACTTTTCTGCATTCAATATTTCTTCTATCCCTAGGTCTCAAAATTCAGCAGCAGACTTGCTAGCCAATGTTGCTTCCAGACTCATACCCTCCGAAGATTATAGCCCAGATAGATTTTCAATAGAATTACTTTTTAGGCCGACAATTCCTGACAATGCCACTAATTGGAGAGTATTTAATCACGATGAAGACATTTTACAATTTTTGACTTCAGAAAAGTCCTATGATGACCAGATCATTGAGGAAAGCAAACATGACCTTCAAATGAGAGGTAACTCCGAGGAAAATTCAATTCCAAAACCTGTGGTGAAGCTTGAGGATCTTTATGATATTAAAGACAGATTTAAACCTGTGACCAATCCAAAGCTCCAAAGCTCTACTTTAAGGTTTGAATTGATAAACCTTGGCACTGAACAAAATCCTCAAAACGTTAATCTAGGATTAGGACTTTCAATAGAAGAAAAGGAAGCATTCATTAAACTCTTAAAGAAACATAAACATGTTTTTGCTTGGAAATATGACGATTTAAAGACATATGATACAACTATTATCCAACATACCATTCCAATGCTTCCCAATCAGAAACCAGTTCAGCAGAAATTAAGGAAAATACATCCGAACTTAGAGAGTCAAATAAAATCAGAACTCAATAAACTCTTGAAAGCTAAGTTTATTTTTCCCGTTCGGCACTCAAACTGGGTCTCTAATATGGTGCCTGTCAGAAAGAAAAATTGCGACATTAGGATTTGTATAGATTTCAGAAATCTGAATAAAGCAAGCCTCAAAGATAACTTCCCATTACCTACTATGGAGCAGATACTCCAATCAGTAGCAGGCTCTGAATTAATGTCCTTTTTAGACGGTTTTTCAAGATATAACCAAGTTTTGGTTCATCCTGATGACAGACTTAAAACCACATTCAGAACAAAATGGGGAACTTATGCTTATCAGAAAATGCCTTTCGGACTTATTAATGCAGGAGCCACATTCCAAAGAGCGATGGATATCGCTTTCAAAGGATTGATTAATAAAATAGTAGTTGTCTACCTAGACGATATTACTGTATTTTCTAGAAAGAGATCCAATCATTTGTGTGACTTAAATCAAAATTTTCAACGCTGCAAAAGGTATGGTATCTCACTCAATCCTAAAAAATCCTTCTTCGCTCTTGATCAAGGAAAGCTCCTGGGTTTTATTGTTTCCAAAGATGGTATTTATATTGATCCTGACAGGATTAAAGAAATTTCTGAAATCCCATTTCCTCATAACAAAAAATCCATGCAGGCATTTTTAGGTCAGATCAACTTTGTCAAAAGATTTGTTCCTGATTTTTCTCAGATCATTTTACCATTACAAAATATGATTAAGAAAAATTCAGTGTTTAAATGGGGATCTGTGGAAAAAGAAGCATTTGATTTAATCAAACAATCAATAATCAATGCCCCCGCTTTAAACACTCCCAATTTTTCTAATCATTTCACATTGTATACTATCGCATCCGATTCATCTTATGCAGCAGTACTCACTCAGATTAATGATCATGACCTGGAAGCACCAATTTCATTTTTCATTTCAAATTTCCAGGGTGCAGAACTAAATTACTCCGAAGTTGAAAAACAAGCCTTTGCTGTGTATAAAGCCATTAAACACTATAGGCCCTTCCTTTTAAAAGCTCATACAAAGGTTATAGTTCCTTTTTCTGCAGTAAGACAATTACTGATCCAAAGGGAATTAGGTGAAAAAGGGGCCAATTGGGTTACAGCACTTCAAGAGTATGACTTGGAAATCAAGCCAGCAAAGATTGTGAGGGGTCAAGGTTTTTGCAGGTTGTTAGCAGGAGCATCCAACATTCTAGAATCAGGTGATACAGAACATATGGAAGAAATCAATCAGATAAGTATTACCAATTCTGAATCTCAATACGCAGATTTAATCTTTTATTTAAAAAATGGATATGCACCTCCTAATCTTTCTTATAAAAACAAACGGGCCATTAGAATAAAAGCAAAAAACTTCATAATCATTGATGATGTACTTTTTAGACAAAACTATGATTCAGTTTTATTAAGATGCCTAGAAAAACCTGAAGCACAAAAGGTTTTGCAGGAGCTACATGATGGACCAGCCGGAGGACATTTTGGAGCTGACACAACAGCTCACAAAATCATTCATGCTGGGTATTATTGGCCCACTTTATTCAAAGATACTCACGAATATGTAAGGAAATGCCAAAGTTGTCAAACCTCCAGTGGAAGACAAAGAAAATCAGCTTTCCCTTTGCAACCAGTCAACATTGAGCAACCTTTTGAACAATGGGGATTGGATATCGTTGGAGAAATTTCTCCACAGTCTTCCAAACAACATAAGTATATCCTTACTGCTACTGATTACTTTACCAAGTGGGTTGAAGCAATTTCGTTAAAAAAAACAAACTCTGAAGGAATTATAGAATTTATAGATCAATTCATTATTACCAGGTTTGGTGTCCCAAATGCTCTTGTTTTTTATAATGCATCTTATTTCTCTGGTAATGCCATGTTTGAGTTCGCTATTAAAAGAGGTTTTAAACTAAAATATTATGCAAATTATTATCCCCAGGGTAATGGTCTAGCAGAATCTACCAATAAAAATCTCCTTAAAATCATTAAGCGAACTATTGAACAGAATCATAAAAATTGGCATAAATCTTTAATATTCGCACTATGGGCAGATAGAATAACACAGAAGGCCTCCATAGGTACTTCTCCATTCAATATTGTATATGGGAAAGAAGCAATACTACCAACCAATCTAGCACTTCCTTCTCTAGCCCTAGTGCAGTTTATTGAAGAAAGCCCCTCTTCTTCTATCCAACTTAGACATGATCAAATTTTAAAATTAGAAGAAGAAAGAGAAAAGGCTAAGATTACTCATGCAAAACATCAGCAGATAATCAAAAAATCATTTGATTCAGCTTCATCTAGTTCTAAACAGTTGCAGGTTGGTGATCTAGTTCTGAAATGGGATAAAACCCATGAGGATAAAGGTAAACACACCAAGTTCCAAAAGATGTGGCTTGGACCATTTCAGATCAGCGAGAAGATAGGCCATTCGACATTCATGTTACAAGATCTATCAGGAAAGAGGGATTCTCTTCCTGTTAATGGCCTCATCTTAAAGAAATTCTTCAATTGAGAAGGTAACCCCTTCTCCTTTAGTTCTAAGTAGGATTTATGTTTTTAGGACCATTAGGAAATAAAGTTGTAAGGTATCTTCCATTGACCTTTGCTGTATTTAAAAGTTGCTTAAAAGAAAGGATTGTTGATATTCACTTTTAAATAAATAGAAGTCTTAAACAAGAGGAACAATTTCTAGGAAATTAGGTATAATTGCATTCTGAAGCCACCCTTCAATTTTTGCGAACTCTTCTCAAAGTTTAGAAGTATTGAAAAATCATTTTATGTTTTTAAATTGGTCAACAAAAAGGTTATCAATATCAAAACATAAACTAATCCAATTTCAGCATCTTCAACTCTTACCCTATCATCCATTTACTCTTAAGGAGAAAATTGTCCATCCCATTCACCAAAAGTTTATGATTACTCAGAGTGTAATTCTAAAAAAAAAAAAAAATTTGATATAAAAGATAAGAGGTCTTATTACAAGCCTGCTTACCATGATCATAGGGAAATATTTTAACCGACATTACCAATACTGCATACCAAAATAGGGTAATGGCTTAGAATTATAAGATAAGGGGTCTCATCACGAGCCAGCTTGTTCGGTTAGATTACTACTAGTGAATGGCATTGTCAAACAGCTGGCCACCAAACCAGGACAATGGCTTTTTATCTTAGAAATAACAGAAAAAGTAAAAGGAAATACAAAATATGAAAGCATATTTTGAATTCATTCTGTTAATCATACTCTAAGATGGATGGGATAATGGAAAATAATATGGTTAAAAGGTATCCCTGTCGAAACTATGAACGTTTGCTGGCAGCAGAGGCTCTACCTATGACAGACGAGTTAACTATAAAATCTTCTTTGGAAAGGTTTTCTGTTTTATCATTATAAACCAATAGAGGCCTATTTAAAACTTAGAATGTATCTAATTTTAAACAAAGAGAGGAAATTAGCAAGAAATAGTTTCATTTTATTTGGAATGCATATATACTTAGTTATATTAGAATTTTCCCTTTTGATTGAAACTCTATTTTGAAAAAGTTTAAGTATTTCCATACTTTTCAGAGATAACTGTTTCTTCCAGCGAATCGCCAATTGTTGTCCTCTACAGCAACCCCCCCATTTCATATAATTTTTATTCACAACACTATAATATGAAATGGGTCCCTTTTAGTTTTAAGTGGTATCAACTTTGTATTATTCAAAGAGGTCCAATAAAAAAAAACGAAATGAAAACATTACAAAGAGTTACCTTTTTGACAAACCAATAATGGCTTTATGATATAAATAATTAAATCTTTTATCATTGCGATAAAGCGATCGCAAGATCGCATATCGCAATGACAAAGGAGGCATAACAGAAAACCATTGGTTTGCTCCGACGCAATAACACGCAATAGGCGATCGGCGATATACCATGCATGCTTTAAAAAGAGCCCCAGTTAATGCTCCAGATGCGATGCGATATCGCTATCGGCGAACGAGGATTCCAAGAGATGCCAATATAACAAAAGTGCCTTTTCGCCCTGATGCGATGCGATAAAGCCAAAAGCACAAACTTCAAAAAAGTTGTTAAAACGGGGATATTACGATTAATTGGTATTAAAAGCCTTATCTTTCTAATAGAGATTCACCTGCGCTCAACCGCCAAAACGGCCAAGGCACGCTTAAACAAATCATTCCACCAATAAACGACGTGATGGACATTTAAAATATTGACAGGTTTTTACGGCCATTTAATGAAATAGTAAGTCTAAAATCTTTTCACGGATTGGATCCACGGCCACCTTAAGTTAATTCTTCATGATGCATTAATCAATATATTTCGCTCGTATTTGGTTTTCTCTGCCAATTCTCTGTGTTACGCTTATTTTTACTCCTGTGCAGAATTCTTCCAAGCAAAATGGGGAAGAAGTCCAAAAAAACTGCAAACGCTTCCGCTTCGCCAGCCATAAAACAAGCCATCACTGATCCAGGAAATAAAAAGAAAGGATTGATATCTGATACTACATGTTCAGGTCTCGGCAAAACTTCTTGGCAAAGTACCTATAATTTGATAGAAGCTGAAGAACCTGAAGTGACAACAGTAGAAGCCACAGTAGATACGACTCAAAAATATGAAGGTACTTTAAAGGACTTAGCCGACTCTTTCCTTCATCGGATAGCAGCTCGGGAACAAATTCTCCCATATACGGATGTAGTAAGGTGGGCAATTGAGGAACTCCCAATCACAGACAGAACCTTCTGCACCAGAGATGGGAGAATCTTCGGTTCATTTCAAGCTAATGATTTGAGGCAAATGTATCATTTGCCTGAGCCAGAGAAGAAGTACAACAAAGTATTTCTGGAGAAATTCCGAAATGAGAACGAAACTGAATCCGAACCCATTCGGAATTGGAGGCAGAATCCGGCAAAACACAAGCATAAATCTTCCGGTATGTATTCTGTTGATTCTCTATGTTCTCCTTATTGCTATGCTGGGATCATGATGTGTAGATTATGGGGTTTGCACGACTCCTCTAATTTCACTATAGAAATGGTTCCTTTGATAGAGGCAGCGTGTAATAGTGAAATTATGGATTGGGGAACTATACTGTCCGATAAGTTAGCCACCGCAGTTATTGATTTCAGAGGCCAGACTCGCATTACTGAAAGGCTTATTCCCCCATTCTACTACAGCGCTTATATCCTGGACACCCTGTGTTTTAATTCTGAATTTCCCGTGCTTGGCTGGAGGTGGACTCCATAAGACCCCATGCCCATTCACATATACCATTAGAAATTGTGGAAATCCTCCCATAGGCACCATTTATACCAAATCTGCAATGGCTTCATGTTACCCATTCATTACTCTATTTTTGATAAACCTGCTCCCAAGATTTCCTACCAAGCAGGGATTGATTTAACTAGCTTAGGGAGATGGTTTGCAGAGGAAAAATTTACTTATATAAGAATTTTCGGCAGCCAAGCCAAACCTCATGTTCTTCCTTTGTACATACCTGATAAACTGCTGGCAAGGGAGATAGCCTATCAGATTATTTCCGAGGGCATTACACAAACTCTAAAGAAAAATAAGAAGCAGGTCTGGCCCTCTTTTCCTCTTAGATGTGGTGTTTACACCTTGAATGATCTCAAACATGCAGAGAAAGAAGCTACAAAGATGAAATCATTAACTCTAGCAACTCTCCCTAATAGGCAATTTGATCCCGACAAAGTTGCCTATAATGCCCTTGAACAAGCCAAATTGGCAAAGTTTGATCATAAAGAAGATATGTTTGATGATCTGTTCTCCACAGCCGAGTCAATGTCCCAAGTTAGATCGTTGGCCAGAATGAAATATCAAAATGAAGGGTTAGTTGAATTCAACAGACTTAGAGAACAGAGGTTGCAAACTCTGCCCCTAGATCTGTTAGCAACAAGCCCAGCAGCAGGATCAAGCGAGCCTGAACAGCGACATACTAAGGAACCTCCGGTTATAACAAAAGAACAGGAGAAAGTGCAAGAGGAAACCTAGACAAAAGAGCAGGAACAGAGCACCATAAAGGTAAATCAAGATACTCAAATTGATCCCAAATTGCTCCAGGAATGGCAGCAATTCGATTCAATTATCAACAATCCTGAGGGTTCAAAGGAAGCCCAAACATCAAGAGTAGCAGACACACAAGAGACCATTTCAAAACAAGTTCCAGGTGAAACCAGTGGCCTACCCATTTCTAAAGGAGTAGAGATAATCCCAAAGTATCCCTCCGGTCAAATTATTTTGCAGATAGAAGAAATTCCTCCCTTGGATGTCTTCTATAGCCCGAAACACAAAGCTGTGGTAAAACGACAAAGGAAGAGGAGAAGAACTGATCAGCCTTCCCTATTTCCAGAACAAACAGTGACGGGCAATATAGTTTGGAAGGAGGACTTTGACCCCTCTGAAGACCTAACAAAACTATCACAATTTGCTGGAGCCTATTCGGCAGCAACAATAAATAAGGCATCAGAGGTGAGTCTTTTATTAAAAACAAAAGACCAGGAGATTTTCTCATTACAAGCACAATTATCAGAAGCACGGCAGAAGACAGAGCAGACAGAACTGCAATTGTTAACACAACAACAAACCAATAATCAATTAACTCAACAATTGCAGGAGGAAAAGCAGAGGATTGATCAGAGTGCAGTCCAGAAGCAGAAAGAGTTATCAGAGGCATTGGCACAACTCAAGACAGCCAATGAACAAATGCTAAAGATAAAAGATGAGCAGATTGCTCAACTATCAGCCCAGCTTGAGAAAACAAAGAATCTTCCACAGGTAGCTGAATTCAGGGCAGAGGCAGTGCAAATAAACAAAGCATTATTAACACAGATAAAGCTGTTATGTCAACAAATCGCCCAGGCAGAACCTTTATGTGACTCAACAACATCCCTAAGTGATAAATCGGCTGATGCTAGAACAGACTTCGAGCAGGCCGATGAGACATTGACCAATTATCTTGAGTGGCAAGGTACTGAGGAAGGACAGTCAGCTGAATTGCCAAAGATCCTAGAATCGCATAAAGAGATATTATTTATGGAATGGCAATCCCAGTTAATGAAAGCAGAGAGGGCAGTTTCCAGATGCAAATTAACCACAAGTAATTTGGTTGAATTGATTAATGACACTCTCTACTTATCTAACATGATTTCCCAATGTAATCCAGGTAAATTGACATCGGCTAAAACATTGGAGCAGTCATGTTACTCAGAGCTGGAGAAAACTGGCAGATTAATTGCAGGAATTAACAGTTTGACATGGGACACCTATTGGATGTTCTTAGTCAAACCTTACAGCCAGAGAGCCGCCCTCAAATGCCTCTCAGATGCAATCGGGTGCATCATTCCCGAAATACAGGATGCCACCTATGATGCCCAACTCAATTCTCGCCTTAACCGACCACCAGAAGTGGAGCCGATGCTTGCAATATGCCAGCTCAGGACTAAAGACGAACAGCCTAAGTGATGAATCATGCTGCCGGTTACTAGATTGCCATAGAAGGAGATATTCCAGATCAAGTTACACCAACTTAGTAGCATTTAAATTTTGTAGTTTGTTAGTTTAATTTAGTATTTATAGACCCTTTCATGTATTTAGAAAGGGTCGTAAGTTTTGTATATGACTTATAAACCTGAATTTGCACTACTGTACTTCAGGCATATTCTTTTATGAAACTGGACCAATTATTCTAATTTTGACAAGGAGGCTTTTATGCAAATGTGCACTACTGTCTTTGTGTGAAAGTATTTTTGCGTTGAAAGAAGAATTTCAAATAGCGATTGATATTGGGGAATGACTTGCAGCTCATATGGTACTATTATCTATGTCTGAATCCATTCTTTTTATATAAATTGTTGTTTGATTACTTTTGCTATTATTGGATATATGTATGCGTTTTAACAGTATTTCTGTATTCCTTCCACTATTGGATGTTTATGGTATGCTTTTCTTTCAATCATATATATGTCAATGATATAAATTTAGATAAGTGTAACAATGTTTTATCAATTACTTCATTCAACTAATTGAATGAAGTAATTATTATTTAAATAAATATCTTTGTTTATTAAATAGTGTCATCTATATGCCTATTGACAAACATAGATCATCAAACGTTGCACTTAAGAATAGAAGCTTCCAGGATGTGGTGGACTTCATATAGATCGTCCCTCAAATTGACTGTACATGACATGGACCCCAGTTAATCATTCTTCCTTGTTCTTTGTGTCTGGTGCAGGAACCACCCTCCACGTCGGAAACCACACTGCTCCCGAACGGAAAAGGAGTTGTTTAAGGTCTGGACCGGGTGGTTATCCCCCAATGTTGTTGCAGCGATTTTCGAGGCATCAACAGGTCCTGCGTTATTGGTTGGATAAGAGGTAAGTTAATTTTCCTGGGCCAGATTGTTGTTATTTGAATTCTGGTTGAATATAAATTGGGAGCACTAGCATTAAAACAGTGATGTTGCTGAAACACAATCTTCAGCATAGAGAGTAATTCATTTTTTTTGTTAATATTTCTGAAACACAATCTTCAGCATAGAGAGCAAGTTCGAATCTTATTTATATTGTGATGAATAAAACCAAGATGCAGTGGTATTACTTTTCGAATGGGCACATTTCTTTTATTGAACTTGGATGTTAAATTCCGCTATAAAAATCCATGAGTGAGTACGTTGGGTTTGCTCGCAAATATCAAACTTGGGTGAGTGCGTCAAGTTTGCTCGCAAATATCAAACCTAGAAGTTTCAAAGGGCGCATGTGTGTTAGATTTGGAACCTCGAAATTTAACCCAAATCCATAGGGTAAAAAGAGAGTGGCCATCCTATTAAGTTGAAGAGAAACATTTACATAAATGAATGTTAGTAAAGAGTCATATAGTGAGAGTATGTTTGGGTTCTAAATGCCATTTGAGGTGTGGGGTTAAATGCAAGGAAAATTGATTATTGAGTTTATGGTTTTTGAACCATATGTTAAGGAGGAGCTTCCGCAATGATAGTAATTGTGAAATTGCCCAGAGTTGGAGTTTTATGTGGGCAGTTATTAAAGATGCATTTTATATGCATGAGAAGGGGAGAGATTCTGGGTTTTGCAGGGTTACCTGCATCACCCCTTCACTAATATTTTATTCACATGTTCCCTCTAGTGTAGTTCTAAAAGTTCGACTTCCAATGCTCATTAGGAATCTCATCACATCACTAAACATAGCAATTTTATTAAACATAGAAATAAGTTTTCTCAAATTTTTATACACATGCATACCACTAATATACACACGCACATTATTTGTTAGTCAATTAATTCATGCATGAGCTGTGATATCTCAAGTTTACATGACATCAAATAGATATTTATATATTTGGAACAAACCCAAAATTTGTCATGCTTAGTGTGTCTTGTAATTTAGTGTACAAATTGATTTTATTTATCCAACATATTTCCTCTACATTTACTTTAGAAATAGAAATTAACATACTATCACATGCACACATTTTATTTAGAGTATTTCATAAGGTCTATAGTGACCTTAAATTTCTAAAATCATTCCAAATAGATAAAAAGGAACCCTTTCACTTGCATTCCTATGCAATTATATTACTTTATCTATACACCATTAGGAAATGAATTTCATTATTATGGAACCTTTAGTATATTAGAGATATCTTAGGTATTCTCCCTCATCTTACTTCACCACACCACCAAAGGAGGGTGACTTAGCATTCCTAACTTCTCTAGGAACCATCCAACTCCCATTGGGTTCTACAACCACTACTAGGGGTTCTTCCAATTAGTATTCTATTGATGTACCTACCCCTAAGAAAGGATGTGTGATTTTTTAATTATGTAAGTCTTTTATACATCCAAATTTTCCTTGCCCTTATGCTTCTTAACAGGGTAGTAATGATGCAGGTATTTATTTTTCCAGTCCAAACATTTCAAAGTTTTCCACTTTCAACTACTTCCTTTTGCATCAATGGTTGTTGTTTCATGTGTCTACAATTTACATGGGATATCCTTCCTTTATTTTTGCATGAGAGCATTCATATATCATATGTTTTCCTCCATCACCCCATCATTTCAATGGTATTTACTTCTTCACTTTTTAGGTTTTTCCTTGATCTTGTCATTACGAAACCCTTCCATATCTCCATAAGTTGGTCCATGTTCCATCAACCTTTGTACATATTACATGTTTTGTAGCAAAAACATATTTAGCCTTGCATGTTATTTGTAACAAATCTACTTAACCCAAATTTTTTTTTCTATATATAGCCATACTACTGCATTTCTGTCCTTTACACTTCTGTAATTTTATCATATTACCAATGCTTCTCAGACTTTTAATAAATAATTTATCTCAGTTCTGATCCTAGTTAATAAATATTTATTTATTTTCTGCAGCCACTCTTAATAAGTTCTTAGGATGTTACATTCCTATTTTTCCCCAAGCTTACCTAACATTTCACATATTAGTGCCAATGTTAAGGTATGTTATAATTTCTAATTTATAATAGTCACATTTTCCTTACATCATATATATATATATATATATATATATATATATATATATATATATATTTATATTATAGTCACATTTTCTTATGAATATAATGTACATAAGGACCACTTTACAATATATATCACATCTTACTCCTCCACAATAGATACCTATACATTGTATTTATTTTCAAATTTATATAGATTTGTGTCCTCTTATAATACATTAATCTACGAATCAAAAACATAATAGTATTGAGGAATACAAGATTTGGGATCATATGTTATTCACCACTTTAATGTATGTCCCTTCCCAATCATCTTATATTAAATTGTTATGTTATAAACAACCCGCCTAATAATTTAACCATTCGTATATAGTAGGAATAAGGTGATTACCATTCGTTGACTTGTTCCCTTCAAATTTGCCTTACGTTTCATTAATTTAAACCTCATATGTATTATTACAACCCTATCCATTTTAGGATTTGAATATCTACAAAGATTAGTGAACTCTTGGGTTTATTGGTTGGTGGTTGAATACAATTATTAACAACATCACCTAAACTAAATTTGACAGACCACATCTGAAAACCTTATCATTTTGGTTTTAATCATCATAAGTGCTCTCGTACAAACGATGATGGCATTCACATAGGTTTCATATGATCAACCAGTTGTATGGTAGATCAAGCATGAGATCGACAACTTAGTTGTACTCGTCCTTCCTCCCAATTTGATCTTCGAGGTTTAGGGTTTTTCCATTGAGATTTGGTCACTATTTTTCCTTTGTAACATTTTGCTACTCAGAGATGAGCTCCATCGTTTCTCTAGTACATCATGGTTTAACTCGTCAAATTCGAAAGCATCTGATCTATTCGTTTTACTTTTAACGGAGGATATATGCAAGTAATCTCTATGTTCCAAAAATGTTTAATTTTATGTGGCTTTTTACACTCATAGATATTATATCCGTCATTGTTTTATTTTATTTTCATTCACCCTTGTTTCTGGTTGGTTTTTTTTTAATATACTCATTGATTTTGTTAAATGTTACAGGTGTACAATTCGTAACCTTGGTTACTAGTCCGCCCTTCGGCAACATAATAATCATTGAACATTTATTACGGGTATTTTATTTAATTCCAATGAAATCTCTGTTTGCAGTGTTTTTTGTTCATCGAATGTCTCTGTTCCATTTGACAGTCTCTTATCTTTAGAATAATTAATGTATGACTTTTCTTATGTATATATTTTGTTGTTGGAACTGTCAATGGATTTTTCCCCAATTCGTTTGACAAACTTCTGAGTATCTATAACCATTTTAATCATAAGCATTAACCTGATTCTGTTTATCATTTTTCTTTGCAATAAAATTATTAACGTTTTATTTACAGAGATTTATTATGAATACCCATCGTTTCCTCAATTTCGATGGATGAAAATTAGTTAAATCTCATTTCTCATTTTGTTATGCACTTTAAGCTCTGCGTGTATGCTATACAAAGGAATTTGTTCCATTTATTCTACATTTACTACTGGTAAACATATTCTATTTTCTCAATATGAAATGGTTTTTTTTCCTATCAGGTTCTACTGATACTGGAATTTCAATACGATTTCCTTTGTCACTTCAAATTTCGTCAACATTCCAAAGGAATTCTTCGAACTGCTTTTTGGGTGTAAGTGAAATTCTCACAATCAATTTTTAACTCAGATTTACACAAGGAAATTCCTTAATTTCATTCCGTGGGAATTTAATTAGTTAGCTTCTTCCCAAATTTACTTTGAAGTACCATCGTTTTGACTTCTCTGTACGTTATGGATTAATGGAAAACACACCTCTACTAAAAAATTGTTGTTTTTCCTCTTCCACGACACCGGAATTATCATTCTAACAATAATCCCTTTCTCATTCCAGAATTTCGATTTACTTCTCGTTACTAACAGTGTAGATTAATTCATTAATTAACAATCAATGTTTTTGTATTCTCCATCATGTACAAGTATTACAGAGGTAATTATTCTTTTTGTTTTCTCTGCTATGTAATTTTTTAATGAAATGTTTACAAAAGTTAGGTAGCTACTCAAGACAGAGTGAGGACTATTTTCCCATGAAATTTAAATGGGTTTCCAGATAGTTCCTAACTTCATTTACTTTGCATATGCTAATATTCTGCCTTTATTCAAATTTATTATTTTATAATTTAATCACCCATCCGAGTATCATTTAAAATGAAAATTCCCACTTATTTCTCTCAACTAAATATTATTTTCCATTTCAAGAACAAGCTCTTGCTCCAGATTTTCTTCCAGAGTATAATTTTCCAATTTATTCCATGTTTTAATCCTCAACACAGGTACTATACAGGCTCTCGTTTAAAATTTCATTATTACTTCCTCTGATGAAATTTAACTACTTTAGATTAACATTTTTATTCCATTTCATGTATTTTTCTAAAAGTCATATTGTACTATTTTCTTGTACAAGAACTCCCTTCTGAAACTTTACTTAGGTACAGTTTGTATTTATTTACTTATTATAGAAAGTGTATTTTATAGATAGTTTATTATAGTCTAACACAAATTTTTCTGTTTACTTAAAGGTAATTTCTATTCCGAGAACTTCCTCTCTGGTTCTTTAACGCATTATTAAAATCTCTAATGACAAGTTCTTCTTGCCTACAGGTCGGTCGTTACCATGTACAGATTTCAGCCATCTGAATTAAATGATATTTATCAATATTTATATACATTTTGTAACTAGTATCAATAACAATAGATTTTCAGTCAAAATGACTTTGGCAGTGATAATTGATATTTTACATGGATATTAATATATTTTTCTATTCACCTTTATTAGATGAATTTCAATCCTTGGAACATTTCTATACATGGTTCATAATTTCTTTATAATATACAGAGTGCATACATATGTATGAATAATACATATTTTATTTTTAATATTCATATTCTACCATGTATCTATAAATGTTTCTCTATAAATAAATCCTCTATATGTATAATGGTTTCATGGTTCTTTTTCAACGCATGTTATAAGTAGATGTATGTATATTTCCTAATTTAGGAATTTGTATATTTTAAGTATAAAGTAATTAATTGTATATAATAGTACCTTCTTGATTTAATATAATAAATCAATTCAACTATATACATTTCTACTTCTTATTTTATTCAAGAAATAACTATGTATTTCTACTGTTAATTACTATGTTTTTCTTAACATATTTAGAACATTATTTCATCCTAATGATGTATTTTATATATGTAATACAATAGTAAACATAGGCCTAACGGTAGATTTAAACCCTTCTAATTGGGTTTAAATGTTTTGTTTGTTAGTTATTTAATAGAACTAGTATGTGTATCTATACATAGAATATAACTATACCTGCTATAGTTATTTTTTTGTTAAATACATATGACACTTTATTCCCAAATAATAAAATAATCTATCACACAGATTTATAATTCAAGATATACAGTTTTCAACTTAAGTTAAAAACTAAAGCACATTAAATATTAAACAGTCATCATCATAATAACAGAATCATAAGACATAATTTAATACTGTGCATACTAATTCTAGTAAAGACTCTTTGCCACCCAACCTTGAGCTTTCATAGACAGCTCCCCTCGAGCAGATACCAATTCCTCCAAAGTGTAGACAATCCCTTGTCTACCCAGGAATGACTTATTTAAGCTTGCTTTCCCTCAGCATGTTTCCATAACTGCGTCGAGTTAAATTAGGATGATTTTTTCCTTTAGCCTAGGCTTTACATTTTTTTTTTCCAGAAAAGCTCTTTAAAACTATATTTTTCCTCTTTCTAGTTTTATTTCACCTCTTCTAAGTAATTTTCCACTTTGCTAAGGCATATTTTAGATTTTTATCTCCAATCTAATAAATTTATTTTATTTTATTTTCTCCAAGGATTTTTGGAGATTTTTAGAAATTCTTTGGATAAAATTCCATCCTCATAAACGTCAAATCTTGGTCTCCAATTTACTCTAGTCTTTGCACAATAAATAATTTCCACATTTATTAAATTTTTAAAAATAATATGTCCACGTATAGTTTTCCTTTATGTCCACTTAACTTTTATGATTATAAATTGTCTAAATAAAAGAAGTAAAATATGGATATCACATATTCTCCCTCTAGAACAAAACATTGTCCTCAGTGTTGCAAAATATCAGTTCACTTCTCACAGAGTGATGGATATTTCTCTTTCATTTCCTCTTCTCACCCCCAAGTAGCTTCCTCAGGTGTAAAGTTCCTCCATTGCACTTTCACCCTAGCTACAATTATATTCCGAAGCTCTATTTCTTCCCATGCCAGTATACAAAGGGGCTCTGGATGAAATTCCCCTTCCATTTCCACCTGTATCACAGTCCAATCAATCACATGAGTAAGGTCATGTACATAATTTTTCAATAAGGAAACTTGAAAAACATGGTGAACCTTAATGTGACTAGGTAGAGCTAATTTATAAGCAATTGGCCCCACTCTTTCTAGAACTTCAAATGGTCCACAATAGCGTGGTGCTAACTTAGCACAACTACCAGCATATAATGTACTTTTATGAGGCTTAATCCTCAAATAAACATGACCTCCCACTTTGAATTCTCTATGAATTATCTTTTTATCTGCATAGCTATTTTTTCGATCTTGAGCTATCTTAATATTTTGTTGAATCTTTTTCATAGTTCTTGCAATTTCCTGCAATGCATCTAGTCCATGAATCAAATTATCCTCTGGTTGACTCCAACTAAGCGAAGTGTGGAATTTTCAGCGATACAATGTTTCAAAAGGAATCATTTCAAAAGAAGCTTGACAACTATTATTATATGAAAATTATGCCAAATGAAGCAAATATTCCCATCTTGTAGGTCTGTCCATCACATAAATGCACAACATGTATTCTTAAATCTAATTGGTTCTTTCAGTCTACCGATCTGCTTGAGGAAGGTAAGTGGTAATAAAGTTTAATTTGTTACCCATTCCTCCAAAAAGATTTTTCCAAAAGGCTGAAGGAAATTTTGCATCTATGTCAGACATAATCATTTTCGGGATTCCATGTAATTTCACAATTTATTTCATGAACACATTGGCTACTTGACTTGTGCCAAAAGTAGATTGTACTAGTAAAAAGTGTGTTTCCTTAATTAACGTGTCTAAAAACACCATTATAGAGTCATGTTGATACTTGGTTCTAGAATATCTAGTAATGAAATCTATGGAAACCACTTACTATTTCCATTCTGGAATAGGTAGAGGGTTTAGTAATCCTATAAGATGTTGATGTTCTACTTTTACTTGCTGACATTCTAAACACCTTGCTATATAATCATCCACATCCTTTTTCATTCTTGGCCAAAAAATGTTCTTACTTAATGTTGAAATTAGTTTTTGATAGACAAGATGACCTGCATAAGGTCTTTTAGGATACTCATCTAAAATTTCATGTTTTAAATATGTCACATTTAGAATATACAATCTTTTTTCGTAATACATCTATCCTTTCTGCTTTTTAGTATACCCCAAAACTTTATTTTTCTGAAATTTCTCTTGCAATTTTACATATTGTTGATCTTGTATCAAGACTTCATGAATATTCTCTTCTATCTCATATTTCACACTACTTCTTGCATGTGTCAAAATTTGATGAGCATTCCTACTCAAAGCATCAACAATTTTATTTTCCTTTCCTTTAATGTCTTTGATTTCCAAGTCGAACTCAATGAGGAAATCTAACCATTTAGCTTGTCTACAATTTAAATCGAGTTGAGTAAAGAAGTATTTAAAACTTGTATGATTGGTCATTAATATGAACTTATTTCCCAACAGATAATATCTCCACATATTCAATGCATGTATAACAATAACTAGCTCTAAATATTATATAACATAATTATGTTCATGTTTCTTCAGTTTTCTTGACTCATATGCTATTACTGAATTATCTTGCAGTAATACTCCTCCTAAACCTTACACACATGCATATATGAACACTAAAAGTTCCTTCTTTGGATCAGCGATTTTCAAGATGGGTGTAGCAGTTAATTTCAGTTTTAATTACTGAAAACAATTTTGACACTTTGTTTTCCATTCAAACTTTACTCCTTTTTTCTACAACGAAGTAATAGGATAAGCTAGTGCTGAAAATTATTCAACAAACCTATGTAATAAACAATACCCATAAAGGATATTATGGCTGGTACATATGTGGGTATATGCCAATTCATTATTGCCTGTACTTTCTCTGGATCTACTACTAATCCATCCTTTGAAATCACATGACCCAGATACTGAATTTTATCCTTGTAAAATTCACATTTGCTGATTTTTTCATATAATTGATGCTCTCTAAGTGTTTCTAGAACTACTATGAGATGTTCTTTGTGTTCGTCTTCATTTTTGGAGTAGACTAAAATTTCATCAATGAACACTAGAACAAAATTGTCTAGATATTTGTGCACTATGCTATTCATTAGACACATGAATGTAGTAGGTGCATTGGTAAGTCCAAAGGGTAGGAATAAAGATTCATAGTGTCCATATCTAGTTTGGAATGTTGTCATGTTGATGTGCTCATATTTAATTATAACTTAGTGATATCATGTTCTCAAATCAATCTTTGAGAAGATAGTAGCTCCTCTCACTTGGTCAAATAAATAATCTATCATTGGCAGAGGATATCTATTTTTAATAGTTAAATTATTCAGATGTCTGAAATCTACACACATTCTGAATGTGCCATCTTTATTTTTAACAAACAAAATTGGTTCTCCATAAGGAGACATACTTAGTCTGATATACCATGTGTCTAAGAATTTTGCAATTGCATTTTTAGTTCTAGTAGTTCAGGAGTACTCATTCTATAAGGGGCTCTAGAAACATGTCTAGCTCCAAGTACTAGTTCAATTGAAAAATCAATTTCTCTTCTAGGTGATAGATGGGGGATTTCCTGTAGAAATTCATCTTAAACTCTCCATCACTGGTATGTTTTTTACAGCTTCTTTTTCCCGTTGTTGTCCCAATTCTTCCACTTGTACAACATATACTTTACAGCCTTTTCTTGTTGTCATTTTTAGCTGTAATGCAGAAATTTTTCTAATAGATATTGGTTTTCATTTTCCTTTCACTATCAAAACTTTTCCTTCTGATCTATACAATGTATTATTTTTTCTAAGCAATATATTGTTGCTGTGTGTTTCTCTAACCTGTCCATTCCTACTAACATATCATACTATCATAGAGGAAAAATATTTAAATGAATTTCAGTTTCATATCCATTTAAATTTACAGTATTTTTTGGATGTTTATGGGTCACTTTCCTGTAGCTAACTGCACTAACCATGCTTGCTAAAAAAATTCTGATTTTAGCTTACACTATTCCACTATATGTGGACTGACATAAATTAAATTTTCTCCTGTATCTATTAAAATAGAAACAGGTTGTTCAACAATCATACCTTCAACTTCTACCATGGTTGATTGTTCTTCAGCCTGGTGGTCTTCAAGTGTAGCACTGATTCTAGGAATGTTTCGAGAAATGTCCTTTGTTGTAGTTGTTTCTCTTACTGCTTAGATGTTCTAAATTGTACTGTGTGGGCAGTCACGTAACAAGTGATTTTCTCCACATAACCAAAAATTTAGTGGTTCTTTCATTTTTACAGTACTTTCCTATTTTCTATATGTATCCCTCTGCTTGAAACCAATATTTTATTGTGCTGGTTGGTTTTCTTCACTCTTATTAAATTTCTTCCTTTGGTGGTTTTTTCCAAAAAAATTCAAATATGTTGGTTTTACTCTTTTTAGATTTCAGTCACCCATTCCTTTCTCTTTATTTTGCCAAATTTTTAGCTAATCATTTCTGCCTTTAAACTTCTGATAGCATAGTCTTACTTTACGAACAAATTCATCCATTGTTTTTGGATTATCAAATTTGATTCTCTCTTTATAAAGAGTAGGTAGACAGTTTAAAAATCGTTGTACTTTGGCCTTTTCTTCTCTGATATAAGGCACATAGCAAAGTAAATTAGTGAATTTGGTAACAAACTCATGTATTGTGAGTTGTCCCCATCTCAGCTCATGAAATTATTTAGCTTTATCATAATAATACCCTTCATTCAGGTACCTGGACTTAAATTTGGCTTGAAAGTCTTCCCACGTAACAATTTATTCATCCAGCACATGTATTATTTTTGTTTCTTCACACCAAAGGGTGGCTTTACCCTGCATTTGGTAAATGTCCAATCTGGCTTTAGAAAATATTTTCAATATTACTACAGGTACATAAAAATGGGGGCAACCTAACCTTGGATGCAATCAACAGATTATAATTTTATACGGATGGATTTTAAGAATTTTTTAAATGAACATGTATTTGTATTCATTATTCCTCTTTGATGCATTATCTCGATGTCACATAAATATCACAATATTTGTTATCATTGACCATTTTTATCAATGTTATTGGATTTGGCTATCTTAGCCCCTTACTCAAATCCGATTCATCAAAGAATTAGGGAATTAGGTATTCAAATTGGATTTAAGAAGATTTGGTAAATTTTTGGAAGGATCCATTTCTAGTTTTATAGATGGATCTTGAAATAGGATTTGTTTTTAAAATTAAAGGAAAAAATTTCCCATTGGAGGAACCAATTCCTAAAGGTCGGCAATCGGTTCCTCCAATGGGAATCAATTCCAATATCCATTTTGGAGCTCAAGTAGAGTATTAAATCCCCCAAAATAAATGAAACAAATGATGGGAAGGGGCATGGGAAATATTATGGAGGAACACACACATTACATGAGAGCCCAATGCTCTAGGAAAGTTAACTAAATTTTTTCATATGAGATTTTACTTATAGTGATTGGGGGTTTCCATTGTGTAGTGATTGAAGGCTTGAAATTTACATTCTGCAAGTAGAAAGGGCTTCTAGTGGTAGCTATCCACCATATAGGAAGCTTTGAGCATGAGCTTCGAATGGACAGGTAAGTTATTTATTGATTTACATTTTTCATTAGAGTCTTGACTCTAGAGTTCTTCATTATTTGTTGTTTTGTAAACTTCTGAGCACACACAACAATATTCTTAGCTGTGTAGAATTCACAACAATGATACTTTGATATGTATGCTTGTGAGAATACATAGAAAAAACCCTCATAAATTAAACTTCATAGTCAACATTGAAACGTTTGAAGGCTCATAAAAATTTCTGTTGTCAAACAGTCACTTTGCAATGCACAGTTGTATTAGGTATTTCATTGTTTCATCAACACTAGCAATGGATTCAATTAGTTCAATTTGGGCATGAAATTCATGGTGGAGGGAGAGGAGGAAATGACTATCCTGAAAATAAACATCAATAACAAACATACCCTGTTGATTCTCCACTGTGGAACTATGTGACCAATATTGAGAAGAAAGAGGGTTAAGGCCCTTTTTTTGGCTTGAAGGAAATGGAGTTCATAATTGTAATAAAGTCACCCGAAAGGATGTATATGGATTTCAAGTAGAGTAATATTTTGCAGATTTAGCCAAGGCAGGAAGGAGGAGTTGCAAACAATTTCCAATCCCAAAAAAGGGAAATGTAGTTCCCTTAATTATTAAAGAAGCTTCCAAGAGACGAAACCTGGGAAAATTTGCTACAAATTTTGACATGGGAGGGAGGGATAATATGGACAATAGAGTTGAAAAAGCCATATTGTCATGTGGTATACCCTTCAATGTAGTGTGATATCCATATTGGCGAGAAATGCTAAGGGAAGTTAATTATCCCTCTAGGGGTTACAAGGCACTAAGGGGTCAAACTTTGAGAAAGGGTGCATTTAACTTCTACAGAAGGAGAAATTTATTATGGAGAAAGTGGTGGAAATGGTTGGCTCCAATTCTAGTGGCAATGGTGTCTCTATTATCTCTGACGGTTGGATTGAAACTGTGGATTGGCCATTGGTAAAAATTATTGTAATTTGTTCTTTACGCCCATACGTCTTGAGAGAAATAGAAGCTTTAGGGGAGAAGAAGAACACTAAATGAATTGCTGGAAAGATTTAAAAATCAATTGAGATTGTGGGGCCTTGAAATGTTGTGCAAGTCGTCATAGATAATGTATGTTCATGCAAGTAGCTTGGCTAATTATTGAGGCAATGTATCACCATATGTTTTTGACATCATTTGTAGCACATAGTTTAATTATTGTTTTTAAATCCATTATTGTTGAAGTTGAATGGATGAAAAAAGTATGTGAAGAAGCAAGAGAAGTTTAGCCTTTTATCATTGACCGTCAAACTACACAAGCTAGGTATAAGGAATTTTCGTAACTTTGGCAGCTAGAGGTTGCAGAAGCCATATTTGCATCACTTTATACATTTATTAGGCAGTCAGTAGACACGAGGGAGACTTTTTCCTCCATGGTTGTTAATATATAGTGGGAAACATGGAAACAAAGAAACACTGAAAAATAAATGTAGGTTAGGGGTACCATTCTTGATCAGGTTTGGTTGTTTCAAACTGAGATTTTTGTTTCCATAATGCAGCTTGTTACCTCCCAGGTTCTCAATCAAATATAAAATCACCAACTAGACATGAGACCCTATGAGTGACATAGATATGATACCCATTGTCACTTCAACAACTCTATTTATAGGTTTAGGTTAGCTCTCCTTTAGCTTATGGGGGTAATCACTAAGAAAATATAAGTCTAAAACCTTGGGCAATCTAAGTCCAAATAAATGATAATGGAAGATGATTCTTGAGGATATGGGATAAATTTATTTCTAGGTTTTAGTTTTACAATTTATTTTCGAGATCTTAACATGTAAATTTCAATATACTGAAAGCTAATAGCAAATTTGAGATCAAATATGGAGCTAGAAATTACAGATTTGCAAACTGAGTTTTAAGTATAATTAGAAATGGGTAAATGGGGTATGAAATTAATGTTTTTATTCTATAAACTTTTAGGTTGTAAAAGCGAAAATAAAATATGGTTTTATATGTTTTTTGTGTATTTGAAAGAGGATTATTGGTGTTTATTTTACAAATTGGCTATGTGGGGTTAGATTTCCTCCTGTGAGGCTACTAAAAACAATTTTAGGGTATATACATCACGAAATAACCTTCTACGATAGCCCTAAGGTGGATGGAAATTCCTACTAGAAATGCAATAGGAAATGGCCTAAAAATGTCGACTTTTAAATTTCTATCAATGTGCTACTTGACCGGGAAATAAGAAACGTAAGAACTTAGAGATATCACATGTAATCTATCATTTACATAGAAAAACAATAAAATAATAAGAGCGAGGAACCATCACATAATTCGCTTCTATTGTGATTGATAAGTCCTTCACCATGGCCTTGAGAAGTAACTTTGATGTTCACAAATCTAGAATGACAATCCAACGATTAATCAATCATATTTATATCACCACCTCCTAGGTTGAAATCAAAACTACTCCATAGAGATGAAATACCAAGTTCATAATAATAAACATCTTGATCATTGTATTGTCGATCTTCCATAGCTGGAGAGATGACTTTTTCTTGTTAGTGAATGCTTCTAAGTTCTGATCTTTGCCATTACAACATTTTCAACATGTCTTCTTTCAGATTCCTCAATTCTTGCATCATGTTTTACTTGACAAGTATTTAGGACACTTGGTTCCACTATTTCATCAGTGGCCAGAGATGCAATGATGATTTTTTTTTTTACTCTTCAAATGGAACCCCAACCCCCGCCGCATCATTGGTTATCGAAGGAATCAACAAGGATTTCAGGTGTGCACATATATTCGTAGCTAACCCTATACTCTTAAAATGAAAATGGTATTTCGCTTTTAGCTATTATTTGGCTTCCATGATGTTAGTACGAATCACTATGTACTATAGTTTTGCAAGGAACTGCGTGGATAAGATTTTACTTTGAATTAAGGTGGGTTATTTCCTCAACTTTCCTTGGTATTTCCTCGCTTCTCTTCCTTCCTTTTAATATGTTCGATATATACTAATTATCCCTTGTCCTCCATTCATAGGTAGCAACATGTTTTGTTGTTGTTTCGATACTACATCAAGTATCCGAAAGTAATACTAAGATTTTTGCAATTCTGTTTCACAGGTACGATTGTGTTTCCACTCTTCTTTGTCAGAGTCGTTATACTCACTTCTCGAACAGTATGACTGTTGAGGGTTCATAATTTTTGAGGGTTTGTTTTCCTAGAACTGAGGGTTATCTAAGTAGGTTTTTTTTTTTTTTTTATAAACAAAAAAAAAATGTGTAAAGGCTCTATTCTAGTCCTCACGTTTTTTCTTCTTTTTTTCTTTTAGTAGACTATGGATAGTTCCCTAGTTGCGGGAAAATGTTGGCCCCTAGTTGATTATTTTAAGTTGTATGCATATATGTCCTCACGTTTTTTCTTCTTTTTTTCTTTTAGTAGACTATGGATAGTTCCCTAGTTGCGGGAAAATGTTGGCCCCTAGTTGATTATTTTAAGTTGTATGCATATATGTAAATTGGTTTCATGGCATGCGACCGTTGCATTTTCTCCAGCTATAATATGGTTAATGATTGATCTAAAAACTTTTCTTGGTTCAATTTTCTTTTAGACTGTTATCGACCCTCCGGGTTTAATAAAAAAAAATGTTTCTTTTTTACTGAATCTTCAATAATTTTTGTTATTTCCATTTTATAACAATTATTTTGTTTTATTAATATTAATTTATAGATGTTGAAGCTCCAATAATAACATTTCATGGAATAATAATATCTCAGTTACGTTTAACTGGTTTTTACTCTTATGGATCTTTATAGAAGTCAATTGTCAGTTCCTATGACTAGATATAAAACAAAGCGTAATACCGTATGGGGAGGTATGATTCTTGACTTTGTAGATTCCACGTTGACCTATGGAGTGGACAGGTAGTTGTAACCTACTTTAATACTGCTCACTCGAAAGTTAAATTAAACCTTCTTTGAAAAAAGGATAATGGTTTATGTTTGGGAAGATGGAAAATATCAGATTTTATTTTTATTTATATGATTTTAAATAAGTAAAAGTTTAAAATAATTGGATTACCTTTATGAAGTTAAATATAAATATAAAACAATTTAATTATACTCATGCTTTCTTCGTTGGGTTTACATTCTATCCACGATATGGCATATGTGTTTGAAATGTAGATATGGAATTAAACATATATAATTACAATGGTCCATATACTATTCCTCATTAGTTTTCTCCAAATAATTTGTATAGTCCTGTTTGTTTGGCTATGAATGGTATCCTTTGAAATGGAAAAAAAGGATAGGTATTCTTTCAAATGGAGAAAAGGCATTTCATAAGGATGGAACACTCAAATAAATTCTTATGAAGGAACTAGTTATAGATGCAAGTTATCTAAGTTTTCTCTTAGAAAAACATTAGAGAAAAAAAATCCAACTTTGAGTTTGGGAAATCAAAATATTGTTGCATTGGTGCTTGACTTTAGCATTGTATTAACACTTTTGCATGGGATCCAATACTTTAGCATTGTATTAATACTTGTGCATGGGATTTAAGCTTATGGTGGAGCTTGTGAGACTACTTTATCATGATGGTTAGCACTTGTATTTTATTGGATTTTACTTTAGCATTGTTGTCAACACTCATCCCTTGGTTTATGTTTGTACCCCTTAGGGATAAGATAAGTTTTTTCTTAAAAAAACAATAAAGAAAGAAATTAATCCAACATTAAGTTTGGGAAATCAAGATATTTTTGCATTGGTGCTTCACTTCAGTATGGTAGTAACACTTGTACATGGGATCCAAGCTTATGGTGGAGCTTGTAGGACTACTCCAGCATGATGGCTAGCATTGGTACATGGGACATTGGTGCCTTGCTTTACTTTAGCACTATTGTCAACACTCATCCATGGGACCCTAGTTTATGGTTGTACCCCCTAATGGTAAGAATTTGAGGAAAGAATTTTCTAAGTAGAGTGCAGTGTTATGAATTTTTTTCATACAAAGCTCCAATGGTGTATATGAATTTCCCATCAAGGTCATATTCGTCACTAATTTGAATGTTTTTTCCTTTCAAAGGGTAGTGGAGATAAGAAATCAACCACCCATAATAAATTTTTCTGATATTTTTGAACGAACATATCTTGGCCAATAGAGAGGAGGGATCCTAATAATTAACACCCTATATATGAGAGTATCCATTAACTACAAAAGGATACTGATACCACTGTACATTATACTTCTCCTTATACTTCTCCTTGGACACCCATTGCATGTGATTGCTTCCTTCCTTGAAGAAACTATTTCAAATGCATGTTTGATTTTGTTTCAAGACTTTCATTTCTTCCTCCACTAATTTATTCTAGTAAGAAGTCACATCTCCATTAAGAACCTCTTTGATGTTTCTTTTCTCACAATACATGCATTATAAGGAAAATTTATTAAAATGGGGGGGCTCATAGGCATACCCATCATGGCCTTTTCTTCCATAATTCATCTCAATTTTTTCTCTTCATCTTGATGACCATTTTCAAGATTCCCATTTTCATTAAGCATTAATGGTATTTTTTCATATGTTGATGGTGGTTTAGAGTTATTGTGACATTTTTTGGGGTTATACTTGATTCAAAATCTAAGCATACCAGGTGAACCTACAATTTTGCAAATCGGTTCCATTTTATACGTCTACCATGTTGCCCATAGTGCATAATCAGACATCACTATGAAAGAAAGAGCCTGCTTAGGTTATTAAAAAAACCATTTTTTTATCCAAAAAATTCTCCAAACCTATAATTTCTTTTAAGTAAAATAATTCATATTTATAAGTTAAATATTCAATTAAATCAGATAACATAACACATATTTTTTCCTTTATACTACTCTTTCCTATGATACTTCTTTACAATGTTTCCTTTGCAACATATGGTGCAATTGGTATTTTATTATAATCGCATACAAAAAAGGTTTTTTGTTTTTCTTACTAAAATTCAAGGGAATGTCTTATAAATAAATAAATTATAGTTTAACTCATTCTCTTTGTGAAAGAATTGGAAAATTCAAAACTTTAGAACAAACACACAAAGGAGATGAAGTTCAAATTGTTTTTGTTGAGACGATACTCGTGCTTGTGATTAAGGTAGTGAATTAAAAACTAAATTGTTTCATTTATCTATAAATTGTTTACCTTAAGTTCTTTGTATTAAGTGACTAGGGATAGGTGAGGATGTTATTACCTTTTCCCCAGAGAGGGGACGGGTAGGATGAGAATTCATGTAATCAAGCAAGTTCTTATTGCCAAAAGGATAGACCATGTCACTAAGATGACTTTGCATGAACTAAACCATTCATGTTTGCAATAAAACTCCTTTCCATCATGGTGTTTACCTTTTTAGGTATAATTTCATGTATTTTCATTATCCTAGCTATTATTTTTGTTGGTTTAGCTTCAGAGGAAGTCATCATAACAATGGTCTTCCATTCTAGTATCTTTTCTTACCACCTATTTCTGTGAATATTAGTTGTACATGGGATTTTATTATCAATTTCTCTTCTTTAATTTGAATATTTTCATTATAGTCTCCATTTCGAGTTTACCGCATTATCCTTTGCTTCTCTTACATTCCTTATGTTATTCACTCGATTTATTTATATGGTTCTATGGTCTAGTTACACTATACTGATATGACATACATGGTTAAATAGAGAGGTTGTTATAGAAACGGAGGGGGTGATTATGAATAATTACGGGTTTCTTGGGCATGCATGTGGGCAGATATCTCAACCCCCATCTACATAGGGAAAATTCCTCAAAGTCTTTGAGAGTAGCTAGGTGAGGTGGAATTAACTTGATTCGTGAGTGCAATTTCCCATCTGACTCTAAGGTTGTGGATGATGTGTTTGTATAGGGGTCAAATGTAGGGAACACTCGTGATCAACAAAATCAATACATGTACATCATCAATCTCTACTAGCATATGAAGGCTCTCTTTTCCCACATCATGCTTGATGAGAATGATGCTAAAGATGAAATTTTCTTGGTTTTTTATCATGTAGTGTTGCAATTGAAGGAAATGAATGATATGCTACAAAATATTGACGAGGTGATGTCTGGAGGCCTAGGACTACATGACATCAACCCTAAATCTCCCCTTCCCATTAAGGTTGATACCTCTAATTACACCTTATTAATTGTTATTTTCCATATATTTTGGTCTTCAACAAGAAGTCTAGTAATGCTAGTAAGACTACTATAGAAAGTTATCATAGACATTTATAGTCTCATGAAGACTCTAGGCATATACAATCTATTTTATATAACAATTTGAAACTTATGAAGAGTCTTTCTATATCAATTTAAAAACTTTTTCATGTCACTAATTTGGTTTCCTATGTGATATCCAAGTAAAGTCATATATAAAATTTTATCCTTAATAAAAAATTTTAACTCAGTCACGAAAAATTGGATTAACTAAAAGTCATCATTTAAAAATATTTTAATATTCAATATTATAAAATATTTAAACAACTTCATCAATTTGATGGGTTTTAAATAGTAATCGTACATTATATAATCAACATAGTAGGCTAGTAAGACTAATATAGTTAGTTCTCATAGAAATATATAGTCTGATGAAGACTCTAGGAATATACAATCTATTTTATATAACAATTTTAAATTTATGAAGAGTATTTATATATAAATTTATATATAATCTATTTTATATAACATGTTTAAACTTATGAAGAGTCTTTCTATATAATTTATAAACTTCTTTCATGTAAGTGATTTGGTTTCCTATGTGATAGGCCACTAAAACCATATATAACATTTTATTCTTATTAAAATTTGTTAACTCACTCAAAAATTTGCATTAACCAAAAGTCATGATTGAAAAATATTTTAATATTCAATATTATAAAAAATGTTAAACAACTTCATCTATTTGATGGGTTTTAAATAATCTTCGTGCATTATATAATCAACAAGAAAGATAGTAAGACTAATATATATAGTTCTCATCCACATTTATAGTATCATGAAGACTCTAGGGATTGCAATTTATTTTATATAACAATTTTAAACTTATGAGGAGTCTTTCTATATAGATTTATTTATAGTCTATTTTATATAACTAGTTTAAACTTATGAAGAGTCTTTGTATATAAATTTATAAACTTCTTTCATGTCAGTCATTTAGTTTCCTATGTGATATGCCACTAAAACCATATATAACATTTTATTGTTAATAAAATTTGTTAATTCACTTAGGAAAAATTTCATTAACTAAAATTCATCATTTAAAAATATTTTAATATTCAATATTATAAAAATTTAAACAACTTCATCAATCTTATGGGTTTTAAATAATCATCTAGAATTATATATTCAACAGACATGGCTAGTAAGTCTAATATAGATAGTTCTCATAAATGTTTATAGTCTCATAAAGACTCTAGGCATATACAATCTATTTTATATAACAATTTTAAACTTATTAAGATTCTTTCTATATAAATTTATATACAATCTATTTTATATAACAACTTTAAATCTATGAAGAGTCTTTCTATATAAATTTATAAAATTCTTTCTGGTCATAAATTTCCTAATTCACTAGGAAAATTTGCATTAACTAAAAAGAACCATTTAAAAATATTTTAATATTCAATTTTATAAAAAAATATTAAATAACTTCATCAATTTGATGGGTTTTAAAAAATCATCATGCAATATATAATCAACAGAGCAGGCTAGTAAAACTAATATAAATAGTTCTAGTAGAGATTTATAGTCTCATGAAGACTCTAGGAATATACAATTTATTTTATATAACAATTTTAAACTTATAAAGAGTCTTTGATATAAATCTATATACAATCTATTTTATATAACATTTTTAAACCTATGAAGAGTCTTTCTAGATAAATTTATAAACTCTTTTCATGTTAGTGATTTGGTTTCTTATCTGACGGCAACCAAAACCATATACAACATTTTATTCTTAATAAAATTTGTTAACCCACTCAAAAATTTGCATTAACCAAAATTCATCATTAAAAAATATTTTAATATTCAATATTATAAAAAAAGTTAAATAGCTTCATCAATTTGATGGGTTTTAAATAATCATTGTGCATTATATAATCAACAGAGTAAGACTAATATAGATATTTCTCATAGCCAATTATAGTCTCATGAAGACTCTAGGCATATACAATTTATTTTATATAATAATTTTAAACTTATGAAGATTCTTTCTATATAAATGTATATACAATATATTTTATATAGTGAATTTAAACTTATGAAGAGTATTTGTATATAAATTTATAAACTTCTTCATGTCACTGATTCATTCCTATGTGATAGGCCACTAAAACAATATATAACATTTTATACTTAATAAATTTTGTTAATTTACTAAGGAAAAAATCCATTCACTATAAGTCATCATTTAAAAATACTTTAATATTCAATATTATAAAAAATTTAAACAACCTCATCAATTTGATTGGATTTAAATAATCATCCTGTATTATATAATCGATAGAGATGGCTAGTAAGACAAATTTAAATAGTTCTCATAGACATTTACAGTCTTATGTAGAATCTAGACATATATAATCTATTTTATATAATATTTTAAACTTATTAAGAGTCTTTCTATATAAATCTATATACAATCTATTTTATATAACAAGTTTAAATTTATGAAGAGTCTTTCTATATAGATTTATAAACTTCTTTCTTGTTAGCAATTTCGTTTCCTATGTGATAGGCCACTAGAACCTAATTCACTAAGGAAAAATTCAATTAACTAAAAGTCATGATGTAAAAATATTTTAATATTCAATATTATAAAAAAGTTAAACAACTTCATCGATTTGATGGGTTTTAAATAATCATCGTGCATTATATAATCAACAAAGCAAGCTAGTAAAATTTTCTGGTAGAGATTTATAGTCTTACGAGGACTCTAAGCATATACAATCTATTTTATATAACAATTTTAAATTTATGAAGAGTTTTTTTATGAAAGTTTATATACCATTTATTTTATATAACAAGTTTAACCTTATGAAGAGTCTTTCTATATAAATTTATAAATTTCTATCATGTTAGTGATTTGGTTTCCTATGTGATAGGCTATTTAAACCATGTATAACATTTTATTCTTAAAAAAAATTGTTAATTCATGAACGAAAAATTGCATTAACTAAAAGTCATTATTTAAAAATATTTTAATATTCAATATGATAAAAAAGTTAACATCAATTTGATGAGTTTTAAATAATCATCCTACATTATATAATCAACAGAGGCGGCTAATAACACTAATATAGATAATTCTTATAAACATTTATAGTCTCATGAAAACTCTAAACATATACAATCTATTTTTTATAAAAATTTTAAATTTATGAAAAGTCATTTTATATAAATTAATAAGCTTCTTTGATGCCACTGATTCGGTTTCCTATATAATAAGCTACTAAAATCATATAAAAAAATTTATACTTAATAAAAAAAATTAACGCACTAAAAATGCATTAATTAAAATTCATCATTTAAAAATATTTTAATATTCAATATCTTTAAAAAAAAATTAAACGGCTCCATCAATTTGATGGGTTTTAAATAGTCATAGTGCATTATATAATCAGAGCAATGAAAAAAAAGTTGTGGTTGAAATATCAAATCAAATTTGATAATGATCATTATTTTAATAATATAAGGGTTTTAAATAGTCATAGAAAGTTGATTTTCATATAATCAACGGAGCAGTTAAAAAAAGTTGTGATTGAAATATTAAATCAAAATTTAAAAAGTTGTGGTTGAAATATCAAATCAAATTTTATAATGATCATTATTTTAATGATATTAAGGGTTTTAAATAGTCATAGAGAGTTGATTTTTATATAATCAACGGAGCAATGATATTAAGGGTTTTAAATAGTTATAGAGAGTTGATTTTTATATAATCAACGGAGCAATGATATTAAGGGTTTTAAATAGTCATAGAGAGTTGATTTTTATATAATCAACGGAGCAATGAAAAAAAGTTATGGTTGAAATATTAAATCAAAATTTATAATTATCATTATTTTATTGATATTATTTTAAAATTATATTATTAATAAATTAATATTATTCCGTGATAAAAATATTTCTAAATTATATATGAAATTAAAATTTTAAAATTTTAGAAAT
>CM076569.1:620385492-620578004 GCA_034641835.2 Pinus albicaulis
AACCCCAATAGAAATAATGGCACTAGGATCCACATCAATGATCTGCTTCCCTTTTTCATTGCCTTTGTCTGGTTCTAACTCAAGATCAGAAAATGCATCTAATTCGGGTGCCTTCTATTCGACCACCAATGACTGTTTGTCCCAACACTCGTTTGTGCTGTGAGTGGGGTTGTTATGAAATTCACACCACTTCCCTGTGTCCTTATTTTGATTTGTGGTGTTGTTTTGAGTAGCACCGCTTTTGCCTTGCCCCTTGTTCTTCAGTTCGGGGGCACCTTTCATATTCACAGATCCAAAGTCTCGCTTCTTCTGCTTAAATTTTTGTTCGATCTTGGTATCATAACGATATGTCGTACCAAGCGATGTAATGTTGAGGAACTCCATTTCCTCCTAAATGTGTTTGTGTAGACAACCATGGTACTTGAGCACCAAATTTCTCTTTTAATCTTTAATAACCAACTTTGTGCGCGGGGTATGGAACAGATTCGTCAGTTCGTGCACGTCTTGATCCCTTTGTTGCCTCAGCGTGTTCCATTGGATGTATTTGTCCTCATAGCTCCCCACAGGGTAATATTGTTCCTTGATGCCATCTCGGAACGGATTCCAAGTGGGTGTGGCCGAGAAAAGAGAGGGTTCCACTTCGTCCTTTTTCTCACGGTAGGTTTCCCACCAGTCTTTGACATAGGGGGCGGCTTTGAGGAGTGCAAAAGTAATATTTTCTCAGTCAGAGAAATCATGGACTGAGAAATACCCTTCCAAAAAATTCAACCATCTATCTACGACATCTACATCTATTTGGCCTTCTAATATAGGAATATCAAAGTTTACTTGTACCTTGAAGGGAGTGGTGCCTCCAGAGTGGCTGCTAGATGCAGATGTGCCGTAGGTGGGAAATCGTTGAAGGATCTGAGTAAATTTATCCATCATCATGTTCCTTTGTTTCTCAAGGGCCTCCTTGAGCAATATTTTGATAGGATCTCCTGCTCCCTTGTCTTTCTTTTCTTTCGCCATGGGAGGTCGTCGAGGTTTGCCAGGCTGATCTTGCAAGGGTTCAACTAGATTGAGCCCTAACTCCTTATACCCTGACCGCGTTGGGGACATGTAAAGAAAAAAAAGAAAGAGAAGACCCCTCTGGTACCATTGATCCAGATTTATGCAGAAATAACCATAAAGATAGAGATGCAGCGGAAATAATGCGTCATTTCATTAATATCAAATAACAAAAATATGCTTACAGACATAATGGAAATAAAATAGCTAGGGTGCTGGTAACGAATCTTTGAGAAGAGATGTGGTGGATACAGACCTTTGAACTGTGTTACAATGAGGCTCGAGGGCCTATTTATTATTGAGAAAAAATGTAAAAACTGAAAAGTCCAAAAACCTAACTGTAGGAGATGAAGCGCCAAAACTATGGCCCCTTGTTTGGGTAAGTTGGTGTTTCAAGTTCCTGGGGATGTAACTTTGGCATCCGATTTCTGTTTGACACGCTCAATAGCTCATTAGAAAGATATATCTAAGGAGTACAAATTTCAATGTGAGTAGCATCGGTCCATGGACCCAGAAAACTTTGTTTAGGGCCTCAAAACGGCTCTGGAAGTTCAGGACCCGAAAAAATGCTAAAATATTAAGTTGTGCTACAACTTAAAAACTGAAAGAACTGATGGTGGGGGTTGAAATGGAATAGGTGGGTGGCCACCAATATCCACCTAGCTTATTAACGCCCCAAAACGTCTTCGGGATTGCAGGACTCGAAAACCTGCTAAAAATAATAAGTGGTGTTGAATGTGAAAAGCTGCAAGAATTGATGGTGTGGGTCCAAATGGAACAGGTGGGTGGCCATTGATATCCACCTGGATCAGAGAAGTGCATATTTATTAGATACAGTGAAGAATCCAAGGTATATAGGTTGTATAACCCATCCACCAAGAAGTTTGTTATAAGCAGACATGTACAATTTATTGAAGAAGAAGCTTGGGATGGAAGCATTGAGAAAATAGTGAATGTGAAGAGTTGTTTGTCTCATGATGATAATGAGGAAGAGATGGCTGAAATACATCCCCCATTAGCAGCACCACCTCCACCAACACAAGGGCAGCAAGGGACACCACAAACAGGTATGAGAACACCCTTGAGAAGTGATATTAGTGCTTCTCCAAGCACACCACAAGGAGCAGATTTGAGTGCTTCTACAAGCACAAGTACACCAAGTGAAAGAGGAACCAGATTCAGAAATTTGAATGAGATTTATGAGTAAGAGGCAGCAAATGAAGGTATGAACTCTTTATTTGCACTGTATTTTCATGTTGATCATCCTATTCATTTTGAAGAAGTAATAAAAGATCAGAAATTGATAGATGTTATGGATGAAGAAATGAATGCCATAGAGAAGAATAAGACATGGGAATTGGTTGATATCCCTAAAGGAAAAGAAGTAATTGGTGTAAAATGGGTTTATAAAACCAAAAGAAACACTGAAGGTATGATTTAAAGGCACAAGGATAGACTTGTTGTCAAAGGCTACAAGCAGCAACAAGGAAGAGATTATGAAGAAACATTTGCACCGGTTGCAAGAATGGAAATAGTAAGAGAAGTGTTGTCCATAGAAGCACAACGCAAGTGGAAGGTTTACCAAATGGATGTGAAATCAGCATTCCTAAATGGAGTATTGATGGAAGATGTTTATCTTGAACAACCTTTGGGATATGAGAAAGAATGCCAAGAGCACAAAGTTTGCAGATTGAAGAAAGCTCTTTATGGGCTGAAACAAGCACCAAGAGCATGCTACAGTAGAATAGATGCCTATCTACTAAAAAATAGGTTTGAGAAATTTGAAGGAGAACCCACATTATACATCAAAGAGAAAGATGGTAAGATGTTGATTGTTGTTTTGTATGTTGATGATGTTATATTCGCATGTAATGATTCTTACCTCATTGAGAATTTTAAATCAGTCATGAAGGATGAATTTGAGATGACTGATATGGGATTGCTAAAATACTTCTTAGGAATAGAAGTAGAGAAAAATTAAAATAAGATTTTATCTCTCAGGCCAAATATGTAAATGAAGTTTTGGAAAGATTTAACATGCAGGATTTCAAGGCAGAAATTACTTCTACAGTGCAAGGAAGACAACAACAAGGATTTTGACCCAAGTTTGTACAAAAGCATAGTTGGCAGCCTCTTGTATTTGACTACAATTAGGCTAGATATTATGCATGCTATGAGTTTAATTTCTAGATTTATGTAAAGGCCAAAGGAGGCACATTGGCAAGCAACAAAAAGAATTCCGAGGAATGTGAAAAGAACAAAAAGGTATGGTATTTTATACACCACTTCAGAAAATTTTGAATTGATTGGATATACTGATAGTGATTGGGCTGGAAGTATAGATGATAGGAAAAGCACCTCTGGTTATGTTTTTCATATGGGTTCAAGATCATTTTTATGGGCTTCTAATAAATATCCAATTGTGGCATTATCTACAACAGAGGAAAAGTATGTGGTAGCTACAACAATAGCATGTCAAGCAGTTTGGATGAGGAGAATGTTGAGGAGTTTGTGTCATGAACAAGTAAAAGGCACAACAATTTATTGTGATAATAACTCAGAAATAGCATTGTCAAAGAATTCAGTGTTTCATAAAAGAACGAAACACATTGATGCCAAGTATCACTAATCAGGGAGCTAGTGAAAAATGGTGAAATTGTTCTGAAGAATTGCAGAACAGAGGAGCAGTTTGTAGACATGTAACAAAACCATTGGGACAGAAAATTTTTAATTATTTGAGAAAGTGTTTGGCCCGGTATGGAAGAGAACCTAGCAGTTGAATTTAAGGGGCAGTGTTGAATTTTTAAATTCATCTACAGTAGTAGCAGAAGGATATAATGCAGTCGCTCATAATTTTTTTTAAACGTGCACACAACTCTGCAATTAAATTATGGCTTTTAATGAACCTACAACTTTATGTTTTTGGGTTAATGGCCGTAGCCATTTTTCTATGTTTTCAATCTAAATTTTGTGGTTCTGAACCACGCAACATTCGCATTTAAAACCTTCTCCATGCCGCGCCATAAACCTGCAACCACCATCATTTAAATCTTCACCAACCAAAGTTATGTTTTTACCGCCGTTTTGATTTAATTCAAATGAGCCCACGTCATGAAGGACCGACACTGCCAATACAACGATAGCAACCAATCATGAGACGATCACATAGAAATGAGGTCCAATCACCAAGCCTTCATTCGGACCCGATAAAATTTTATGAGTTTGATTTAATAGTTATCACGTGTCCATGATGGTGACGTCGCAACAAAAAATTGGAATGCGAAATTTATATGCAAAAAAATTTATTTTTTGTTTGAAATCCAGCGGGCTCCACCTCCGAACAATGGGAGAGCGATCGCGCAGTTTTGATGTCTAGTCAGCACATGGACATTTGGAATGCGATAATTTTTTTCAATAGAGTTTAATTCCTCTTTCTCAAATCCACTCCAAAGGTTTTTATAAGTTAGGATAAAAGGTTAAATGATTATTATATGTTTTTTGTTTTCAATGTCACGACAATTTTTTTTTTTAAAAGAGACTAAGGATAATATATATATGGTTTGTAATATATATATTATCAACATTTCTAATGTTTATAATATATATAATTTTAATTCATTTTTTTAGTTTTCTTTTAAAAGGGGTTTTGTTATGATAAAAAGAAAAAGCCCCGAAGGCAAATGTAACTGCTGTGTATTTTTTAAAATACAATGTGTGTGAAAACACAGTGAGATTCTGTATAAAAGAACAGAGAGAGAGAGAGAATTTTTATATGCAGTGACTGTGTAATGTTTTTTTTGAAAAAGAGCCTGAAGGCATAATTTTAAAAAGAGATAGAGAGCAAGTTTTAAGCTATGTTGTGTAGCAGCTTGTAATTTTTTTTGTGAAACCCAGAACAACAATTGTGGGCCATTTTGTAATAGTTTTTTTTTAAGTTTTAGTGAAAGAAAGTTTTTCCGCATCTTTGTCCAACATTGTCTCCATTAATCTCTGTGTTGAAGTTAGGGGAATTTTTTATTTGTGGAGAGTTTTTTGTTCCTCTGTGTTTTGGAATACTCAGAAATTACAACAACCATAAGTTCAAGAAAATATACTCACTAATTATATCCACATGAACTCTAGAAATACTAATTGTAAACTTGAAATGCACAGTAATTTTGTGTGATATATATATATATATATATATATATATATATATATATATATATATATATAATCCCTAATTGTGTCATAGCTACTCTAAATTTAGTGGAATCAATTAGGTTTTAGTTGTTCACCGAAAAGTTCTCACGGTCATGAATATGATCGGCGGAGTCCAACGATCTCCAGATCCTGAACGACTGCGTTCTCTTCTTCTTTTTGCTATCTTGGAAGAGGAAGAGCTACAATGTTTCTCTATTTCCAGTATTGCAGCCTCGCTAAGGCCCAATTCTATAGGTTTTACTATATCTACAATACAAATTTTCACGACTGGAAATGGCCAAATAAAAATAATAGAGACCTCTAGGTTTTCAGTCATAAATATTTAAGGAAAATAGTTTCGAATTATTCAAGGTTAAGAACATTAAACTTTGACACAATGAATGCTACATCTAGACCATGTCTTTTTAAATAATTTTTTTTTTACCATTTTCAGTACCGAGCAACATTGCAATATAATTCAATACGCTATGTATAAATTAACCGCTCCTAGACAAACCCAGAACTTAAACTTGGCTAAGTTATATATATATTTCCAAAATTCTAATCTTAATATTCAAAGTGCATTTTAGCATTAATGGCAAGCAAAATAATTACTCTCACCAGCTCATTAATACTTATATGAAATATAAGAAAAATAAAGAGTCATCTAATTTATATTTAGATTTCAAACATTAAAATTAGCTTTTTACTGATTTTGATCTATCTTTTTTTTTCCATGGATTCAGATCGTTCCTTTAGAGTGATAGAGACATGTAACTATTTTCTTCCCATCATGATATATTTAGATTCTTGCGTGATTTCAATATGACCTAAAAGTGTTTCGATTGATTTTGATATAAAGTTTGTATTCGATTAATAAATTTACGAATGTTGTTTTATAGGAAAAAATATAAATCTTTTGAAATATCTAAGCGAACTGTTTTAATTTCATCCTGGAAGAATTTCAGGTTCACATGATCTCATTCTGAGCTAAAATGTCACAGATGAAAGGGGAAGGGTTTGAAAACCTAGAAAGTCATATACCTTATACCTTATGTCTAATTTTGAATAAGCACAACATCAACCTGAAATTTTATGACCGAATTACTTCGGCTAACACAACATTAGTTTTGGACGATCTGTCTGCTGATAAGTGTTGTTTGGTCATTTCACCACTTAAGAAGGTGTCTCTAACTTACCTATAGTTTTCAAAGTTTAAAATACACTTTCTACTGATTTTTGATATAAATTTGTTAGGGATTCATGGTCCTCCTATTTCAATTAAAAGGTAACTACTTTGGAAATATATATGTTAACTATTTTCTTTTCATCCTGAAATACTTATGAAATAATTATAGCCCCACATGATCTTAGCATGCTATAAAAATCTCGTAGATATGGACGATTAAAGAAACAAGGGATTGAAAAAACCAATGTTTTTAAAAGATTCCCATTCAATATAAATTTATAACTATCCTACCAACATTATCCGTATATGGTATAAATAGATTACTGATAATTTGGACTATTAAAAACACTTAGCTTTTCTCAAAAAAAAAAAAATCGTTCGTCTTTCTGGACGTGAAGATTTCTCTTAATTCTAAATGTATTATAGCCAACTAGAATCAGATTATTTCATTTGGTTCCATAAGGGATGTTAATTTAAGATGATACTTATTAATTATTGTGATAAAGATGATACGCTCAATTCTCATATGATAAATATATACAAAAGTAGGAGTTACCCAAAAGAGACGTTAATCTCTGAATGGCCTTTGGTGGAGGTATATGTGGAGCTGCTGAGGGAGAAAAGGTTTCCTTGCAAAGCTCGTAAACCATCTGCATTACCTTACTACTGCTCGTTTGTGATACATCTTCCATAGTTATTAATCCTTTTAAGCGACAGTACGACCAGCTAGAGCTGTAACTTACCTTCACTATGCTGACTTCTTGGTTATTTACTGCAGAAAACTGAAAGGTAAAATTTATAATGGAATCTGTATTTATCTTGTGCAGTTGCAAGACACGGGGATTGGAGACCATCGCCACGCAACATAAAACATCCAAATCTGATGGCCACACAACAAAAAAATTTCATGGTTTTGGGAGCAATAGAAAAGACTACTAGGGGCTGTACAGGTGTATTTACTTTTACAATGGGCAACTAGATGGTCATCTCGGCAGAAGGAATGGAATTTTCAATACCTATAATGTGCAATATCTTATAATTTTCAATTTTTCTTTCAAAGTCAATTCTTAATAGGAAATGAGATTGTTCCTCCACCTCAGGAGTGGAAGTATTCGTCTGTTTACATTTGTTAAAGTGCATCCAGCTCGGTTAATAAATATTAATGTTATTTTAGACTAATAAAAATACATATTTTTATGGGCTCATATTCCCCGCTGGTTTCCATATTAAAGTTACTGTGTACCCAATTTAGAAAAAAAAAACATGTTCCTGATTGGTGTGATTTGGTAAAGGATCAACTGAACATGTCAATCATCATCCAACTTGGAGAATGGAAAACACTTACGTGACAAAATTTTTGTATTCATTTGCATGGGCTCTTTCATGAAAAAAAATTATAAATTAATTTTCTTAATTTCATATGATGACATTTTTAACATAAAATGGTAAGGATTTTAACTACCTTACGAAATGTATATTAAAATCCTTACACAAGACAAACTTTTAAAATTTAAATTCTAGAAACATTTAAAATCTTATAAGATAAAGTTTTTTAAACTTAATTTTGGATTTTCTAAAATAGTTATTAGATTTTGGTATTATAATTTGATTGATTTTAGATTTTGGTATTTTGATTTGATTTATTTATTTTTTTATATATATTTTTAAAAAATTTCATATTTATAATTTTGATATGTCAATTTTGGATAACAATGGTAATTTTTATGCTTGCAACAATTATTTTAATGTTTTGTTATCAATTTAATGATAATTTCTAATTTAATCTTCGATAGAAATCACATTAACCATCATATTGAGATTAATCGTAGATAGAACATAAATAATAAATGCAGAAGACAAGCCAAGATAGGAGAACATGAGTATTTGGAAAAATCCTAACATGGGAAAAAACTCTTTGATCATTATTATAATTATTATATAAAATGTTCAAGAGATACAGAGAGAGTACAATAAAGTCAAAATATACTTTCCAATATATGGTAAAACCACTGTGCAAAAAAAACCTATAGAATCCGCAAATCTACCCACAATCAACAGCAGTCAAATCACCTTTAGCTAGAAATTCAACAACAATGAGTGTTGGGTCAAACTTATTCAAAACAACTTGGTCAAAGGAGAGAGTAACTTAGCTTCTCTTTCTTGTCAAAGTTAGCCTAAAACAACCCACAGATCAGTATTCAAACTTTTTGAAATTAAAGTGAACTTTGCAATCCAACATGCTTGTGGTCAACACATGTGAAAAAATCGAGAAAATATCGATTTATGTGACAATAAATGTAGTCTGCTGAAATAGATATTCTCCAAAAAAAATTGCACTCAAATGAGGTCAAACAACCGTTGGTCAACTATGGTCAAACCCTGCAATACATCTCAAATTCGGCCTCATGAAATTCGTCCCCCTTTCTTGCACACGTGTGAAAAAATTTAGCTTCCCAATGAGGTGTACAAACCAATAAAATGAGGAGAGAGAAGAATGTGTGACTTAATGAGGTGCCAAATGAGGTTTGAGGTCATTCTTATATATACAAGTCGTTGAGGGTCAATATGCATGATGCTTGGGTGTAATGTCTCTCAATCCACAATTTTATTTTATTTTTTTTCCTTCTTCGTCACACCTTGACGATATGTGAATTATATTTTTCTTTACATCAGTAACATGCTTCAGAAATGCATTATTCATTGATCGTCAAGATCCTAGTCTTCTACTTGAATATTCCTCTCAAGAAACATTTGTGAATTTATTTAAATCTTATTCTTTGTCTTAAGCCTATTACAACAACTATGACAAATTCACCTTTGTAAGGTTATTAACACATCTATTATGACATGATATATTTTATTTATTTCCTCATTCTTCTTGACAATACCTTTGATAATGTATATATATATATATATATATATGAGGCCTCCTCCATTAATATATATACCACATTGTCTATAATTAATTACATTCTTTCTCATTAGTTAATCAATTCCATCGAATTTATATATTAAAAAGGGGTTTCCTTAATACAAATTTTAATCACCCTACATATATATACAAATACTATATATGATATAGTATCTATCTTACATTATTTTAATTTTTTTCCTATCCATTGTATTCCATTAGCCTATTATCATGGTTTCAAAGTTTACTACTTTCGAAATGCATCCAACAATAATTAGTTCAGGATTAAATCCATTAACTCAATATCATTACTTCTGGACAATTTAAAGTGGTACGTATGACTAAAAATTGGTCCTATCACCATGACGATATACCATTAATTGGTCCTCGGGCTTGAGAACTTCCCATGCTAATTTGACTTCAATGTTTCATCGATTTTATTTGCAAGTACACAAATATGTTGCATAACATCTCTCGACCCACTTTCCGACATAAATTACACTAATTTTATACGTAAGTTGGGATGACATTAATGGTGCAAGCCCACAAATCCAGTTCTTGAAACAAGTTAGAACCTTATGGAGAGTTGGTTGTACTTCAAGCCGTCCAGCGTATTAACTCATCTCCCATCAACGTAACTCCTCCAGTACTTCATCACGTGAAGGGTTTTAGGTTCACCATTTTGAAGTCGTGATCCAAGTGAAGATCTGGATCTAGTGACACTTGTATGGTGAAGATCATTTAGAGTTTAATGCGTATTTATGTTTAAAAGATCATTTTTTCAGTGATTCTTACTCTTTGGGTTTTCTACCGAGAGCCACATCTCGTCTTCCTATTGGTTGGGAGAGGAACCTTAAATTTCAGTGTGCCGAATTACTACAACACATTTTATCATTCCTCTTCATGGATTTCGAAGACTGGTAAGATTCTTTAACACCATTCTGCCTTGTCAATTTCCTAGGTTCTCTACTCATCTCATATTGGCTAAATGTTGTAGAGGATTTTCATTTAAATTGAAGAACGTTTCCTGTGTTTTAACAATGCCGTCTCCTTTGCTAATATTTCACTCTGTTAATTGATTTATTTTCTCCAATTATGAGTTGGTTTGCTTAGTGACGTTTTGGATAACTAGTGGTTAATATTCCTTTATGAATTTAACTGATCTTCTTCTACTCCATATCATTCTTCCATTTAGGAACGTTTCTCCTTAAGATTGTGCATATTCTAGTTGCGATGGGGTAGTGAGTTCTCCCTCTGTCATTTACGAGGTAAAATCTAATTATTGTTTCATTCTAGGGCTTGTGGTTTCCCTACTATTCAAAACGATTACAACCATTTACATTTGGGCCAGTTACATAGTCTCAATGTTTACTTTCAGAAGTATTTGTACTCTGGTATATGCATATCCATGTTTGGATATAGAACTGTAACTGAGTGAAGGCCGCCAAGAAAGGGACTTGGTAGACCCTGAAGATCACTCCTCCATCTCTCATATGCTTGAAACTACACCAGGTATTCATTATTGTTTTTTTTATTTCCTCCATTCACTACCAAGTTAGATTTCTGCTCATGAGGATTTCGTTATATGATTTTAAGCTACGTTTTATTTTTTTGAAAATCAATACTTCTCCCTGACCTTAGTTTGATTTTTTTTTTGTGGCTACTAGTGTGACAGCCATGGAGCAGAACTTCTCAAGGTATATCGTTTCCACTTTTGTGCCTCAATTTTGTCATGGTTCTCATTCATTGGGAATTTAACTTTATTTCAATGTTCTAATTTGGTTTGTTTGTATTATGAAGGTACGTCCAAGCATTCCTCTTGTTGTCTTAAGATGGATTGGTTTTCCGAACCACTGATTTAACTTTTCAATCATAATACCTTGCTTACACAGGTTGGTAATGTTGTTCTGGGATGTCTCTTCTGCACTGGTCATCTTTCCAGATTTTCCAAAGCTGTAGCATATTGTTTTACAATAACCATACCTTTGCTACGTTACTGTTTCGAGTTTTACATTTCATTTGCATTTACATATAAACATTTATGGGTTTATAACCTAAGTGGGACTGTATTAAATTTTTATATAAATTTTCCCAATTCCGCTTCTTTTGTGACTATTTCTATCGTTGTCTACTTGCATCCAAACTTACTGGTTACAGAATGAACATGCCGGTGTAATTATATACAAAACATAGATATATATCTTCCGCATATGTACATCTTTTCATAGTATTACTTTAAATATTACATTTACGCTTTCACTGCCTCGTCTTCTTTCAAGAAATTATGATAATGGAACACTGTTTAATTTATTAGAAATTTGTATGTTGGTGGTATTACTCTTTTCGTATTCCTAACGTCATAATATATTCATCTATTTGTATCCACAAGATTTCCATAGTTACTTCTGCTATTACTACTTGCTGTAGTATAGAACATAGAATGTTGTTATATATATATATATATATATATATATATATATATATATATATATATATATATATATATATCTGATATGCTCAGCTTAAATTATTGTTAGTGTAAAAGTATTTACAATAGGAGTACAAAATAGAATAACGTTTTTCTCTTTCCACATATATATATCATATTCAGATTTTTCTATTTTGAGTTTAATATGCTATTTTGATTGAATATAGGGTTGTCTTATAAACGATCAGTTTCTTGATGTTTTCTCTAGATTAGTCTTCTGCATATGTTGATTTCCTTAACCGGAAATTCTGAATAGCATGTGTATATTCCTTTGATCTGGAATTATGCATAAGTAATAAACTATTTAAAGTAGAAATTTATAGCAGTAATTTCAGTTAGAATCACACTATAATTAATTCGTTTAATTTATGACAGCACTCAAAGTTTTGTTGTAGCATACTAAATTCTTATACACACTTTTATATAGTGGTTCAGTGCCTCTACCTCTCACTGTGTAGACTATTATGCCTTAGATTTGAAACTTAAAATATATTTAATGATATTTTCTTTTTGAGATTCTAGTCAAATAATAATAACAGTTTAATTATTTAAATAGAATAGAAATATTATTTGTTAGAATCCTAACCCCATATTTAAATCTTTCACTGGGTTTAGACACTCTGGGAGTTGGATCTACCCAGACATTGTCCATACAACCATACATATTTCAGTATTACTACTGTAACATAATCTATCAAATGTGTGGGCCTTTTCTAGACCATTGTACTCAATGCTAATTAAAATATGTGAAATCTACAAGTTTAAATTCATCAAATTCATATTTATCTTAATAATTTCCTAATCAAGTGTCAGTTAACACATATGCAAAATTAATATCAAACAATAAAATTCTAGTTAGGTGTGCATACCAATTTTCTCTGACTATTTTCCACCCAACCGTAGAGTTCTCTCCCCATAACTCACCCCCGAGCAGAAACCTTAGCTCCCAGTGATAGACAACCCTTTGTCTATACTAGAGCAGCTTATTTAAGCTTTGCTTTCCCTAGCCTGTTTCCATTTACTGCGTCTAGTAAATTCAAGATGCTTTCTTCCTGTTTTTCCTATGCTTTCCCTCTGTTTATTCCGCAGAGGCAATTTAAAAGATGTCTTTTCTTCTTTTCTAGCTTTTTTCACCTCTTCCCAATACTTTCCTCTTTATTAGGGAAATTAGATATTTATCTCCAATTCTAATTTTTAGCAACTTGTTTTATTCCATCCAAAGACTTTCTAGAAGGTGTGGGAAAGTCTCATCACCTTATCCATCCTCATGGATTTAGGTTTTTAGATCTCAATTCTCAATCTAGTAATTGCACACATAATTTTTCATTTTATTTTATTAATAGAATAAATCCACATAATATTTCTCCATCGAGGTACACTTTCCCCTTTAGACTTATTCAATTGTCAAATTAAAAACATAGAAACACGGGGTATTACATATTCCCCCTCTAAAAGCAAACACCATCCTCAGTTTTGACAAAATAGTTAATTAGTTCACTGTGTGAATAGTGATGGATATTTTTACATCATATCAGCCTCTTGCTCCCAAGTAGCCTCTTCAAGTGTCAAGTGCCTCCACTACACTTTCACCCTGGCCACTGTCCAATTCCAAAGTTCAATTTCTTCCTGCTCCAAGATTTGAAGTGGCACAGGAAGGAATTCCCCTTCTCGTTCCACCTGAATCACATTCCAATCAATAATGTGAGCAGAATCTTGTACATATTTTTTTAATAATGAAACATGAAACACATCATGAACCTTAATATGAATGGGTAAGGCCATCTTATAGGAAATTGGTACCACTCTTTCTAGTACTTCAAAAGATCTACAGTATTGTGGAGCTAATTTTGCACAACCTAAGGTGTGCAAAGTACTCTTCTTAGGATTAATCCTTAGATATACATGATCACCCACATTGAATTCCCTATGAATTCTCTTTTTTTCTACATAACATTTTTTTCTCTCCTGCTCTATTTTGATATTTCGCTGAATCTGTTTCACAACTTTTTCCATTTCTTGTAAAGTTTCTGGTCCAAGTATCAGTTTATCTTCAGGTTGACTCTAACTTAAGGGGGTATGGCACGTTCTGCCATAAAGTGCTTCAAACGAGCTCATCTTTATGGAAGCTTGGTAGCTATTGTTGTAGGCAAATCCTGCTAAGTGTAAATAATATTCCCACTTGGTTAGCTTATCCATAACATACATTCTTAACATATCCTCTAGAATTTCGTCTTTTCTTTTGGTTTGACCATCAGTTTGGGGATGGTAGGTAGTACTAAAACTTACTTTGGTACCCATGCCTCCAAACAAACTCCTCCAAAAAGCTACATTAAATTTTGCGTCTCTATCTGAAATGATCATTTTAGGAACACCATGTAATCTCACAATCTCCTTCATAAACACAATTGCTACTTGAGCTGTTCCAAAGGTAGGATGTACAAGTATAAAATGAGCAGCTTTAGTCAAAGTATCCACTACAACCATGATAGAGTCATGTTGATATTTGGTTCTTCATATACTAGTAATAAAATCCATGGAAACAGTTTCCCACTTCCATTCTGAAATGGGTAAAGGATTCAGTAACCTAGCTGGATGCTGATGTTCAACCTTTACTTGTTGACATTAAATGCATATAGCCAAATAACGTTCTACATCCTTTTTCATTCCAGGCCAAAATAGGTTCTTTCTTAAAGCTATGAGTAATTTCTGGTATCCAGGATGTCCAACATAGGGTATTTTATGATATTCATCCAAAATTTCTTTCTTTAACAAGTCTACATCAGGAATGTACAATCTATCTCTATAAAAAATTATCCCTTTTTTATTTTTTGTATACCCTTTCATTTCTTATTTCAGTATTTGTGCCTGAAGATTTTCATAGTTTTGGTCTTGGTTCACTACCCCTTGTATCAGTTCCTCCAAGTCAAAGTTGACACTACATCCAATATTACTCACACTTTTCCAAGCATTTCTGCTTAATGCATCTGCAATCTTGTTTCCCTTACCTTTGATATGTTTGATCTCCATGTCAAATTCACTCTGGAAAAAACAACCACCTAGCTTGCCTAGCATTCAGATTTGTTTGAGTGAAGAAATACTTTAGGCTAATGTGATCTGTCATCAACACAATTTTTTTTCCTAGAAGGTAATGTCTCCACATCTTAAGAGCGTGTATTACAATAGCTAATTCAAGATTATAAACACTATAATTATGTTCATGTTTCTTAAGTTTTCTGGATTCATAGGCTATAACGAAATTTTCTTTTAGTAGTACTCCCCCTATCCCTTCTCCATAAGAATCTGTGCATACTATAAATTCCTGATCTGGGTCAACAATATTTAAAATAGGTGTTGTAGTAAGTTTCAATTTTAGCTGCTCAAAGCTATTTTGACATTTTTCAGTCCATTCAAATTTAACTCCTTTCCTTTGTAAGCAAGTAATGGGACAGGATAAAGCTGAAAATATCTCTACAAACCTTTGATAGTGTCCTGCAATTCCCATAAAGGATCTTACAATACATACATCGGTAGGTACATGCCACTCTTTGATTGCTTTTATCTTTTTCGGGTCTACTGCCAACCCTTGTTCTGAAATTATATGCCCTAAGTATTGAATTTTATCTTTGAAAAAATCACATTTTCTAAACTTGGCATACAATTTGTTTTCCCTGAGAATTTGCAAAACAGTTCTAAGATGTTCTTTATTCTCTACTTCACTTTTTGAATAAATCAAAATGTTGTCAATAAATATTAGTACAAACTTGTCCAAGTATTTATTTAAGACACTATTCATTAAGCACATAAAAGTGGCGGGTGCATTGGTCAACCCAAACGGTAGGACAACAAACTCATAGTGTCCATACCTAGTTCTAAATGTTGTTTTATTGATATCTTTAATCCTTAACTGGTGGTAACCTGTCCTTAAATCAATTTTTGAAAAAATTGTTGCCCCTCTAACTTAGTCAAAGAGGTCATCTATCCTAGGTAACAAATATATGTTTTTGATTGTCAGCTTGTTTAATTGACGGTAATCAGTACACATTTAGAAAGTACCATCTTTCTTTTTCACAAACAACACTGATGCTCCCCATGAGGATACACTCGGTCTAATGTAACCTCTGTTCAGCAACTCTTGTAGTTGTATTTTCAACTCCATCAATTCGGGAGTACTCATTTTGTATGGGACTCTAGAAACTGGAGTTGCTTCCAGCACTAAGTGAATTGAAAAATCAAACTCTATCCTAGGGGGAAGATGAGGAATTTCATCTGGAAAAACATCCTTAAATTATTTTATTACCGGTAATGTTTCCAACAGATTTTCCTCTGACTACTATCCCAACTTTTCTACATGAACAGAATAAACTTGATACCCTTTCCTAGCAATTATCTTTAACTGAAGTGCTAAAATTTGTCTCACAGATATGGGTTTAGGCTTTCCATTTATTATAACAGGTTTTCCCTCCTTGTCAATTTAGTGTAAGGTTTTGTCTAAACAATTCAACATAGCCTTCTGTTTTTCTAACCAGTCCATCCCTACCAGTACATCATAACACCCTAATGGAAAAATATTTAGATTTTATTATGTTTGGTATCCATTCAGATTGATGGTTGTTTGGGGTAACTTATGAGTTATTTTCTGTTTAGTACCAGTGGCTAACTGAACTAACCAAGACTGATAAAACTTTTGTGATTTTATGTTACATTTTTCTACCATTTGAGGATTGATATAACTTAAAGAAGCACCTAGATCTATTAAAACCGTAACATATTGGTCAGCAATCATACCTTCCATTTCGAACATAATGGACTGGTGTTCTGCTTGACGATATTCTAAGGTAGCGTTGATTTTGGGGATGTTCCTTGCTAGATCATTAACAGTCGTTTCCTCTCTCAGTACTTGTACAGTCTAGATATTCTGATGTGGGAAATCCCTCAATAAATTAGGTTCTCCACAACCCCAACACTTTAAAGGTTATATCATTTTAAAAATCCCCTCTCTTTTATTATTTCCATTCATTTGTTTGGACCCAGTTTGTGATTGAGAAGTTTGATTTTCCCCCATTTTTCTGAACTTCTTTCTTTGGTCGTTTCTCCCAAAGTTCTTTAGATATGATGGTTTTGTTTTCTTTCCACTGAAGTCACCTTTTTTTGACCAATTCTTTCATTGTTCACTCTTACCTTTGAATTGTTGGTAACATAATCTGGCCTTGCGCACCACCTCATCCATAGTCTTAGGGTGATCAAACTCTATGTTTTCCTTGTAAATAGTGGGTAGGCAGTTCAAGAAACATTGTACCTTTGCCTTCTCCTCTTTGATATAAGGTACATATCATAACATATTTTTGAATTTGGATACAAAATCATCAATCGTGAGTTGTCCCAATCTGAGTTCATGAAACTCTTTAGCTTTTTCGTCATAATAACATTCATTCAGGTATCAATTTTTGAACTTAATTTCAAAATCCTCCCAAGTCACCATTTTCTCATCAATGGCATGAACCATTTTTTTTTTTCCCACCACAAGGTAGCCTTACCTTGCAGCTGATAAATAGCCAACTTGGATCTTAGTTTACTTTCATATTCGTAAACCTGAAAGTACTTTATCATATTCAGAATCCATGCTTCAACATCTTCCTACTTCTCTCCATCATAGGAGGGAGGTTTAATTTTATGGAATCACCCTGTAATTCCTTCTTCCATCTAGACTGTTGTCTAGAGGCATCATCTTCCTCAAAATATTTTGAGAAATTGACTCTTCCCTTTCTCTTCCTTCCGGAATCTTCACCTTCTTGACTATTCTGGGAAGTCAATTCTCTTATCAATCTGTCTTGCTCCTCACTGGCTAAAGATAGCCTTTCATTGTGGCTTTTAAGCTACACCATTTCTCTTTGCATTCTATGCAACATAGCCATCAATGGAGCATTTGGATCTAGAGTGTTTTCTCCACCACCCAAATCTACATACAACTTGTTCTCTTCATTCATAGTTCATAGTTGTATACCTAAGTACTATTCACTGTACATGAAATTAACCAATAGAAAAATTTAAATAAAAAAAAAGAAAATTTATAGCAGCATAAAATTTCTGTGTGAGCACATACTTCGCCCAGTGTTTTAGCTAGTGCTCTAATACCATTTGTAATGTCTCTCAATCCACAATTTTTTTCTTCTTCGTCACACCTTGACGATATATGAATTACATTTTTTTTTATGTCATTTACATGCTTCAAAAATGCATTAATAGTCAAGATCCTAGTCTCCTACCTAATTGTTCCTCACAAGGCACATTTGTGAAGTTAGTTAAATCTTATCCTTTGTCTTAAGCCTAATGAAGCAACTGTGACGATTTCAACTTTGTAAGCTTCTTAACACATCTATTATGAAATGATATATTTTATTTATTTCCTCATTCTTCTTTACAATACCTTTGATAATTTATATATATATATATATATGAGGCCTCCTCACTTACTATATATACCACATTATTTATAATTACTTACATACTTTCTCATTAGTTAATCAATTCAATCGAATTTATATATTAAAAAGGGGTCTCCTTAATACATTTTTTAATCACCCTACATATATATACATATACTATATATGATATAGTATCTCTCCTAATTTATTTTAGTTCTTTTGCATATCCATTTTATTCAATTATCCTATTATCATGGTTTCGAAGTTGACTACCTCAGGGCTTGTTCGAAATGCATCCAACAATAATTAGTTCAGAATTATATCCATTAGGTCAATATTATTACTTCTGCACAATTTAACACATTATGTAGGATTGAATATTGGTACTACCAACATAATGGCACACCATAATTTTGTCCTCGGGCTTGAGAATTTTCAATGCTAACTTGACTTCAACGTTACCTAATTTTATTTGTCATTGCACAAATATATTACATAATATATCTCGAAATATATCAAACTTAGTTCACACCTAACCCTACTTATGGATTTGGGATGACATTGATGGTGCCAGCCTACGAATCCAGTTCTTGAAATAAGTGAGAACCTTATGGAGGTTTGGTTGTAGTTCAAGCCATCCAGCATTTTAACTCATCTGCCATCAACATAACTCCAGTACTTCATCACGTGATGGGTTTTATGTTCACCATTTCGAAGTCGTGATCCAAGTGAAGATCTGGTTCTAGTGACACTTGTATGGTGAAGATCATTTAGGTTTTAATGCATATTTCTGTTTAAAAGATCAATTTTTAGTGATTCTTACTCTTTGGGTTTTCTACCGAGAGCCACAACTCGTTTTCCTATTGGTTGGGAGAGGAACCTTCAATTTCAGTGTGTTGAATTACTACAACACGTTTTATCCGTTCCTCTTCGTGGATTTCAAAGACTGGTAAGATTCTTTAATGCCATTCTGCCTTGTCAATTTCCTAGGTTCTCTGCTCATGTCATATTGGCTAAATGTTGTAGAGGATTTTCGTTTAAATTGAAGAATGTTTCTTGCATTTTAACAACATTGTCTCCTTTCCTAAGAGTTCACTGTGTCAATTTATTTCTTTTCTCCAGTTATGAGTTGGTTTTCTTAGTGAAATTTTGGATAACTTGTGGTTAATATTCCTTTATGAATTTCACCGAGCTTCTTCTGCTCCAAATCATTCTTCCATTTAGGAACCTTTCTCCTTCAGATTGTGCATATTCAAGTTACGTTGGGATAGTCAGTTCTCCATGTGTCATTTAAGAGGTAAAATCTAATTATTGTTTTGTTTTAGGGCTTCTCGTTTCCCTGCTATTCAAAAAGATGACAACCATTTACATTTTGGCCAGTTACATAGTCTCAATGTTTACTTTCAGGAGTACTTGTACTCCGGGATATACATATCTGTGTTTGTATATAGAACTATAAATTATTGAAGGTCACCAACAAAGGGACTGAGTAGACCCTAAATATCACTCCTCCATTTCTCATACGCTTGCAAATACACCAGGTATTCATTATTGTTTTTCGGATTTCCTCTGTTCACTACCAAGTTTGATTTCTGCTCATGAGGGTTTCATTATATGATTTAATCTATGTTTAATTTTTCTGAAAATAAATAATTCTCTCTGACCTTAGCTTGATTTTTTTTTGTGGCTACCAATGTGACATCCATGGAGCAGAACTTCTCAAGGTATATCGTTTTCACTTCTCTGCCTCAATTTTCTCATGGTTCTCATTCGTTGGAAATTTAATTTTATTTCAATGTTCTAATTGGTTTGTTTGTATTATGCTAGTATGTCCAAGCGTTCCTCTTCTTGCCTTAAGATGGATTGGTTTTCCCAACCACTGATTTAACTTGTCAATCGTAATACCTTGCTTACACAAGTTGGTAACATTGTTCTTGGATGTCTCTTATGCACTGGTTAACTTTCCAGATTTTCCAAAGCTGTAGAATATTATTTTACAATGACCATACCTCTGCTACATTACTGTACTAAGATTTACATTTCATTTTCATTTATATATAAACATTATGGGTTTATAACCCAAGTGGGACTGTATTAAATTTTTATATAAATTTTCCCAATTCCACTTCTATTGTGACTGTTTCTATCTTTGTCTACTTGCATCCAAAATTACTAGTTACATAATGAACATTCTGGTGTAATTATATGTAGAACATAGATATATATCTTCTGCATATGTATATATTTTCATAGTATTACTTTAAATATTACATTTAGGCTTTCATCGCCTTGTCTTGTTCAATAAATTATGATAATGGAATACTGTTTAATTTATTAGAAAGTTGTTTTTTGGTGGTATTTCTCTTTTCGTATTCCTAACGTCATAATTATTCATCTATTTGTATCCACAAGATTTCCATAGTTACTTTTGCTATTACCACTTGCTGTAGTATAGAACATATAATGTTGATATATATATATATATATATATATATATATATATCTAATATGCTCAGCTTTAATTATTGTTAGTGTAAAATTATTTACAACAGGAGTACATAATAGAATAAAGTTTTTCTCTTTCCACATAGATATATCATATTCATATTTTTCTATTTTGAGATTAATATGCTATTTCGATTGAATATAGGGTTGTCTTATAAAAGATCAGTTTCTTGATGTTTTCTCTAGATTAGTCTTCTGCATATGTTGATTTCCTTAACCAGAAATTCTGAATAGCATGTGTATATTCCTTCGATCTAGAATTATGCATAAATACTAAACTATTTAAATTAGAAATTTATAGTAGTAATTTCATTTAGAATCACACTGTAATTAATTCGTTTAATTTATGACAGCACTCAAATTTTTGTTGCAGCATACTAAATTATTATGCATGCTTTTATATAGTGGTATCAGTGCCTCTACCTCTCACTGTGTAGAGTGTTATGCCTTAGATTTGAAACTTAAAATAAATTTAATGATATTTTATTTTTGAGATTCTAGTCAAATAATAATAACTGTTTAATTATTTAAATAGAATAGAGAGATTCTCTGTTAGAATCCTAACCCCATATTTAAATCTGTCACCAGGTTTAGACACTTTGGGAGTTGGATCTAACCAGACTTTGTCCATACAACCATACAGATTTCAGTATTACTACTGTAATAGAATCTGTTAAATGTGTGGGCCTTTTCTAGACCATTGCACTCAATGTTAATTAAAATATGTGAAATCTACAAGTTTAACTTCAACAAATTCACATTTATCTTAAAAATTTCCTAATCAGGTGTGAGTTAACACATATGCGAAATTAATATCAAACAATAAAATTCTAGTTAGGTGTGGATACAAATTTTCTCTAACTAGTTTCCACCCAACCATAGAGTTCTCTCCCCGTAACTCAACCCCGAATAGAGACCTTAGCTCCCAACGATAGACAACCCTTTGTCTATCTTGGAGCAGCTTATTTAACCTTTGCTTTCCCTAGCCTGTTTCCATTTACTGTGTCCCACAAATTCAGAATGCTTTATTCATGTTTTGCTTAGGCTTTCCCTCTGTTTCTTCCACAGAGGTACTTTAAAAGCTGTCTTTTCTGCTTTTCCAGCTTTTTCAACCTCTTCCCAATACTTTCCTCTTTATTTGGGAAATTAGATATTTATCTCCAAATCTAATTTTTAGTAACTTGCTTTATTCCTTCCAAGGATTTTCTGGAATGTGTGGGAAAATCTCATCACCTTATCCATCCTCATGGATTTAGGTTTTCAGATCTCAATTCTCAATCTAGTCATTGCACACACAATTTTTCATTTTATTTTATTAATAGAATATATCCACATAATATTTCTCCATCGGGGTCCACTTTCCCCTTTGGACTTAATCAATTTTCAAATTAAAAACATAGAAACTCAGAGTATTACACAACCCAACTCCACAGCACAGACATAGGTCTTTGCAAGAAGGCACAACCACATAAACATGTAAATAAAATTTAGTGGAGTTGCCAATCCTGTGTTAGAGTGTTTGGTGAACGTATGTAAAAAATCACACCAACTTAAGGGGTGTGGGTTTCCCTCTTAATTTATTGGTTACAGGCAGAAAATATATGGAGTCAAGCAATTTAGTGGAGTATGCGAGAAGATAAACATAATAGATAGAGAAATAGCATGCATATTCAAACATAAAACTAAAAAAAATAACACAAAATCTTTAAATAGAGTAAAAAAACTTCAATAATCCAAATGGTGGGACTTATGTCCCCTCTTATTGAGTGCTGGTAGGAAATGAGGATGAAAATTTAACCCACTTGCCAAGGGGTCGTTAGAACTTGGTGTTCTAAGTCCTGATGCAAGAATGTATTTACTTCTGAGCTGCCTTGGCAAAATTATCCCTCTCTCTACTATGGTGGACTGGAGTTGTCGTATGGCCAAAAATTGAGTCCCATCTATCTTTTCTTCGGATCAAACATTACTAGTATTTCTTGGGGAAATTCTGGCCAGCATAACAATGTGCTCTCAAGTTTTTCATCTCTTGGTGGCCTTTTATAGGAGAATTCAAATCCTCCTTCCCTCTTTTGGTACATTGTGGATGGTGACCCAAGAGAGGAGGGTGATTCCATTTTGTGCCATATTTATTCCATTGTGTACTCCCTTGATGTCCTAAGGAGGCTTGGGTGGTTGTCCTTAGGTGGCTTGAAGTGTGGAATCAATGTCTTGGAGTTTGATTTTGTGGTCCTGGAAAGTGACTTCCGTCGCTCCCAGGATTGCATGCTTGTTGGGTCAAAAGGAGTGCAAGGGCATGTTTATCGAAGGATTTTGTGCGCAAAAGCATATTTGACTAGTTCAAATTTTATTTTTCCTCAGACCTTAGAAATTTTTTAAATAATTTCATAATCTATAATGTCCCTCATCCCTCTAAATAGTTCTACCTAACATTAAATAATGTCATCCTTTGTAATTTTCCTTTTTTAGGATTGCTCATGAATCATGCATCGAAAACACATTACCAACAACAAATGTAATAAAACAGTGAAATGGACTCCTGTATCCCATATATTAGTCAATATACATTATAAATCCAATATTAGATCTGAAACAAATCAAACTAGGTGAGTTAAACAGATCTCCCACACCTAGGATTGCTAAAGAGTGCCAAAACCCCAAGACTGCAAAATGCCTGAGCAGCTGCTCAAGGGACTGCATAGTATAAGAGAGGGTTTACACATAAAATAATAGGAGAAAAATATATTTACTCATGTATTGATAAATAATGTTGAAGAATAGAGATCTAAGCTCCTTATACAAAATACAAAAGAAACTAGCAAGGGTTTCTTGTCAAACACTCTGCATACAAAATGGGAAATTCAGTAATTCACTAAATAACCACTGCAAAACTAAAGTAAATTATTGTAGAAGGATGAAATATGACTTATCTGATGCAGATCCCTCAATGGCTTCCTCCCATGAAAGGATGAGCCTTTAAATCACAAGGAAACTCAGTAATGGAGCCACCAAACCATGCAATGAACACTTCCTTGAGAATAACGCACTCCCTAACAGAAATAGCTCTAGGAATGTATGGAAAATGTGTGGTCTGATACCATAGATCTTAAAAATGCTCTGGAGCTCTCCAAACAGATCTCTCAAGTGAAGGAAACCTTCCCCCAATGAGAAACTAGCTCAGAAGTTGGGATTCCAATCCCTTCCACTGCTGCACCTAGCAACACTACACAATCTCTAGCAAAGTTGTGCTGATGAAAATGGCTGAAGCTTGGCTTGAAAACCTGATGTGTAATTATGAATGAAAACTCTCCTAATGAGGCTTCTCAAAGGAAAGAGGTGGGATTCCCGCCTGGGAACACCCAATGCTAAACAACACTACAACTTTGCTAAGAAGCAAAGCAGCAATAATTCTTGGCAAGCAAGAATAATAATCTACAACATGATGAATAATGTTTCCATCCTCTTCCTTATATAATACATTATTTTTCTTGCCCTTGGCCCCACTCACTTAGGTTACTTCTAACCCATGTTACATCTCCCTCCAAAATTGCGTTATTCATCTTTGGATTCCTCCTCCACTAAAACTGCACTGTTGACTTAGCCAAAGTAGCTTGATCTTAACCCTATTCACACATGGAGGTGTTTTATTGAGCTAGACAGAGTGTCTCCTTTCACACTTGGAGTGTTTTTATCCTCCTTGGGAGACTTATGGGCTTTTCTACCCATTTATTTACCGGCTAGAGCTACTGCTAACTCTAATGTTCCATTTAGCTTGGAGGGTAAAATTTTGGAACATTATATTCCTCCCCTAAAAAATATTTGAATGTCCTCAAGAAAATGTATAAGGAGAGCAAAATTTCTCCCCTCCTCCTCATGTGGGCTCCCATCAATGTTCTTTATCACTGCATCAGGAGAATCTGCAAATAAACTGTCATCCAATGCTTCCTCCCAAGTGTGCAATACCAAAGTGTCTGCATCAATCAAAGGTGGAAAGTGTGAATGGAAAACTTCTAGCTATCTCATGTCCTCCACAAAGTAGGAGTGATGATCAACATGGTGAATGAGTGCCTCCCTCACCCATGCTATCATCCAAATGAAGTGAGTCACCCTCTAACATGGAAACTCAAGAAAAGCCTCCTCCACCTTGTGCTCCCGACATGTAGCTGGGCTGAATAAATGAATATAATAGGCAAGAGGGCCTATCCCATGCTATCCTCCCTTCCACTTATGATAAGTGTAGAATGCATGCTGATCTTGGGGTGCAACATGATTGCACTCCAATGGCAAGAAGAAGATTGAGCCTCCAAGGACTCTCCCTCCAAAATCATGAGACATTGCTTATCTTCCTTCCTTTTAATATGTTTGATATATACTAATTATCCCTTTTCTTCATCGCTTCTCTTCCTTCCTCCATTCGTAGGTACCAACATGTGTTGTTTTCTTTTCCATACTACATCAGGGCTCATAGAGTCATACTAAGATTTTTGCAATTTCATTTCACAGGAACGATTGAGTTTTCTCTCGTCTTTTTTGGGGTCGTTATACTCTCTTCTGGAACTGTATGGAGGATTTTTTTCCTATAACTAAGGGTTCTCTAGGTTGATTTTTTTCTTTATAAACGAAAAAATGTGTAAAGGGTCTATTCTAGTCCTATCAATTTTTTTTTAATATACTGAGGACAATTCCCTAGTTACGAGAATATATTGGCCCCTGGATGATTATTTGAAGTTGTATGCATATATGTAAATTACTTTCATGGCATGCAAAAGTTGCATTTTCTCCAACCATAATGTGGTTAATGATTGATCTCAAAGTGTTTCCTTGTTTTTTTTTCTTTTATACTATTATTGGCCCTCTGGGTTTAATAAAAATTCTATTTTTTTATTGAATCTTTAAGAATTTTTGTAATTTCCATTGTATAACAACAATTTTGTTTTATTATTATTAATATATAGATGCCGAAGTGTCAATAATAGCATTGCATGGAATATTAATATCTTAGTTACATGTTATACTCGTTTTTACTCTTATGATATTTACAGCAGTCATTATCTTGTATTCAACTATTGGTCTTATACAAGACTTTTGATAATATATATATAGTCACTCGGAAGATAGGGGCATTGTCTCGAGTTTGATGGTAAGACACGACCAGGACATTAACCCCAAGTACCTAATGGGTAAGAGAGTTAGGAATTTTTCAACAATTAATAACTACAACTTATTTTTGAAGTTGTTCCCCTTCTTCGTTGTCTCTGTAAAAAGTTTTATCACGACTTACCTCCAATTCATCACTGAAGCAAACATAATAGCCTTCATTAAAACCCTAATCATGGTTGAATTTGATTGTAATTACTTCTCCATACTATTTATTCTATTATTAAAAATATATTAGAAATATCATCTATTACTAAGGAAACAATAAACAGTAAAGTGTAAACACACAACAAAATGCAACACTCATCTGTTATTTCCAGAGAGCCCACATAATCATACAAAAGGTAATTTTTTTCCTTCACAGTGCAACGCTCACCTATTATTTCCAGATAGCCCACATAATCAAACAGAAGGTGATATGTTTCCTCCGTACCAACGAGATCAGTCTCAACACTACATCTACCCTCGATATATCCTCATAAGGAGGGCTTTCCTTTGTAGACAATACTGCACCAAGGATTTCCAACGAGTATCTTGTCCCAAAAAGACATAACCGTGAGTAACTTTTATATCAAGAAACCCACCTAGCCACCCAACATGGAATTACATACTCTACCTTTCACTTCTTCTAGTTAGGTCAGCTCAAGTTCATTGTACCCTCTCGGTTTTCCTTTTTCCAAAGTTTTTATTTCTTAAGGAGAATTTATAGGCAGGTAATCGCGCTGCCCATAAATGTCATAATGTTTTTCTTTTTAAACACCACTAAGTTACTATTTACAAGTTACCATGGGATGTTACACAAATATTGTATCCCTATAGGGACTTATGATGGTTAGGATGAATCTCTCTCTCACCCTTCTCTTTCTTTCTTTATATAGATATATATTTATTTTTTTCAATTATTTTTATTCTTATTTTAAATCATATAATATGTAAATTTTTGAATTGAAATAATCTAGTTAACATGAGCATTGATATATTTTGTTTACGGATTACAAATGGAATATTTCTTAATTTTATATATTGAGATACTTTATCTACGATGCACATTGAATTGAATCATTTAATTATTGTTAATATTTTATAAATGTAACATATTAATTTTACATTAAGAATTGAATTAATTACATATCTTCCTCCTATCACTACTATACGGAAGGAATTGAATTTTTTTACTTTCAATTCTTCTCTTTCCACATTGAAATATTTTGTTATTGGTTATGCTTTTTCTAAAATTGATATTAAAATAGAGTATTTAAAATAAATTAGAATGAGCTCAACATTATTTTTTAATTTAAAAAATATATATGTGTGGGGAGGAATAAGTGTCAATTTCAGATACAAAATTAAGCATCACTCTCATATTGAATTGTAAAATAACCTATGAGCTAAACATGTTCAAATCTATTATACATCTAACAATATTAAAATTTTAAAAAATTTGACAACTCTAAGAATTTGATCATATATGAAAATTAAAATAGACTTATATCTAACAATGTATTATTCCTATGAAATAGACTTAGAATTCCTTATGTACTTAACATTGATATGGACATATTAAAATAACATAAATCCACTTAAACCTAATATATATTACACTCTTAAAAAAAAATATTAATTTTTTTTTTAAATCATTTAAAAAAAATTGATACTTTTAAAAATTCAAACTCTCTTAATATATTAAGAATTCAAAATCAAAAAAATATGATCAATATTTTTTATTATAATCCCATACAAAATCAAAATAATGTTAAAAAAATAACCATTCCTTCAAAGGCGTGTTGCTTTTCTTACTAAAATTCGAGGCAATGCCTTATAAATAAAGAACTTAGTTTAACTCATTATCTTTATAAATTGATGGGCAAAGTCAAAACTTTAGAACAAACACACAAAGGAGATTAAGTTCGAATTATTTTTGTTGAGACGATACCCGTGCTTGTTATTGAGGCGGTGAATCAAAAGTTAAATGCTTTCATTTATCTATAATTTTTTTAACTCAAGTTTTTTTTGTATTAAGTGACTATGGATCGGTGAGGATGTTATTACCTTTTCCCTATAGAAGGAACATGTAGCATGAGAATTCATAGCATCAAACAAGTTCTTATTGACAAAAGGATAGACCATGTCAATAAGATGACTTGTGCATGAAATAAACCATTAATGTTTGCCATCAAACTCATTTCCATCATGGTGTTTATCTTTTCATGTATAATTTCATTATTTTAGCTACTTTAGCTTCAGAGGAAGTCATCATAGCAACGGTCTTCCATTTTAGTATCTTTTCTTACCACCTATTTCTGTGTCTCCTATTTGTGCATCAGATTTTTTATCAATTTCTCTTCTTTACTTTGAATATTTTTATTATAGTCTGTATTTCGAGCTTACCTCATTATCCTTTTCTTCTCTTACGTTCCTTATGTTTATTCACTGGATTTCTTTATGTGGTTTTATGGTATCATTACACTTTATTGATATGATATACATGTTTAAATAGAGAGGTTGTTATCGAAAGGGAGGGCTCGTTGTGGCTAATTAAGGGGTTTCTTAGGCATGCATGTGGGCAGATACTTCAACCCCCATCTATATAGGGAAAATTCCTCCTTGTTTGAGAGTAGCTAAGTGAGGTGGAATCAACTTGATGTGTGAGTGAAATTTCCCATCTCACTCTAAGGTTGTGGATGTTATGTTTACATAGGGGTCAAATGTAGGGAACAATCGTGACTAACAAAATCAACACATGTACATCATTAATCTGTAATATCTTATGAAGGCTCTCCTTTCCCACATTATGCTTGATGAGAATGATGCTAAAGATGAAATTTTCTTGGTTTTGTATAATGTAGTGTTGTAATTGAAGGAAATGAATTATATGCTACAAAATATTGATGAGGTGATGTCTAGAGGCCTAGGACTACACCACCCTAAAACTCCCCTTCCCATTGAGGTTGATGCCTCTAATTCCACCTTATTATTTGTTATTTTCCATCTATTTTGGTCTTCAACAACAAGTCTAGTAATGCTACTAATACTAATATAGATATTTATCATAGACATTATAGTCTCATGAAGATTCTAGGCATATACAATCTATTTTATATAATAATTTTAAATTTATGAAGAGTCTTTCTGTATCAATTTAAAAAGTTTTTTCATGTCACTGATTTGGTTTCCTATGTGATAGGCCAGTAAATCCGTATATAAAATTTCATTCTTAATCAAATTTGTTAACTCACTCATAAAATTTGGATTAACTAAAAGTCATCATTTAAAAACATTTTAATATTCAATATTATAAAAAAGTTAAACATCTTCATCAATTTGATGGGTTTTAAATAATCAAATTGCATTACATAATCAAGAGAGTAGGCTAGTAAGACTATTATAGATAGTTCTCATATACATTTATAGTCTCGTGAAGACTCTAGACATATAAAATCTATTTTATATAGCAATTTTAAACTTATGAAGAGTCTTTCTATATATAAATTTATATACAATCTATTTTATATAACAATTTTAATCTTATGAAGAGTCTTTCTATGTAATTTATAAAATTATTTCATTTAAGTGATTTAGTTTCCTATGTGATAGGCCACTCAAACCATATATAACATTTTCTTCTAAACAAAATTTGTTAACTCACTCAAAAATTTGCATTAACTAAAAGTAATCATTGCAAATTATTTTAATATTCAATATTATAAAAAAATTTAAACAACTTCATCAATTTGATGGTTTTAAATAATCATTATGCATTATATAATCAAAAGAGCAAGATAGTAAGACTAATATAAATAGTTCTCATGGACATTTATAATCTCATGAAGACTCTATGCATATACAATTTATTTTATATAACAAATTTAATATTATGATTTATATACAATCTATTTTATATAAACTTATGAAGAGTCTTTGTATATAAATTTATAAACTTCTTTCATATTAGTGATTCGATTTCCTATGTGATAGGCCACTAAACCCATATATAACATTTTATTCTTAATAAAACTAAAATTCATCACTTAAAAATATTGTAATATTCAATATTATAAAAAAGTTAAACAATTTCATCAATTTGATGGGCTTTAAATAATCAACCTGCGTTATATAATCAACATATAGTTCTCATAGACATTATAGTCTCATGAAGACTCGAGACATATACAATCTATTTTATATAACAACTTTAAACTTATTAAGAGTTATTCTATATAAATTTATATACAATCTATTTTATATAATGAGTTTAAATTTATGAAGAATCTTTCTATATAAATGTATAAACTTCTTTCTTGTCACCAATTTGGTTTCCTATGTGACAGGCCACTAAAATGCATTAAGTAAAAATCATCATTTAAAAATATTTTAATATTCAATAAAGTTAAACAACTTGATCAATTTGATGGGTTTTTAATAATCATAGTGCATTATATAATCAATAGAGCATGCTAGTAAGACTAACATAGATAGTTCTCATAAATATTTATAGTCTCATGAAGTCTCTAGACATATACAATCTATTTTATTTAACAATTTTAAACTCATAAAGAGTCTTTCTATATAAACTTATATACAATCAATTTTATATAAGAAGTTTGAAGTTATGAAGAGTCTTTCTATATAAATTTATAAACTTCTTTTATGTGAGTGATTTAGTTTCCTATGTGGTAGGCCACTAAAAACCATATATAAAATTTTATTATTAAAAAAAAATGTTAACTTACTCAAGAAAAATTGCATTAACTAAAACTATTTATTTAAAAATATTTTAATATTCAATATTTTAAAAAATTTAAACAACTTCATCAATTTGATGAGTTTTAAATAATCATTCTACATTATATAATCAACATAACATACTAGTAAGACTAATATAGTTTTCATAAATATTTATAGTCTTATGAAGACTCTAGACATATAGAATCTATTTTATATAACAATTTTAGACTTAAGAAGAATGTTTCTATATATATTTATAAACTTCTTTCATGTCACTGATTTGGATAAAATTATTTCACATAACGGATTTGGTTTCCTATGTGATAGGCCACTAAAATCACATATAACATTTTATTTTTAATAAAAAATTTAGGTTTATTGAGAAAAAAAAAATTCTTTAGTTAAAATTTTTCATTTAAAAATATTTTAATTTTCAATATCTTAAAAAAATAGTTTTGGTGGAGATTTATAGTCTCATGAAGAATCTAGGTATATACATTCTATTTTATTTAACAATTTTAAACTTATGGGAAGTCCTTTTATATAAATTTATATACAAACTATTTTATATAGCAAGTTTAAACTTATGAAGAATTTTCATATATAAATTTATAAACTTCTTTCATGTCTACGATTTGGTTTCCTATGTGATAGGCCACTAAAACATATATAACATTTTAATCTTAAAAAAATTGTTAACTCAATAAAAATTGCATTAACTAAAAACAATTATTTAAAAATATTTTAATATTCAATATTACAACATCAATTTGATGGGCTTTAAATAATCATCTTGCATTATATAATCAACGTAGCATGTAGTAAGACTAATTTAGATAGTTCTCATAAACATTTATAGTGTGATGAAGACTCTAGACATATAGACTCTATTTTATATAACAATTTTAAATTTATGAAGAATCTTTCTATATAAATTTATAAACTTCTTCTATGTTGAATAAATTTATTTGATGTCACAGATTTGGTTTCCTATATGATAGGCCACTAAAACCATATATAACATTTTATTCTTAATCAAATTTGTTACTTCACTCAAGAAAAAAAATATTTTAATTAAAGTTCACTATTTAAAAATATTTTAATATTCAATATCATTAAAAATAAATAAACACCTTCATCAATTTGATGGGTTTTAAATAATCATCATACATTATATGATGGGTTTTAAATTGTCACTGTATATTATATAATCAACGGAGCAATGAAAAAAAATGTGAATTAAACATTAAATCAAATTTTACAATTTGATGGGTTTTAAATAGTCATCGTACATTTATAATCAACAGAGCAATGAAAAAAATTGTGATTAAAATATTAAATCAAATTTTATAATAAAATAATATTATTTTAAATTATATCATTAATAACTTAATATTATTTAGTGAGAAAAATATTTCTAGATTATTCATCAAAATAAATTCTTAAAAATGACACAGGAAAAATGTTTTGTAATTCTTTAAATTCAAATGTAACTTATAACACATTAACTCTTAGCAAAGTGAATCACCTTATATAGTTATCTAACATATTCACTGAGACTGAGCTGACCTGCAACAAAATTAGTTGCAAATGTCACCTTTCAGCAATATGCTCCAGGGGTTTGAGGTTGAGGCCATGTGCCAAATACGGAAGTTTGTATACTACTTGTTTGACAAAATCTTTCAGGGTCATGTTGGCACATTCGGTATCTGTAAAGTTACAGTTGCCAATTTGAATAGCCATGAATAGGGTATTGGAAAACGGCATCTTAACAGAATTCTAGCAAGGGGTTTGACAAAATGTCTATCTCAGGAAATTATTTATATTATATTTGTCTGTATCAAATATTCTGCAGATATTCGTGAAACTACTTATATTTGTCTACATCAGAAAATCTGCAGATATTTATCAGATTGCTTGTATTCACTTGAGGTATACTCGTGCAAAAAATTAGAAGTTGGGAAAATAAAATGAATTAAAAAATTTCAAAGATAACAACTCCACAATTAAATTCATTACTAGCAATCAACTTGCAAATAAAAAAAGGCATGATAATGCAAATAAAAAATGGCGCTCTCTAATTATTTGGGAGATTTTTGTTAAAATTTAGGGAAATAAATTGAATTAAAAAATTTCAATGGTGGCAACTCTACAATTAAATTCATTACTAGATATCGACTTGCAAATAAAAAATGCCATGATAAAGAAAATAAAAAATGGCGTTCCCTAATTATTAGGGAATTGTTTTTGTTAAACTTTTCAGAATAATTTTTGGTTAATTTTATTGTTTAAAATATTTTATTATATATGGATTTAGTAATCTGAAAAACATTTTGATGTTTTAATATAAAGAGTTCAAACATGTAATTTTAATAAAACCTTACTAGCTAAATTAAAAGAAAAAAACTCCAAAATATAAAATATAAAACAAATAACTAAATAATAAAATATAATAATCAAGACTGAATAATTTGCCAGTCCCTCTTGGTAACAGTAGTAGCACGCATGAAAACAGTCTCTCTCATGCTCGATAAGATGAAGATTTGCAGTGGAGGCCTTCACTTGACGTGGATCCGCACTCCAATAATTCACATGAGATGATAGAGACGAGGCATCATGAAGACACGCAAAGAGAACCACATCCTCTCCTCTTTGTTGCAATATTTTGAATGATCTCCTCGACGGATATGGCATTCAGCCATAACTCTACGCACATGGATACTCATGAAAAAAATTATAGCATGTAGCACCGAGTGAGGCATAATAATGCTCAACATCTTCGCATGTGTCACAGGCCTACAAAAGGGGAGGACCTACAGCACAAAGCTACTCACAATGTGCTCCTTCTGGTTTTTTTATTTTATTTCTATCCCTTCCGTGTGCCGAGTCTACCCCGCAACCATTTTTGTGTTGGTCAGAATCCCCTGGACTGTGTACCCACCTGATTGCACTCCTCACCTCGGCTCCACCCATCTTGCTAGTTTCACTAGCCTGTGTGCTCCCAGTACCTTGTGCCCCTTGCTACACATCCTCCATCTACGTACCTCCCTGTCCAATAGAAGCTCGCTGCGCACTTCCTGTCTTGGGTAAAATATGCTGCTCCCCACCTCTCATACCCCCATCAATCCACTTCTTCATCTGACCATGGCTCCTACACTGTTCCAAATAACAATCAGAGGAGACTAGAGAGGTGCGCTCCCTTGTCGCTAACACCGAGGGCCAGCTAACAACTTAGAATCCGTTGAAGGATCCTCCTTGGGCAGTCACGCTAGAGAGACCGCCCAGAGCCCCAAAATAGACCAGGAGAAGGAGGCCCTCACTCATGTAATGCAGAGAGGGAGAAGCGGACCAAGGAAATCCACCATGGCGCACTAGGAGCACCCCTTTCCCCGCAAGACTGAGCCTCTTCCAGCATAGAGGAGGAAGGGGATGACATAGACATCTAGATAATGGACTCGGAAGGCACATGGACGTGCGTCCCGAATGCCGAGTACTCGGTTTCTCCCATCCTCTAAGCACCTACCACGAGGCCTCTGCGTCAACCTACAACTAAAGAGGAATTCGTTGCACAAGAGTTCGCTTGTCCCATCATGGAGGAAGATCCAGATAGCAATGATGATGCAGAAGACCCATGATTGCCGAGCAGCTCAGCTTTTCTTAGTTTTTTGTCATCCTCGTTATTATCACAAAACCTATATTTTCACTTGTGCTACGACACACTTTGTAATTTGTTGTTTGATGTTTTTTCTGGGCTAGTTTCCTCCAAGGAGGGAGCCCCATTATTCCGCAATAAAGGTTGGGATTGGTTAAGAACAACTTACCAACCTAGCTTGTAGCATATGTACTGTTTTATTTTCGAATTAATATAGTTTAGCCTCAATTACCAAAAAAAAATAAAATTGCTAATCCAATGTAAACCACTTACTCTCCTTTTAATTCCCTTAGCTCACTTTGTTGGGGAAAGCCTTTAAGGGGTACTATTATCCATTACATTACATGGAAAATTTTGCACATGCAATGGCAAATGGTATGATGGTATAGATAGTTTTAGTAGGGCTAGTGTCAATGGCAGTATGGTATTTTGTGCTACAATGCCGACAGCCAAAGCAGAGGCACAATGTACCTCGAGAGATTCTCCCCCGAGGACAGGGGGTTTACCCTTTCTTGGAGAGATTCTCTTTTTATTTTAGAACACGAGATTTTGTGGAGGAGAGGCGCGAAAGGTATGCATCTTTCTGATAAAAAGTCTCATTGAATGTCTATATTTATCTGTAAGGAAGTTCAAGTTTTTTTTGTTAACAAGTTTTTAACAAGCCTTTTTTGGGAAGTTCAAGTTCTTAAGACATTAAACCTTACACAACCCAATGTTATAGATGCCATAATTTAGCTGCAATAATTTTTTTCTAGATTATGGAATATATGTAAGATGAGAATTATGCATACTGAACGTTCATAAAAATTGAATTATCAAGATTAGAGTAAATTTGAAAATGGAAATATCTTTGAATTTTTGAAGAATCTTTTATTTTTTATCTTATTTCATTTTTGAAGAGGTGTGATACCATGAAGAGTTTTTTCATTATACTAGGTTTTGGTAAACTTTCCAAATCGGTAACTAGGATCCCTAGGGTGGAAATTATGGATTCTATAGAGGTGTGGTTATTTCTCCAATCCTCCTGAGACATAGCTAGGGGAATAGAATTTGGGTCCATGGTGTGATGCCATGAAGAGGTTTTGGATTATACAAAAACTTGTAGGTTTACCAAAACTTGAAGATTTTGGTAAACATTACAAATAGGTAACTAGAATTTCCAAGGTGGAAATTATGGATTTCATAGAAGTGTTGTGATGCCTCCAACAATTTTTAATCCTCATATCTAGTTAAAGTGAGCTTTCTAAAACTTAAATAATCATAAGCTATCTATATAAGTATAAATGTAATGGGAGGAACCAAATCAAGAGTCATTGACTTGCAAGAAAACTTCTACATAGCCTTGGCAACTAATAATTTCACAGAATTGTTTTCTCTCAAGTTCCTACTTGAAATTTCTTACCTTCATAATATAGAAGACAAATCCACTTATACGGAGACTTCACAATATACAAGCCAAATCCACTTTTACAGAGACTTGCACATGGTCATATATTGAATGAATGGAAAATCTAAGGAGCTACACTCTCTTGTCTTTCAACGAATTTTGTGATAAAAATTGGAAAGAAAAGAAATGAATTGAATAACAAGGAGCTCACAGGTAAGAAATTCACCTGAAGACTACAGAAACTGGAGCGTACAATCTACATTCAATTAATCAATGACACGTCAACAAATACATCTCAAGGGAATAGGGATTTGGGAACAAACTCCTACAACCTAGGAACTAATCCTAACAGAAGGAGTTATGTTACAACCATGTAACCATTTATACTAATATTATATTAATACAATATAATATCAATTATTTTCAACTCTCCCCCTTAATGGAGAAAGGGTTATGCCGTAATCCTAACATCCTTCTAAACAATTCAAACTTCACTTTCCCAAGAGTCTTAGTAAAAATAATAGCCACATTCTCACATGTTTTACAATAGTCAACAAAGATTTATTTTGACTAGAATTTTTCTCTAACAAAGTTAAACTGAGTATCGACATGTTTCACGTTCTTATTAAACACTAGATTGTTTGCTAGCTTAATGGAACTATGGTTTTCACATTTTATGACAATTGATTCTTTCTGCTCTTCTCCTGCATCATGGAGAAGCCTTCTCAACAAGGTAGCTTCACATGTTGTTGTGCATAATGCTTGGTACTCAGCTTCAACTGAAGATAAAGACATAGTGCTCTAGTTTTTACTTGTCCACGCTATGACCCTAGATCGAAAAGTAAATTCATAACCTATGATAGATCATCGATCATCCGGGTTACCTACTCGATCATAGTATAAAAATCCTGCTAAAATAACATCAGATGTATCAGTTTATAAAATAACATAATTACTAGTACCATGAAGATACCTCAGCACACTTTTTGTTTCCAACCAATTACTTTCAAGAGGTTTAAACATGAATTGGCTTAGCACACTGACAGAGTATGCTAAGTCTAGTTTAGTTGTAGTTAGATATATTAGATTACCAACTAGCTACCTATACAAAGTGGCATCCGCCTCCTTAGAGCCATCGTCACTAAACAATTTCATATTCTACTGCAAAGGTGTTGATGTTGTCTTACACTACTCCATTATGAAATTTTTGAGCAACCCTCTAACATACTTCCCTTGAGTAAGGAAAGTCTGCCCAAATTCTCTCCATAATTCCAGACCTATACAATAATGTAATCTTCTAAGGTCTTTGATTTCAAAAAGTGTGACATCTACAATTTGATTTCTTTAATTAATTCATATACATTACTTGTTATAATCATATCATCCACATACAAGGAAATCAAAATAATCTTCCTCTGTTCATCATACATGGTATATATATTTGGATCATTCATACTGTTATGAAAACCATGTTGTAAAAAAAATGAATCAATCTTCTCATACCAAGTCATGGGTGCTTCTTTTAAACCATAAAGTGCATTTTTCAATCTACGCACTAAATGTTCCTGTGCTTGCTTAAAAAACCCTTCAGGTTGTACTAAATAAGCCTCTTCCTCTAAATCACCATTTAGGAACTCATACATAACATCTAACTGGTGTAGCTTCCATTGATATATTGTAGCTAAGGCAATTAACATTCTAATAGTATTCAGTTTGGATATAGGAGAAAAGGTTTATTCATATTCAATTCCACATTTATGTCAATAACCCTTTGCTACGAGTCCAGCTTAAAAAAATTCTATATTTCCATCTACATTAAATTTAGGTTTGTAAAGCTACTTGAAACCTATGGGAATTTTTCCTTCAAGTGATTCAACTAGTTCCCAAGTATTGTTTCTAATAATAGATTCAAATTATTCATTCATTGTAGCCCTCCGCTTAGGTTTGTAAAGCCACTTGCAACCTATGGGTATTTTTCCTTCAGACGATTCAACTACTTCCCAAGTATTATTTCTAATAATAGATTCAAATTATTCATTCATTGTAGCCTTCCACTCATGAAATTGACTAGCTTCTTTAAAAAATTTGGGCTCTATAACATTTAAAATGTTTGACATTAAAGCTTAGTATTTCAATCTGGCTAGTAGTTGAGTCTTCCTACCTGATCTTCTCGGTAAAGGACTCACATCAAATTCTTCTGCTTCAAACCTTTGCGTGCTTCACTTACTAACTACATCACCTGCCTCTTCCTCTTTCTGATGTTGTTGCCATTTTTTATTTTCCTCACTGCTTTCTTCCATCAACAATGGAATGTGTCTTTCTTAAAAGTTGTTTTCCTTATTTCCATCCTCAACCTACTCATGAAACATGACATCTCAACTTGCAAATACATTATGAGTCAAAGGATTAAATAGCTTATAAGCTTTAAACTCAGTGAAATATCCTACAAATATGCATTGCATGGCCTTAGGATCTAACTTATTTCTATCTTCCTTGGGTATATGGGCAAATGATTTTGACCCAAAAATTCTTAAATGATTTAGTGTTGGCTTATATCCATAAAGTGATTCAAAAGGATTTTTAAAATTAATACATTTAGTTGGACTCATATTTTTTAAATAAATAGCACTGTTGATTGCTTCAGGCCCAAAGCCATTGGATAGACCCTTACCTTGAAGCATACTCCGTGCGCACTCAACCATGGTTCTATTATTTCATTCTGCAACTCCATTTTGCTGCGAAGTGTGAGGCACTGTGAAATGTTGAATAATTCCATCATCTCTGCAAAATTTCATGAAATATCCCAACTAGTATTCTCCCCCTTGATCTGAGCAGAGAATATTGATGAATTTCCATGTCTTCTTCTCCACCATATTCTTAAATTCTTTGAAGCATTGAAATGTCTGGCTCTTTTTGATCATAAAATATATCCAAGAGAATCTAGTGCAGACATTAGTAAAAAGTAAAAAATAATATGCACCAACTAGCAACCTAGTCTGCATAGGTCCCCATATATCTGTATGCACAAGCTCCATAATATCTCTTGTCTTCCTATCAAAATATAAATGAAACTCTTTCCTATGAATTTTCCCTAATGCACATCCATCATAATCTAAATTAACATTATGAAAAGCAAGAATTCCATTGACCATACCTTTCCTTTGAAGAAACATGAGGTCTTGTAGGTTAAAATGATCAAATCTCTGATGCCAAATATTATCGACTGTCAATCCTATTGAAACCAAAGCTTGGTGTGGCATGCTCTTGAAATTCAATATATACAGGCTTCCCACATGCACTCCTAATGTAACTGGTTCCTTCTTGTTGTACTTTATGGCACAATATGTTCTGAAGAATTCAACTTGTAGGTCCTGATTTGTTATCATTGACAATGAGATTAAGTTCTTCTTGATCCTCAATACATACATTACATTTTTAATATTTTGATATCACGACCATGAATCATCACCAGAATATCATTGTACCCCTTAATCTCATAACCTATTTCATCACCTGGATAAATTATAGCTCCACAAGCAGTTTCTTCAAAATACTCAAACCAACTTCTATTACCTATCATATGTGAAGGCGCGCGTGAATGAATGTACCATATTTCGGCCTCATCCTCTTTAGAAGCTGAAAGAGCACAATCAACTACAAATAGTTGATAATCATCATTGTGACCTTCATCGACAAAGTGTCCTCTGAATGGTCTCTTCTAAAAAGCACCACTACCTTTTTGTCCCTATGGTTGTATCCCTTTGTATTGCTTCTTCTTCACCATCAGAGAAAGTTCGACACTCTATGGTCTGAAATTATGTCACCGCTCTTCTTCCTGTAACAGAATTCCTATCAGATCTTTGAATGCAGTGGGTTTATCCCATGCAGACAAGCCTGTAATGAACATTTGGTATTCATCCGTCATCACGTTCAAAGGAATTGTGACAAGATCAGAATCACACACCTTCTCTCGGACGTCACCAAATTTGTCCTTCAGGTCCTAGACCCTTGCAATGAATCCATCAGTAGATTCATTCTCGTCCATCCTCATCGAAAACAACTTGCTTTTGAGCGGCAAGATATGATTGGTGTTCTATGTCTGGTATAGAATCTTGAGCATCATTCAGATCTTAGTGGAATATTTACCGTCTGTGATGTGTGGCATAATATTGCCTTTAACAGACATCCTCAAAAAAAAAATTCACCTTATTATTCCTTTTATCACAGTATTTTATGAGTGCAGCTACACTTGTTGCACAGTTTGGCTTCTGATCATCACCACTGACAATTGACCATGCGCTCGCTCTCTCAAGCAACGTCTGTAGCTTGAATTTCCAATTGGTATAATTTTTCCCATCGAGTTTGTTAGTCTCGTTGAGATAAGTTTCTGTAAAATTTTTCATTTTTTACTGATCGTATTCCAAATCCTCCAATCTTGAGTCAATTCTAACCAAGTGAACAATTATAAGCTACACTAAAAAAACTCAGTATGTACTAGAACCTGATCACAGATCTACCACCGAACTAGCATGGTCTCTGTGTCTGCAACTCATATCCACCACCGATCAAAAAATTGTTGTGTCTGCTACTAAGATCCCCCACCAATATCGAAAAATGTCATGCACAGAACCATAAAAAGAGGTCAGCATGCCTATTAGCTAAAAACCCGTGTTGTTCAAAATTTCATTAAGGGAACCTCTACCATTGCTGGAATGACCCCAAAAAACATGCATATCCGTATTGATAAGCATAGTTGTGGCTCCAAAAATCGCACTGATCAGCACAGCTGTGGCTTTGAAAAGCATGTTGATCGAGTTTTTGCTCAGAAAACTTAGACATGTGAGAAACCAAGTTCCTCCTGTGAGTAAGGTGTTTATGCAGACCACCTACTCCGCTTTGAGAAATGAGGCTCCTATGTGCTCACACGTGAGTAATGCACCTGGAGAATACAGAAAGTGGAGGGTACACTTTGCATTCAATTAATCAATGATACATCAATAAATACATCTTAAGAGAAAAACGCCTACAACCTAGGAATTAATTCTAACTTAAAGATTTAAGTTACAACCATGTAACTATTTCTCCATTAATAGAATATAATATTAATTATTTTCAACATTTTTTACATGCTAAAATATTTCTTTTGAATTACTTTAAATCATATTTACAAGAAATTCTGAATCAAACACCCTCTCAAAGGGTGGACTGTTATGAGACTGGAAATTGCAAAATACAAAGAAAGGCCAATTCTCATGATATATTTTTTACCCTTGAAAATAATCAAACAAACTTATGTGATATCAGTAGTATTTTTACATAGTGATTATGCTATGTATATATGCCACAGCACATATTTGTGGCTACCAGTTATATTATACGGTTTTTTGATGGAGTACACAACTCATTTCTCATTGACTAACACTAAAGTTAGGCTAACCCTAGCATAATATAGTGAGAAGGAAATTTTGAAATATTAGAGTTGGATAAGGAAACCTCATAATTTTGAGATTCCCTTTTTCGTTAGAAATAGCCACGGGCATGCTTAATCAATAAATGGAATTTCAAAGCTCTAACAACATGGACTTGGAAACTCAAACAAATAAAATTATTTTTGACCGATTCCAGTCTCTCTGGTAAACAAAACAATTCATAGCATTGATATATATAATTTCATTGATGAAATTACTTTTAACAGATTTAGAAAAAATACCAATCTCTCTCATTAAAAAAAATAATCATAGCTACCTGGAAGTTTGAAACCCTAACAGATCCAGGTTATCATGTGATATGTTGATTTTAGGCCTTTCCAATCTAGTAATAGATATGGGATAAATGGTTTCAAGGTTTACACTTAAATACATTCAAGATTAATGCAGTTTTTACTAAATATGGATTTTCATCTATATTTTTTCTCCATGCTAGCACAGTGATATATAAATTGAATTGATGATAAAGGCATATGACGATCAAAATAATTGTGTTTTTTTAATGCTCAGAATTTGTATTGGAAAGTTTAAGCTGGTCATCGTTCTTGAGGCATACAACCTCTGGACAATTGCCAAAGGTGATGAGCCCAAGCCTGTTGCTGCCGCCAAGATTCCAAATTGGGATAAGCAAGAAATGAAAGTGAAAGTGTTGTTGCGCATGTATGTAAAGGACAACATCATTCCTCACATTTGGGACTGTACATCTTCAAAGCACACGTGGGAAACTCTCAAAGGTTTGTTCTCAGATTCTGTTGATGATAAAGAAATAGTTGGTTGTTTCTTACTACTCCATGAGACAACCCCTGATCCTATATGAAATGCATAGCCATAGGTAGATCGTCTGTCATCAGGATTTCCTACCCAATATGAATCAGAAAAACCTGTCAGTGCAACATTAGATTCATCAGTATACATAATACCTAAATTTATTGTTCCTTTTACCTAAATTGATTGTTCATCAGTATACATAGTGTGAGAATAATCTAGAATAATGTAGAAATAGGAGTGGTTATGGTTTGTTGAATGAGATTTTTATAATTAGATTTTAGTTCCACCAGTTCAGGATTGTTGCCTCAAACTTAGGAAGATTAGGTGAGTTCCTATGCTATAAATATGTAATGTTGTTGTTGAGCTAATAACAAGTTGTGTGAGCTCTGTCTCACGTTGTGCGTGTTGGATTTTCTTTCTTTAATTTGGTATCAGAGGTAGAACGTAATCGAGCTTTCTTTGAGTCTCATCCAGGAGACCATACCTGTTCATATGCCGCAGCAAGGCCTCTCCTTCGAATATCCGGTGAGGGTTTTTCTCGTCCAGTGTCAGAAGCATACATGCTGCAGCGACTATTTCCGATTGATAAAATGGAATTGGTAGGAGAAGGCAGTGTGAATCGAACTCTCAGAGCTGCTTCATGAATGATCCCCCAAAGTCGATTTGTCTAGCATTACATCCAGTCCCATAAGACGAGCCACCACATTTGAACTCCTCTTCTTCTCTTCATTATCGCTGTCAAATTTATTTCCTTTGTCTAGAATCTCCAGAATTCTTTGGGAGCTTCCAATTCTCTGGAAAACGTTTGAGTAGGAAGAATTTTTCTAGTGGTGAGAGTTCGATTGAAGTCGAAAAAATGCATAAAAGAGCTCATACAACCTTGAAATTCTCTTTGGCTCTACATAGATGCATTTATGTGCAGCAGACGAGGTGAAGCAATCGTGCTTCAGTAGAAGCGGCCTACGTTTGGAAAGTCGTGGGGTTGTGCTTCCAATTCAGTGTGAAAGCTGTGTCATATAATTTCAGGAGAATTTTTTTTTGAAGCGAAATTAAATCTTTCATGAGAATTTTTTATTTATATTTTAGGAACATTTAACATTTTTTTTGAAACGTGAAAGCTGTGTCATAAATTATAAGTTCAAGTGAGGCTCATCTAAAGAAGAGTATAGATCGAATTTGGTGCAGGATCATTGCAGAGAATTAATTTCTTGCAATTGACTCTGGTCATTGTTGTTGAAAACAATGTCTAATCCTCTTGCCGGTTCATATTTAAATGAATCCACCAAACTTGATGGCAAAAACTACGTCAATTGGAAGTTTAAGCTGGTCACCGTTCTCGAGGCATACAACCTCTGGATGATTTTCAAAGGTGACAAGCCCAAGCCTGCTGCTGCCACCGCGATTCCAGATTGGGATAAGCGAGAAATGAAAGTGAAAGTGCTGTTGCGCATGTCTGTAAAGGACAACATCATTCCTCACATTCGGGATTGTACATCTTCAAAGCACACGTGGGAAACTCTCAAAGGTTTGTACGAAACTACTAATGCAAATCACATTTTATTTTAAAAAATGAAGCTACTATCTATCAAAATGGAAGCCAATGAAAGCATCAGCAACTTTTTTTCTAAAATTAAAGACTTAAGTGATATTCTTGGTGACATTGGTGAAAAGGTTTCTAGTAGCGATTTAGTAACTGTTGCTTTGAAGGGTTTAGTCCAAGACTATAAAGTCTTTATTTCAGCACTCTCAGCTAGACAAACGCCTCCTACATTTGATGAATTGGCTGGAATTCTTCTTCAAGAAGAAGAGAGAATGAAAAATTTTGAACTAGATTCAAATGATTCTGATTTAGCATTGATTGCAAGAGGTAAAATATCATTCCGAGGGAGACCATGGGACAGGAACAAAGGTTGTTTTCAAGCAAAGAAAAAAGGTATGACACATCCTTATTCTTATGTTAAGAGAAATATTGAATGTGATAATTGTGGAAAACCTAGACATCTAGCTAAATATTGCTATCGAAGAAAGAATCATGAATCAAATCAGAGACACAGAAGGCATAATGGAAATTTCATGAACAGAGACACTTTAGTTACTAATGGATTTAAAAATCTTAAATTGTTTCTTTCTGATGTTGCATTGTCTACTAAAATTGATGATGAGACTACTTGGTTCATAGATTCTGGTGCATCAGATCATATGACTTGTAATAAAGAATAGTATGATAAATATTACGAGAAAACTGATGGCACACACATTTACCTAGGAGATAACAGGTCACATAAAGTCCCAAGGCTATGGCATAATAATTGTGTACTTACCTAATGGACAAATGAGACAGATTCATGATGTAATGTATGTTCCTAGTATTAAAAAGAATTTGATACCTATTTCAACTATCACTGATAATATTTTAAAATTGGAGTTTGGTAAATTGGGGTGTATTGTGAAAGATGTTTAGGATCGCTACAGGGTTGTTTCCACAGGTACCAGGGTTGGTGGATTGTATAAATTGGATGTGACGATGAAGTGTCATGTTGCCTTGACATCCATAGCAACGTCAACAATAGAGTTATGGCATCACAGGTATGGGCACCTAAATTACAATGATTTATTGTTGTTGCAAAGAAAAACAATGGTTGAAGGTCTTTCTGTTATGAAGTGTGAACATTTACCATGTGAAGCTTGTGCACTTGGTAAGCAGCATAGAGAGGATTTTCCCGTTCATACAGAGAAAAGACAATATGATATACTTGAATTAATTCACAGTGATGTATGTGGACCTATGCAAACTAGGTTGCTTGGTGGTGCTTCCTACTTTGTTATTTTTGTTGATGATAGATCTAGATATACATGGGTCTATTTCATACAAAGAAAAAGTGATGTATTTGAGTATTTTAAGGAATTCAAAACTTTTATTGAAAAGAAAATAGGCAAATACATTAAAATTCTTAGATCAGATCAGGGTGGTGAATATAAATCAGAAGCGTTTAACAGGTATTGTAAATTTCATGGTATCCAACAAAAATTCACAGTACCCCATACTCCTTAGCAAAATTTTGTTGCTGAGAGATGGAATAGAACACTGGTGGAGTGTGCTCGCAGTATGCTTCAGGTAAAAACATTTCTAATGGATTCTGGGCAGAAGCCATTAATACTGCTATTTATTTGAAGAATCAAAGTCCCACTAAGAAATTAGCTTTTCAAACTCCTTTCGAGATTCTTTATGGTCATAAACCTGATGTCATTCATTTAAGAGTATTTGGATGTACCGCCTTTGCACATATTCCTAAGGATAACAGAAGAAAGCTTGATGCAAAGTCAATCAAGTGTGTTTTTATTGGGTATTGTACAGATCATAAAGCATATAAATTGTTTGATCCTAGTTCACATAAATTGTTTACAAGTCGACATGTGGTGTTTCATGAGAATGTTGATACAAGTGATACAATGAATGATGGTTGGCATATATCTAATGATGATCATGTCAAAATTGGTACTTTGGTTAAACAGGAATAGGAACAGGTACAGGTACAGGTTCAATATCAGAATGAAAGCAGCATGAGCACATCCAACAGTAGTGATTCATCATGAGAGGAAGATTCACCTCAAAGCAGGAGAATCATGGATGGAACTCCAATAGGTATTGTAGAACCAAGAAGTTCAACCCGACAAACCCAGCTTCCTGCAAGGTATAGAGATTATGTCTTGATGTCTAATATCATGAATGTTGTAGAACTAGTTGATTATGAACAAGCTAAAGAGAATGAACAATGGATAAATTCTATGAATGATGAATATGACTCTCTTATGAAAAATCAAACATGGGAATTAGTTGAACTTCCTAAAAACAAAGTTCCAATTGGAAGAAAATGGTTGTATAAATCTAAATTTAAAGCAGATGGTAGCATTGATAAATTTAAGGCGAGATTAGTTGCAAAAGGATATGCTCAACAGGAGGGAATTGATTATGATATACTTTTTCACTAGTAGCTAAATTGAATACAATTAGAGCACTGATTGCCTTAGATACAAAACATAATTGGAATATACATCAATTGGATGTCAAATCTGCTTTTTTGAATGGTGATTTAAAGGAAGAAGTTTATCTAGTTCAACCTGAAGGGTTTGTCAATCAGGGACAAGAGCATCTAGTCTGTAGGTTAAGAAAATCCTTATATGGTTTGAAATAGGCGCCGAGATCATGGTATGTAAATATTGATACCTTCTTTCATCAGAATGGGTTTGTGAAAAGAAAAAATTATTTTAACCTATATGTTAAGAAAGATGAAGAAGGAAATGTTTCTTTAATATCTTTATATGTGGATGATCTCATTATCACAAGCAGTGCTTACAAGTTAATTGAAACAATTAAAATTCAGTTGTCTCAAGAATTCGAAATGAAAGATCTGGGTGAATTGCATTACTCTTTAGGAATTGAGGTATGGAGAGAGCCTGGTAAAACATTGATCACTTAAAGTAAATACACAAAGGAAATTCTTAAAAATTTCAATATGAGTGATTGCAAAGCTATGTCAACTCCCTTAGAACAGAATGCAAATTTGTACAAATAAGATGGAACTAAAGAGGAAAATGGAACTTTATATCGTCAGTTGGTGGGAAGTTTGAACTATCTCACCACTACCAGACCAGACATTGCATAATCAATCAGTATCCTTAGTCATTTTATGGCTAAGCCTTCAGGAAATCACTGGAACACTGCAAAGAAAGTTCTCTGATACTTAAAAGGAACAATCAATTTAGGTATTATGTATACTGATGAATCTGATGTTGCACTGAAAGGTTTTTCTGATTCAGATTGGGCAGGAAATCCCAATGAAAGACAATCTACCTCTGGCTATGAATTTCATATAGGTTCAGGGGTTGTGTCATGGAGTAGTAAGAAACAACCAACTATTTATTTATCATCAACATAATCTGAGTACAAAGCTTTGACCAATGCCTCTTGTGAAGCTATTTGGTTGCAGAGAATTCTTGCAGATCTCAAAGAGAAGCAAAGTGGTTCAACATGTATAAATTGTGATAATCAAAGTGCTATTAAATTAGCACAAAATCAAATATATCATGCCAAATCAAAACACATTGAGCTGCAATACCACTTTGTACGAGAGAAGATTGAATCAAATGAAATTGATTTAGTATTTTGTAATACCAAGGATAACATGGCTGATATCTTTACCAAGCCTCTTGGTAAAATCAAGTTTGAAATTTTTAGAAGTAAATTAAGTGTTGTAGAAAATCCATTTCTCCATTAAGGGAGGAAGTGAGAATAATCTAGAATAATGTAGAAATAGGAGTGGTTATGGTTTGTTGAATGAGAGTTTTATAATTAGAGTTTAGTTCCACTAGTTCAGGATTTTTAACTCAAACTTAGAAAGATTAGGTGAGTGCCTATGCTATAAATATGTAATGTTGTCGTTGAGCTAATAACAAGTTGTGTGAGCTCTGTCTCACGTTGTGTGTGTTGCATTTTCTTTCTTTAATTAACATATCCAGATTTGTGTGATATGTTGATTTTAGGCCTTTCTGATCCAGTAATAAATACGGGATAAAAGGTTTCAAGGTTTAAACTTAAATACATTCAAGATTAATGCAGTTTTTACTAAATATCGAATTTCATCTATATTTTCTCTCCATCCTGGCACAGTGATATATAAATTGAATTGATGATAAAGGCATATGACGATCAAAATAATTGTGTTTTTGTAATGCTCAAAATTTGTATTGACAGAAAAAATCGTAATTCTGAGATTTTGTAAATCTGTAATGACAGAAAAAAATAGAGGTGTGACAGAGAAATACTATTTGCAAACTATTGATTTAGAGCTGAGATAAAGAAACACTATTTGGAAATTATTGATTTCACCCCTTAAATAATATATGATGCATGTGACTAAGAATATTTTCATATTATTAAATTAAATCTAGATTCTTTTTTAAAATTGAAAACCCTGAGTTAAAATAAACCACAATTATAAAAATTCTGATCTCAGAATTTTGTAACCCATCTCTATATTTGAAGTTTTCTTTCTGATAAATCACATTGGAAATGTTTGATGGTCAAGTTTATCTCTATATTTGAAGTTTTCTTTCTGATAAATCACATTGGCAAATTTTGATGATCAATTTAATGTTTGATGATCAATTTTATGTGATTTATTCAAAAGCAGGCTTATTCACATCTGTAGAAATAAATAGATGGTGAATTTATGTTAATTACTTACATGTTTGTAGGTATGGAATTTGTTTAGAACGTGCCTGTTAGGATATCAAACGGTAATAGCCACAGATCCTGAGGTTAATAAGTTTATTCTGCATAACGATGGGCGGCTGTTTGTTCCTGCATATCCATCGTATTGGTCACAGATAATCAAAAAGTGGAATATCCTTTCTGCTCATGGATACTTTCACAAGAGAATGTGAGGAGCAATCTTGCATTTCATCAGTATTTCAGTAGTCAAGGGTCGGCTTCTTTCAGACGTTCAAAATGTCATAACTTCCACTCTTGCAGGGTGGGGAGGGAGAAATGTGAATGTGTTGCATGAAGCAGAAGAGGTGAGCATGCTGTTTATATTTCATCCTTCATGGTTTCACCCAACCATTATCTGTTAATTATCAGACTCTAAGTGTTAATTGCCTTTGCTCGTTGTGGATGGATGCAGATGGATATCAAACAGTAATCTCCACAGATCCTGAGGTTAATGATGGCCGACTGTTCGTTCCTGCATATCCGTCGTATTGGTCACAAATAATCAGAAAGTGGAATATCCTTTCTGCTCATGGAGACTTTCACAAGAGAATGCGAGGATAAATATTGCATTTCATCGGTATTTCAGTAGTCAAGGATCGGTTTTTCTCAAAAGTTCAAAATATAGTAACTTCTTCTCTCGCATGTGAATGTGAGGGAGGGAGAAATGTGAATGTGTTGCATGAAGCTGAGGAGGTGAGCATGCTATTTATATTGATCCTTCGCCAAACTTTCAGTGTTAAGTCTTTCTGCGGGCACTGTACTGGAGAACATGAAACATGATTTCTTAGTTTTGATGAAGGGAATTCGCAGCCTTCTGCTGAGAGTCCCTGGCACAACATTTTAAAAAAGCTTGCAAGTACTATTAAACATACGGTCTGTCATTCATATTACATCAAATCTTTCACTTCCTTAGGTTTGTTAAAAAATATTAATTCTAGCTAAGTTTCTTACATTTCTTATATTCTTTATACATTTCTAACATAAAAATTTCATCAAAATCAATTCTCTCAGTTTTTTACAAGAAACTTTCATGAGTATTTTTCACAATTATCTCAGTATTTTTCGAGAAAATTTCATCAAAATATTTTTTGGTGCATCCATCACTATAATAAAAATCAATACCTTATTATTTTTTATCCATTTTAATTACGATTATTTATCCTCTAATAATATCAATTTTTCTGTACATCCAATATCATAGAATCAATTTTGAATACATGAACACTATAACTATAAACAAGGCTACAAGGTAGCGATTACGTGCTCCTTAAGGTAAATATAGAAATGTTACAATTTGAGTTTGAGTATGTTTATGAGTAATTGTTTTCAGTGCCTTGTTAATTCACTTAGTAAGAACATATGGATAACACTTTAAGATTGGAATCTATCAAGTTTAAAATGCTCAATCATAGATTAACTAATTATAAATATATTATAGTTAAAAAAATAAGTTTTTATTTACGATAATTATAATTTAATACTATATATCTATATATATATATATATATATATATATATAGTAGATATTTATTTTATTCAATCTGCCACTTCTCTTTAAATTATTTGTGCTAATAGTTTGTTTATTTATTATTTTATACTATTAAATATTGAACTGCAATTGCAAAATACTCTTAATTTATATAATTTTTATTAATGTAAATTTAGTAAATTATGATAAATAAATATAATAAATTATTTTTTAAAATAAGTTTCCACTTAAATTATTATTATCAATAATTTTTTTATAATATTTAGGTATGATAAAGTTCTTATAAATTTAATTTGCATGGTATTTATACATCTTCTATACTATAAAAATTTACTTTTATTTTTAAATAAATATTTTATTTTATTTTTAGTTCTTGCTACTTAGTTTAATTTAATTACTAATTTATTTTGTATTGTTATTATGTAATTAGTATTGGTTAAATGTAATTAATATTTAACTTATTTATTTATTTCAACTCAGCCATGTTCTGAAAAATTATTTAAAAAAATAATACATGTATTTATGAATTTAAAATTATGTACAATTAAGTAAAAATAAGCTAATTATATAGTGTATAAATTTTATTTTATTTTAAGAATGAGCTAAAATATAATGTAAAGTCATTTTAATACAATTCACATTTAAAAAAATATTAATTATAAAAATAATTAATATAATTCTTTGCCTGTTTTTGGAATATTGTTTAGATCGATTTTGTCTAATTAGAAATTTGTGAGATTACAGTTTTAAATTGCCTGATTTTAAAATTGAGTAATTTAGGTTGAATTTATTTTTATATTCAAAATAATGTTGCAAACTCGCCTTGTTAGACTATGTTCTTCCTCTTTTCAGATAATCTAACTAACAATTGAACTGAGCTGCCCTAAGGGTTTTCAAGCTTGGTCTCTTTGCAACGTCTAATGAATAATTAGATATAAGGATGAAATTTGATTGTTAATTTGATAGCTACAATTGACACTTGTTAAATTCCATTTAAAAATTTGCAAAATTGTCTAGATTTTTTTCTTGAAAACGGGTTGCGAAAGTATAAAAACTGTGAAATTTGATTACCAAGTCTCTTTTGAAATTCCAACTTCAATGCCCTAAAAATATTTCAAAAATATTAAATCTATTTTTATATCTAAAAATATAAATAATAATATTAGAATATAATTTAATAATAATAGTGTTTGAGTCTTTAGTTAAACTTGATACTAAGGTGTGTGACAACTCATGGAGTTTTTTCCATAATATTCATATAAATATAGTTGGTTTAAAATCAAAAAAATTCTAGTTAGGCCATTAAAATAAAATAATAGTGTGAGGTTCCGAAAGAAATAAAAAACCTAAAAAGGACAAAATTAAACTTCACCCTTGGTCTTCCTCCTGCCTCTGCCTCGGCTCGCCAACTCTCTGGCTCCTCCTACAATGTGCGCGCTCTTTCGTTAGTTCGAATTTCATTTAGAGAGCATGAAGCAGTTTCTCTGCTTCACATCATTTGGTGTCTCTACTTCAAGTAATTAAGCTTGGAGGCTGGCAATTTCAGGGTGATAGAACCTTGAAGGCACAGTGAAATAGAACTGTGCATTATACATATGTTGAAATATGTATAAATGCGCATCATACATACTAGTACTGTGTTGTAATGTTGGTGAAAAAAGGGCCACTTCTAAAGGAGCGGAACGCATAAAAGAATGGAACAAGGCGAGGATGGAATCTTGAGCGAGGGAGAAAGGCGAAACCAAAAGGAGCGTGGACAGTGAAACCAACGTGTGAGAAACCGGCAGTATCGTGCGGTGTCTTAAGCGGTAAGTGGGAAGTCTTGAAAAAATGTGATCCCACAAACCGAGTGACGCGTGGCCAAAGGTGGTTTTCGAAAACTACACTTATCGCGCGATTTGGACGCGTTAAAGCCCGGAAAGAAAATTAACGCGATATTTCTTATATTCGTTGGATCGTGAGGTTTGATGCGACGAAGCGTCAGTCGTTCGATGTGCATGGTATGTTAATGTCGGGACCCACCTCCATCGCGCGAGTTGAGGAGTTAAACGGCGGGCGAGGTCATCAAGCGACTACTGTTGGATTCATTGGTGGGAGAGTGACCAAACGGAAACCGTTGATAATTATATTTTATCATTGCAAATCTTTTCCATTAAGCTTAAAATGTATAAAAAATACATAAGTCCATTCAAATTAAGGTATTACAATGTACAACCCTATAAACAAATGCCTTTTCAAGTTGTTTAAGATATATTAAGATTTGTAGGGAATGAATCTGAGTCGGGTAAAAATTTCAATTTAAGGTAGCTATCACATTTGAATTAGTATTTTTTAAATAGTTTTAAGAAATGAAGTTAACAACATTCACAGAATTTGCTCATAAAATTCTCTCTCTGAGGTCTGCCTGCAAACAAAACAGCCAACCAATCGTATCAAACCTGAGTGCCTTTACCTCTACCAGTCATTTTCCATGCATGAATTACATTTATCACAAGGACGCCTATAGCCAAAATATTTATAAATCAGATACGCAAAATTCTGTTTTGTATGATGCTAGAACAGTCTGCATTCCTCCGTATGTGGGTTGTACATTTATTTATTTTGAGACAAAATGAAGTGAGCTGCCAGCAAAGTGTGATGTTTTGTTTTAAATGTGTTGGAAAGTGCATCAACAATGCTAACACGTCCTTGCACGTTGGCCTCCCTTACATCCTACGCATATGTCAACCAGTGGTACACAAATTTACGGTTCCGTAGAGGTCCAGCACCAATGAGCGAAAGGGTATTAATGTTTTTATAAGTTTAATGGCGTGAATTTCAATGCAATTTTCAATAACATGTTGAAACTATAGACCAATAAGAAATAAGAAAAATAAATTTAAATAATTTAAATAAATAAACAATAAAAAAATTCAATGTTTAACTATGGAAAATTATAAAAAAAAATTGCAAATAGAAAAATTAATGTCAACATCACAAAAAACCCAATGCATAATACCTACTGGTGGCAGGTACAATATTACCAATTTTCCCGTACATCCAATATCCATAATATCGTTTTTTAATACATAAGTATTTGTGTGCATTTATACAGGAAACCTTAACGGTAGGGTTGATATCAATTTTTGATAGCAACCCAGAACACTATAACTGTAAGGTTGATCTTAATTTTTGAAAGATTAATTATCTTTGTTCAACATTTAGGTTACTAGGCAATAAAATATTAAAATATAATATATTTTATTAGCAGCACCTCGGCTTAAGGTAAGGAATTCTTGTGACCAAGGTTCTATGGGGTGTTCTACATTGTAGTAAGGTTTATATTATTTTTTGATAGAAACCTAGAACACTATAACTGTAAGGTTGATATTAATTTTTGATAGATTATTTATCTTCAGTTCAACATTTAGTTTATTAGGAAATAAAATATTAAAATATAATATATTTTATTAGCAGCAACTTGGCTCAAGGTAAATAATTCTTGTGACCAACGTTTTATGGAGGTGTTCTACATTTTCTATGATTGGATTTGATGACAATAATCACTATCTCATGCCATTTCATTATGTGAGTACTTTTCATTTTGCTATTTATTCACACTTTTCCCACCATTAGCTTAAAATATATATTTTCTCCTTGACGACACATGTGTTTTTTCTATTAATGGTTTAATAATAAATAAACCAATGACATTTATGGTGTTAGGATTGTTATGCATATAAAATTTATTGTTATTTCAAACCACCATTATCACCATTTTTGATAGAATTGATAACGAAAAAGAAGTGGAGAAGTGGATTTCTCTTATGAGTATTACGATTTCGTTAAATAAGATTGCATTGACATATCAATATTAAATGACTGTAGTGATAGTGAACTAAAGTTGGACTAAGTGAAACTGCACTAAGACACTTGGATGGATGGTTTCGACAACTAGTAGCTCGCTGGAATTAGATTCTCCAACATCCCCCCCTTAATTTACTACCACATAAAAATTTAATTAAGATACGTGTTGGTCTATGTCTCAGCGAGGCTTACAAATTAAAAAATTGACTTCAATTACATTTAGTTTTTTTTTTCTCTTCTTCCACATCCTGTAGCCTCTAAATTTTCTCAACTTTTTCTTTTTGTTGTATCTTTCAAGCCTCAGTTGCTTCATTTTTTGTTGTAGGTCTTTCATTGTTCCAAGTTGTCTAAGCATCTCCTAGGATTCTTCAAGAAATGACTTGTATGTTGGTTGTCGTCGTGCACTTTTCATCATCAATGTGCTATAACATAATATGAGAATAAAATTTTATCTCTTCAAAACTTCAATACCTGAAAATTTCATTAATGTGTTCATCATGAATACTTTCTTTAACATTTAACTCTTTCAAGGAAATTTAACTCTTCTTCATAATCACCCCCTTTACCTACACATTGGAATTTAATGGTAAGTGTAAAAACATCTCCAAAACCACATCTGTTTCGTTCCTACTACTCTGTGATGAGATCTTTCTCCTATTACGCTTTTTTTTGTCTCTACCTCTGTATATGTTTTCTCTTTGTGGACTACCTTCTTTGTGTATTCATGTATCTCTATTTATGTTTCTTTATTTATCTCTATCTATGTCTTTGTCTATTCTTCACTAACCTATGTTGTTGCAAATAGGTTGTCTTCCACTAACTCAAGTGGCATTATCTCACCAAATAGCATGATGTCAATATCATGTTTTTGTTGCATAATCTGCAATCATTCATCTTTAGCCAATAATTCTTCATCAAAATTTACATCAGCAAGCTATGTTGTTGGATTCATCAAATTGTCATTAGCAAGCTCTATTGCTAGAATCACCAAATCATAATCAACAAGCTCTGTTGTTGGAATCATCAAATTTTCATCAGCAACCTCTGTTGCTGGATTCATCAATTTTTCATCAGCAAGCTCTGTTGTTGGATTCACCAAATTTTCATGAGCAAGATTTGTCACTGGATTCACCAAATCTTCATCAACAAGCATTGTTGCTAGATTCATCAAATTATTATCAACAAGCTATGTTGCTCGATTCACCAAATTTTTGTCCACTTCTGGTTGCGCACAGTGGGGTTCATGAGTGTATATGTGCTACATCTCTCTTGCTTCTTCAACTTCTTCACATACACCGTCCACTTATGGCTGAGCACAATGGGTTTCAACAAAATTTTCATCTCGATGTAGATCTGCTGCTATAGATCCACCTTCATTTTCAACGTCAATGCTCCCCCTTACACCAAAACACCTCTCAAGGGTATCCCAGGCTTCCTTGGATGTCTTGGAAGCTCATATCAAGGGAAAAGTTTTGTCATCCACAAATTTTTATACATTTTAATGCAAAGGCATCATTTTCCCTCTTCACTTCCAAATGTAAAAGGATTTCAAACATTTCGAGTTTTTTCTTTAACCGTCTTAGCTTCTTGGATTTTCCAATTTGTTGAGTGTTCACTTACTATGAATAAACAAGAAAATTGATTTGAAACATCTTTTGTGGTGGCTTCTCCACTACTATGCTTCCAAAAACATATGGGTTTACAATTTCTCTACAACCACAACACTTTTACAAATCTTTTCACAAATATACCTTCCATTATTTTTATTAAAAAATATATTTCAATGCTCACAATTGATGTGAAGAACTCCCCTTAGTAAGGCCTCTTCAAAAATTTGAATATTCTTTTTTAATAAAAACTTCAAACGAAACCCTTTTGAAAAACATTACATCTTACAAATCTCATATGAATATCATCTCACAAAAAAATAATGCATTGAAATATTACATGGGCCCTTTTCAAATCATGTAACTTCTTTTTCAAATTAACGCAATGCACGTCTAATTCAAAAATCACATGTGAATTTTATATAAGGAAAAAAAATTGTAAACCTTTCGTTCAAACATTTAACCCTTCTGCGTTGTGCACATTTACTTTTCTTGCTTCATAAACCTAATGCCTTTCACCGTTCTTTTCTTCAACATATAATTTTTTTACTTTTCAGAGAGAATGGTGGTTGAGGACTTTAACTTTGAGGAATTTTGGTACCTCAAGGATCTCCGTGCCGAAGAGAATGTACATTAGCTCGGGAATCGTAAGTGTTATGTTTCTAAGGATTTTTGGTTATTGATGTTTGATTAAACAGTTATGTGTAATATGATGAGGGTTTAAAATGGAGTCCACATGGAAATGGAGAAAGCTTTTCAAATGTGCAAGAATTGAGATATTTTTTATATTCATTGGAAACCACCATCATCATTTCCAATCCAATCTTAATATCCATTTCTTTCCGTTAATTCCATCTATTTTCATCTAGGACCTCATCTAATAGTAAGTAAAGTTAAGTTTCTAACAATTTATGGTTTAGTGTTGATTAATGAGATGCTTGTGTGGAATATGATGAGAATTGAAAATTGAATTTATGCCGAAATGGAAAAAGTTTTACAAATGTGCAAGGATTGATATATGTTCTCTCATTGAACTTGAAATATTGGTTTTAGTCTCTCATTACCTAAATTTAATTTAGGAGAAGAGATAATATTGCACCAAGACTATATCCATCTAAGCTTATTGAGTTCTCTTAAAGTGATCCCTTTACTTTCTTGAAGCTGATGATACCATTATTAGTGATGAGAAGGGAGAGGATGATTTTATCATATTTTATAATAACATCAATAATATTTCTTGGAAGGGAGATGGAAATAAAATTATAAATTAGTTCTATGATGAGGTTGAATCCTTCACCCAATAGATTAAGGAGGAATGCCAAGTTCTCAAAGATATCTTCAATATCAAAGACATTTTTTAGTCCAAACCTAAATTAAATAGTTCTTCTTCTAGGTTAAGTATTAATTATCTTTATAATTTATTAAATATAGTCATGAAATCTAGAATCCTATGATGTATTTTATTTACTTAGCACTATTAAAGATACATTGCATTGCTACTTGTGTAATTTTTATTAAAACAAGTACTAGACTTGAAAACTATCTGAACAATGGTCTTCTCTTATTTCTCAATCATCAATACCATTTCATGTTGCAAAAATGATATTCATATCTAGAAATACTTGAGAATATTGGAATTGATGTAATTCATAATGGAAACCCTAAAGATATACCTTCTCCATCATTTGAAAATTCCCTCCATGAGATTCATAGAGGTTTCATCATGTGTAAAATAGGTTTTGGAGAACTTATTTTACATGTGATGTGAGGTCAAACACCCTTCTTCCTACTTCAATACCCAACATGTTGTGCAATGGTTTAATCTATGAAGGAAACTAAAGTTGGTTATCGAGTCAACAGTTTGTTGAAGGATGATTGAAATATTGATAATAAAGTCAATCAACTGGTAAGGCACAATTTAAAATTTGGAAAACAAGTTTTTTCTCTCTTTTTAGCATATTTAGAGTTCTATATAAAGATAATACAAAAAATATTATATGAAATTATATTCTTGGTCTATCAAAAGTTGAAGCCAATTAATAGAAAGCTTCAAAATAACAACCATTATTCAATTGTGCTTGTAAAGCTAAAACTAAATCTATAGAGGTTGAAGACCTCATATATAGTATAATAAAATGATAATAACATGAAAATATGAAACTAAAAATAAATTTACATCTAAAAGGAAACATAATGAGACTAAATAATAACTAGATAAATTTGGTAGTATGGGAGGCTACATAGCTAGATTGTTTCCTTATAGCTTTGTGAACATTCATATATGATAATGTTGGATGAGGATCCCTATGAACCATGGGTTTTTTATACCAGTATTTATTAATCCTAATCACTAGGTTTCCATTTTGATACTTTGATGTTAACCCTAAAAATAATGCTACAAATGTTTTCCAACTTGGCTTCTAGCAACATCATCTTGGTTATAATTTTTTATTGTTAGGATTCTTTCTCTTGTACTATTTGAGCTATGAGTTCCTTTCTTAGCTTGTACACTTCAGTTGCCCTAAATTTTATTGTTTCTTCGGATCTAGACACTTCTAATCACTTGGTTGAGTCTCCACTACTTTCTTGCCTTATAGTGAGAATGTTTTGTTACCATTGAATGCCTCATAGAGGTCATGTTTCATCCCACTTGAGGAGTATTGTTTGTTTGGTTGATCTCCTAATATTCCTTACCTAGTTGATTATGGATCACATCATTAAAATTGAGTACTATATCCCCTACCTAAAGGTTGGCCCCTTGAACACCGACCAGGAAATCAACCATCCTATTGGAATTTTTATGTTAGTGGGAAGGATTGATGATAGGGATAGTTATTAATAATTTTATGACTTATTGGAATTTATACGATATGAACCCATTCATCAATTTTTTTTTTCATTTCACACTAAATATTATTCATGGATTGGATAATTATTAAGGAGTTAGCTTTCACTAGGAGCTAATAAAAAGAGTGATGGTTTTCCAATTATAGTCCTTGGAGGAGACATTATAAATCCATTACATTGTTAGTGGTTTTTTCCAAATGTGAGATGAAAACAAGGATATATTTCTATTATAATTGTACAAAACATCACTTGTGTCTACAATTCTACGATTCTCTTTACGTTCTCGATAAGAGTTTAACTTTATTTAATTTTTAGGTCATTTGGAGAAAATCTTGAGAGAAACGTTTATTCTTTTAAGAGTAAGAGGGCATACTGTAGGACCATATTTTGATTACAATTTACCCTACAACTGCTCTGCTTCTCTAAGCCATGAGATGATGTTGAATAATTCCCTAATGCTCCCCTAAATACCAAACTATATATCTTAAATTTTTCTATGTAACTATTTGAATATGTTGTGATTTGATCGTTTCGCATGACCCATAATAGGAATCCTAGAAACATGTATTCCACACTCTATTTGGAATTCGGTTCTCAAAAAGTGAGGATCTCCAACTGTCCAAAGTCAGAAAATACACTTTCCTAGGATCCTTCTCACTAAAGAGGGTTTCTATTTCATAAATTTACATCCTGTTGATTTTGGGACAGTAGTTGAAAACAATATTTGTTGTTTCCTAACATATTTTACAATATGTAGAAACTACAAAGCCCTTCAAATCCTTGTTTGATGTGCTTGTCACAATTAATATTTTCTGCAAAAGGGAATTATGATTACATCGTTTTTCAAAAATTTGCATTAAAAAAAAAATCATATAAGATCCTTCCAAAGAAGATTCTACTTGGCTTCTTGTTTTAATCCTATTAGACTATGAAGTTCCCACTACCCTAATATCCCCATCACAATATGTCTTCATCCATGTGAATGTGGATATGTTGGTCTTTGAGGTGTTCATGTAGAAATCCCCCAAATTTTGCTAAGACACCTATAGTCTAGCATTCTGCTAAGACTGATGATTAGAAGAATTCTTACCAGTTGAGTCTCGTGTTATAATAAAATGGGTGTATAAGGTATAAACTTTGGTTAACAAAAATAACATAGGTATCCCTAATACCTGGTTGCTTTTTGAATTCGGTTTTTTAATTTCATGCATCATCCTAGAAATGTACCAATGTTCTTGCTCTAAATTTCCAAAAATAATGACATTACACTAGCGATTTTCCATGTCAAATATTATGACTAAGTCCAAAAGAATAATTTAGCATGGACATTCCCATGTATAAGGACCCCACAGGAGCACAGTGTCATAGAAAAATTGTAAATGATACAATGGGTCAACATTAGGCCATAATTTGATGCATTTGGCGAGTCCTTCTAGTATAGTATATTTGACGTTGCTACTTATGTATGTTATTACTGTAATGAAGAAGAAGGGAAAGAGGATCTTCTTGCCAAATTCCTCTATGAGACTTAAAATTTTCCGAGGGGGATCCATTCACCAAAATACAGATAAATTTTAAGGAGATTAGATTAAAGGTCCAAAAGGTATAATCATGATATAAAATGAAGTATTTTAGCACAATTTGAAGAAGTGTACAACTTAACTTATCACAGGATTTTGTCATATATAACTTGACCATCATACCGGGGGTTTTGTTGGTTTTCAAGGAGTCAATGGCTTCATGTGCAAAAATTATACCATATAAGAGATGTCTTCCTTCTATGTACCACCCCTATTCCTAAGAAATAATCTTGGACATGATGGGATTTAGGTGGTTAGCAATGATTTTGATTGCAATCTTATAAATAACATTGCATAAGAAAATGAGAAGATACTTATCTACCATGTTTTCATTCTATTCCTTCAATATGAGAGCGATAAATTTTCAAATCAAGGATATAAATATACTTTAATATGATCTTAAAATTTCCACCACCTCCCAAACCTCCCTTCCAACCCTTTCCAAATAATATTGAAAAGGATTGGATGTGAAGTTGTCTAGCATAGGGGATTTTTTTGGTTCCACTTCTTGGAATATATGAGAACCTTATTTGGAATAAATATAGAAGAATGGATTCTAATTTTTTGGAGAGACCATAGTGGGATGATATGTTGAATTTCCACTTGATTGTCTTCCAAAAGCTTCTAATTTTTTTAGCTAAATTGATCCCTTAAATATTTTTTAATTTCTTAATTTTTTCCAACTTGTTCCATGTGGATGATTTGATATTGAAGATGTGATTTTAGTTTTGTTAGTTTATCACGGAATTATGGAATGATTTGGAAGTGAGATTACCTTTCTTGATCCATATAACTCTTCATTTATGTCTCCAAAGGGTTTCTTCTAGTTGATCCCTAGTACCTAACTCATTTTGAACATGTATTTATTGTTAAAAAGAAAAATGTTTTCTATAATTTTGGATGATAGATACCTTAGTCCTATATTTTTCCTATTCTAGCTAATTATGTGTCTAGAAGAAATCACTGGAGACATCCTTGTTCTATATATTATGGGTTGTTCAATGAATTTGAGTGTTCTCTATAATTTATACATCTTATAGTTTATTATACGGGTGAATTAATGCCACTAATTAATTAGCCTTGGTAGAAAACGAAGATGGTATAACCAAAATTTCTCAAATTTAAATGGTTTTATATTTGTAGAAAAGGAATTGTCCCATGAGAAATTGATTAGTGAATTTTAAACAACTGATAAAGGAATTATTTCTATTATTATGGTGAATTACCTTTGTATTGGATCCCTAGACACTAGAAAGAAATCCAACTTGCCAAAATTTGGAGGGTTCCTCCTCATTTATTGTTTCAACTATGACTCCCGTTGTTGGTTTGAATGTCAACTAGTATTAAATTTTCAAAAAAGTCCTTAAAGGCCAAGCTATCATTTCCTAGCCACTAGTGACCACATTTAATTTCCTATACTGAGGCTATCATGTTAAAATATTCCCTAAATATCCATGACTATTAAACTAGAATATTTTTTTATGGCCTATAAGTGATCTAGGAAGGGTCCTTGGGACATTGATTTAGTTAGTCCATAATCATTTGTGGGCATTCATTGGTTTACAATACAAATAATCTCAAACTAAATATCAAGAGGTTGGGTGAATCAATTAGGGGTTCCAACAATATCTTGGTACTATGCCACAAGATGTCGAGACCCCTAGCAAAATCATTATCATTTACCACTAGTATTCCATAATCTATCTACACTTTACAACAACTATGATCATTAAGTTTTTATCACATATTTTAGGATGACACATCTAGGATTTATTACTGTATCATATGCCTCATTAATAATTTATTAATTGTCTCATTAATACCTCTAATGTTTCGAAAGATATTATTCATTTCAAAAATTGGTTGTTATGAAAAGTACTTTCTTGGTAGCGTTATAGATTTTTTCATAGAGTCAACATGTAGTGCTTTTGATTCCTTAAAATTATTTTTAGATTATTTTTTATTTCACTTCTTCTCCTCTATCAAAATATTTTATTTGGGTTTTGAGTGGGGTATTTTTCTCTACTAGATTTCCTTGAGGGTCATTTCCTTAGGACTCATCCCCTAATTTTTTTTTTTTTTTATGTTTGGTAAAGTTCCATTACATATTTTGTAGTTTTTGATGAGTGAGATTTTCTAGATGCTTCTCTCTATGCTACCTAATGAGAGCCAATAGATCTATCTACAGCTACTTGGGTTCCATACATTTCCCCTCCTTGTCATCTTTTGACGATTACTGTATTGTCTCATCTATATTCAGTTATTGAGTTTCCTTTTGGAAGTCATCATTACATAGATATGCATCATGAATTCGAATATTTTAAATTTTTTCGTCCTATGAGTTGAGCCAAGCCTCTACACTATCATTCCAATTTCCTTTAGAGCTTTCCCCAACCTATATTTTTTTCCATCTATGTTGCTTAGAACTTGGAAGCCATTTCTTGTGTGATTTCAATAGAACAAAAGGGGTGTTAGTTTTCTTGCTAGATTTTAATTTTGTAAAGACATTGAGAAATCCATTCTTATCTATTACTGCCTTTGTTTTATTTGTATTGGGCCCTACATTTAGTAGGAAATATCTAGAAACATTTCCATTATCTTGGAATTTGTGAAATTGGAATGGGATATGCTCATAATCAAGTGTTTAAACCAATTATTATTAGGGGAATTTTTAGGTAAAAAATTAGCCTCAAAGAAAAAAAATGTACCAATAAAATTAACTTTAAAAGGACCAATAAGATTCACGATGGTGTCATCCCTAAGGGTAAATATTTCAAAGATAAAAAAAGAAAACAATTTTTTTTAAATTGTATTTTTGGTTGATCTCCTTGTAGATTCACTCAAATGTTAAGAGTAGACACCCATTGGATGTGAAATTAAATTTTACATCTAATAAATAGCCACCCTGCATACTTATGAATAGATCCATGTCAAGTGTCTACTCTTGGAATTTGAGTGAATATAGAAGGAAATAAGTGAAAAATACAATGAAAAGGTATTTTCCTTTATTTATTTTAATTCGTAAGTTTGGTTTTATTATTTTAAATATAACTTATTATTTTCCTTAGGATGTCCATTTTAGACCTAAAAAATTTGTTGATGCCATCTTAAAGGACGATCATTGTAGATTTTGGTAAATTCACTTCCATGTTCATGCCAACATAGATCTACGTTAAGAGGTGTATCTCCCCATCCTTGTCTCTTTAGATATATTTGACAAATGATCCTAGAGTATTATTAATTCCTTATAATTTTTTCTTCTCACAAAATTTCTAGGGTAGAGAATACATCTAGATCCATACTTAAGCCTCAATAAAATATTCCTCCATTGGGATAAAGCACTTTGTCTATTATTTAAAATGTATCCCAACAAAATTAAAGAAATATGGGACTACTTTGAGTTCTCTTTCCCTATCTTCTACATATGCAAAAATCACTATAAAGAGATATTTTTATCGTAACTTCAATTTTTCTTAACCTTTGGACCTCCATATAATTAGATCTAACTCATTAGAGGTTGATCTAGAGGCCATAATACCTATAAACTGACTAACTACAAATACTTATAAAATTACTAACTAAAACATGGTCTTTCATGTATTATATGTATTTAACTATATTGTAAAAGGTAAATATGCAGTGGCCTCTCTCCTATAATAGCATCCCTAAATATCCTACCACATGTGGTAAACTATGGCTCAATTTGGAAATTTGGAAAACATCATTACATGTTAGTCTTCTAAGTACTAATTCTAAACACAAATCCTCTACAACCGAAATAATTTTTTACCTATCATCATAATTTCTTCTCATGGGGAATATTTCATAGAGAGGCCTCATATGATACAAAAATATAAGATTAGGAAATAGGTTAATCAACGGAAAAAGAAGAAACAACAGGAAATAAGTTGTCTACGATGGAAGGCTATTTTTCCAAAAAAAAAAAAAAAATAAGTTTGTGTGCAACAAAGAGACTCATTTAAAAGAAAATATCCTCTATAATGAAGAGGTTTATTCACATTTTGATGCCAAAAATTTCAGGCTCATGTTAGAAAAATAATTATTCTAAGGGTAAAATCCAACAATGAATTATGCAAAAATGTATCTAGATTTATGTCATAGTGGTAGAGTTTTTCATTCATTTGTATTATTAAAATTAATAAACCCTTTATCTTAATATGGAAAAGTGAAATCTTTAAATATGACTTCAACGTTTCTTAGACAAATGTTTTTATATTTTTATGGAGGCATATTTGACCATTGAATGTGATTCTCCATCACTACTTTTATTTCTATGTGCAGAAAAGGCAGGTGTTGTTTAATCAAATAAAAATCATTATTGAGGGGAGGAAATTGAATATGTCATCCACTGATTTCTATGACGACTTGGTATCATCTATACTAAAAAACATGCACCAGAAAAAGAATTAACGACAAAAATCGTAGATATAATTGTGCAGTTGGTGTTTGCTTCCACTGAAGCTACACCAACGATAATGGCTTTAGTAGTGCAGCGTCTATCTGAAAATACTCAGATCATTCTAGATCTCAAGGTTAGTTTACTGGCTATTAAAAAAAATTATTGACACCACATGAATTGTTTCATAAAGAGACGTGATACCACATTATCAATTAGATGATATTTTATATGGAATTTTTATTTTTATTTTGAATGTAGATTTAGAAAATATTTTAGAATTTTATAAAGGACTTAGAATTTTTAAATATTTCTCATATTTCAAAAATCTGCAATCAAAATATTTTCAAAATTTCTACAATAATTTCGTTCTAACTGATGCAGGGGCATTAGGCTCAAGAAATACTTAGTATTTTTATAGGACATAGCGGGGTCTTACATTTTTAATTCCTTATGTAATTGTTAGTATTTTGAATAAAAATAGTGAGGAATTGTAAATGTTTCCAAATCATTGGAGAACATGAGAGGGAGTTAATTAGTTAGGGATATGAAGAGACAACCGAGGGTTAAGAGTAAATTTAGGATCAGTTTCAGAAATTTTAGGAATTGAATCTAAACCTAGGACTTGGAGAATTCCAAGAGTTTTGTTGAGCTGTCCAGGAAGCTGGATCGATTCACTTTTAAAACTGTATAAATGTAATCCTACGGGCACGTAGGAGATAGTTGTTGAGAGCTGGAGGCAGAGTAGTGAAGTAGAAGGCCATCAAATTGAAAACCAGGCCGAGAAGGAAGATCTCCATGTAAGGTTTGCATGACTAATAGAAGAACTTGATTTTTGAGTTAATTTCCATTTCTGAGCTATATGGTTATGGGTTCATTGAGTTTTAAATGTTGAATGGACGAGAGCTAAATCCATACTTTGAATTTTAATGTTAAGGCCAAGCATTGATTTGAATAACCATAAGTTTGTTGAATTAGTGCGTAAGTAAATGTGAGACCAAAAATTAGATGGAAGAATGGAATCTCCCAGGAGAAATTGTTCTTATTTGAATCTGAATGAACTGTCGAATTGAAGAATGTTGTGAATATATGTTGGACACGTTACTAAGTACGCGGAGGGGTCACATTCAAAGGTAATAATGAAACTATGGTGAATTCTCATCACATAAGAGGCGCAGAGTTATTGTTTAAACCCTGGTTGATAACGAATTATATTCTGAAGCCAATCTCAGCGTTGAAGGTACGGGAGCTAGCGAGAAAATGGAGTATAGAATGAGCATGTAAAGTTAATAATGGAAGGCTTGTGTATAAGGCCGGCTGATCGATGACTTATATCGCAGCAGTGATAGTGCGAAAGGATTAATCTGGTCGAGAATTAGAAATAAATGGAGGAAGTGAATCATGTTCCAAACCCAAGTTAATGATGCAGAGTTGAAGGTGGAACCATGAAGGTAAGGAGTGGAACTATGAAGCAGTCTTAAGAAACCACTGATGGTATTCGCATAATTTAAAAATGGTAAATGGTATTGAGAAGAAAAACGTGATACATTCCAGTGTTTAACGCGTGTCTTGAAGTGGTATTTTAAAACCACGAATTTCACGATTTTTTGGAGAGTTAAGCCACGAGGTAAAAAAAACACGATTTTTGTCCGATTTCTAGCCATTGGAGATCGACGGCATCTGCATCATGGAGATGTGTGAAATTTAATGCAAGGTAAGTAGTAAGGTTGCTATGGGCCCGAGTTGAAGTTCGGATTTTATCATTGGTCATAAGGGTTCAATTATATTAATAAGAAGTGAGCGCATATGGTCTTGCTAAAAGGATTAATGCATTGATATTTATTTAATTGAAGTCTGGAGTATGGTTGTTGATACATGCGGTGAAAGCCGAAGTTTATACTTCGGAATTAAATGCTAAGGGTCGAATAATTAATATTCATGAACCGGGTTTCGACTATGGTTTTATAACCATCGAATAAAAGGTTAAGTTTCCACATATCTCCTAATGATCAATTACATTGGGATTTCTGGCATATTTAAGCATTGGGATAATTGAAAACCTTAGATGTAAGGTTTTTTTTGGTTTTCACATGATTGAGTATATTTGAGATGCATTGTGAGTTTATGTTATGGTTTGAACCATAGGAAAATAGATCCTACATCTAGTAAATTTCCAGATAAGAGATTACAATTGGGTGTGTGCAATCTTATGCATAGTGGAGATTGTGGTTTTATAATCATAAGAGAGTTTAATTAATATCTCAAATCTCAGATTTGAGATATTAAAGCTTCCCTGTATTATTTAAGATTGCCAGATTTTTAAATTGAGGACCACTTCGAGATTGCAACAGAGAAATTGCATTTTTAGAGTTGAGAATGTGGGTATATAGCAGGGTAGCCTAGCATCATGCGGTATTAGAGCTGGAATAGATCTTTTTGAAAGTTCATTTTTTTGTTGAATGTATGTATGCTGAAGTAAGATCAGATTTGGAAGCTGATATTAACTGTACATAGATGTAGTGCAGGTGGAAGGAGAAGAAAGATTATACAGAATATTGAAGATGAGTTGATGAGCAGTGTTTAACTCTGGTTTGAATAATTTTTTGAAGAATTTAGATTGCAGGCAATTGAAGAAATATTAGCAAAAGCAGATCACAGCTTTGAGAGAAATGATGAAAGAGTCCAGCAGAGGATTCTAAAGTGAAGAGGAAAGTGTGGTAGCACCTGAAGAGATTCAACAGAGGTTGAATGAGTTCTAAAAGTTGCAGAGTGAAGCCTAGAGAGACCAGAAGAGAGTGCTCAGAAGGTTCCAACAGATAGGGGGATCAAGATTTGAATGTGGGTTGAAAGAGTCGTAGATATTGGTGAGGTGTTTGGGCAATTTAGTGTGTCCTAAATTGCTGCATTTAATTTGTCAATCCGGGAATCGTAAGCTGATGAAGTGCGGCGCACTATATGTGCAAGATAACCTATTTCTTAACTTTTTTGTCGTTTTTGGTTTTTCTAAGGTGAAATGGAAATTCTAAAATGAAAACAAGTTTGGTTATATTTGTTCAAGGAAGTGATATCCCCTATAATGATTTACCAACTTGTAACTTTAAAAAGCAATTTGAAATTTACAATGACAAGACTTGAAAGAAAATGAAAATGTACTGCTGAAATGAAAAGGTGCTGCTAATCTAGTAAATCAAAACAATAAACTAGTGAGTATGAAAACCAAACTATTCTTGCTGCCAACTAAACACAAAAGAAACTATGCTTAAGGAAATTCAAAATTGCAACAAAATAAATCTAAATCAGATTACATCAATTCATTTTCTGACCCTTCATCATTAGACCAGCTATGATTTTCGGAAGTAATCATAAACAATTTGTGTAACTGATATTTAATTTGCAGAAAGTAAACTAATACTAAACCATACACTCATGATTCAATCCCTCACCATCAGTCCAGCTGTGGCTTTCGGAGGCAACTGAAGATGTCATGCATGATTTAATATATCTAAATTTGCATAAAAGAAACTAATACTAAACTACACATTTCATAATGCAATCCCTCACCATCAGTCCAGCTGTGGCTTTCGGAGGCAACTGAAGATGCTATGAGCAACTTAATATATCTAAATTTGCAGAAAAGAAACTAATACTAAACTACACATTTCATAATGCAATCCCTCACCATCAGTCCAGCTGTGGCTTTCGGAGGCAACTGAAGATGCTATGAGCAGATTAGTATGTCTAAATTTTAACTACTGAAGCAGAAAAACAAAACTGAAATGAACAAAGCAAGACTAAAATTAAACAAAAGCTATGGAAAGCAAACTAGCAGCAGAACAATGTTAGTTTCATGTCATTAGTCAAAAAGCTATAAAAATGCCTGGGCTGCCCATCTAAAACCTGAAAAACATAAACACTGATCAGTGATTAACAATCATAAAGCATGAAAGACAGAAATGAAATGGAAATTATGGAAATTTATAAACAGAAATGAAACAACTGCAAAGTATGAACATATGAATGGATTATAATACAATGATTTCTAAAGAAATGAAATGAGAAATATACACTAATACACAAAACCTTAGCTGAGCAGGGGCCCTCTACACAGCCTTGGTAACGATCCTCAAACACGAATTAAGTTGAAAAACAGAGTCTTCTCATATTAAAAAGCAGTTCATTACAGAATGGTAGTGTTATGGCACAAGTGCAGCGTAATCACTACAGAGCAGACTAAAAGATAACAGAGTACATTCACTAACATCAACTATCAACTAACTTTATGTGCGTATGCAAACGCTCTATATATAACAATAAACTGTAACTGTCTCCTAAAGTTCATGTTGGCAGAGAGCACGTAGACCACTACGTCCACGGATATAGGAGTATGGTCGTGTTGGAAAGTGAATCTATGGAAGGTGGATGCTTGAATTCGACTCCAGAGCTCTGCACAGATGTCAATTTAATCTCCGCAGGCTTAGAAACGGCCGTATGGATCTTTATGTGCCACGAAACAGAGTCCGGCCGACATGAAACTCCATGGTTGACTTGCATGTGGACGCCTTCGACCGCGCTGACGAGTTTGCTTGAACCAATAGGACACGAACCATGTCCACGTCGTCATTCCTAGTCCGCCCATGTGGCTCGTTCCAGGACACTGTAGGATAGAATTCCACAAATAGTCATGAAAATGTTGTACTGCGCAGTGGCAAGATTCCGCAGCTGAATGAACAAAATCTAGATCAAATAGCAAACACAAAAATATAATTAATAACCATGTTAGATGCCCTTTTGCACATGATATTGACAATTTGGGAGGTTTAGGTGAGTGAAAAAGGTATGGAAAAGTGTATGGAAAAGATGCAAATTTGGGACTCAACATACCCCCACTATGAAGGTGTTGCATGTCCTCATGCAACCAAAATTTTGATACTCTTTGTTCAGTTCATGTGCCTTGATACTTCAGCCAGCACATCCAATCCCCTTCTCTTCTTCTTTGGTACTGCCATCATTCTGGGTTTCTTCATTAAGCACCTAAATTTGATGTTCCCTAAATTTGATATTCACAAGTGCTCTGCTCAATCTCTGGCATTTCCTTTTCAATTTCTTATTCTTCTTTTTCCAAATTCCCAAATGTAACATAGTATTATCATGGATGATCTTGTCCAGTTTGCCTTGTTCTTTCAATGTTTCATTTTCATTTTTGATGTGCCGATTTAAAAGCTCCAGCTCAAAAATTTCTTGTTTTAATGACTGAACTAAATCATCCTGCAATGTATGAGGCTGAATGGAAGAGGTACTTGGACCTGTGGCTGCCTTTTCCAAGGATTCTATATAGTCATATACCTCCTGCTGTTTGGGGTCTACTTCCGGTGTCATTTTCATTGGGCTGTCCCCAAAATGCTGTAAAGGAGAATTATGTTCAAAATCTTGGCCGAGGAGGGCTTACATCAATGTTTTGTTGAGAATAAGATGGAGTATGCTCATTGTCTGATTGGGAATGAAAGGAATCAGGTTCACTAACTGACTGAAATGGACTATGGTCAGTTGGAGACTGTTCAGATGTCTCCTCACCCAAATCAATGAAATGTGGACCCTTAATTTGTGTTTTTCTCAATTTTCCCTTAAGCCTGCTGCTTCTCCTCACATGCTGTGGTACACTACCCTTTTGTTCTTTTTTTCCTGTCTCTGCCTTCTTGGATATAGATGACTGTTTTTGAAGATAAACTAATCTTTCAGATAGTATTTGATGATCTTCTTCTTCAGAAGAAGGAGTTTTATGTACAGCCTCAATAGTTTCTTTCCCTTTTGGTATTATTGGCTTCTTAGCCTTGATATCCTTCTTCTTTCTTTTTACCAATCTCTCTTCCCTATCAGTTTTTTCCATAGTAATAGTAGGAGTGTTTTGGATTTCCTCAATTGTTCTTTTCCTCCTACTTCTTCTTGCTGTGCTAGCTGCGGGAATTTCCTTAGCAGGAGTAATTTGGGTTTCAACATTCATTCTTTTTCTTCTACTCCTTCTAATTGAACTACCTTCAGGAATTTCCTGAGGTTCTTCAAAGAAATTTCTAACTAGGAATTGTTCCCATGTATCTTTTCTTTCCTTTAGCTCCTTTTCAATCAGAATTTTTATAAGGCCGTGGTGATAAAGATGAGGCTCTACATCTCCTAAATGTTTTTGAACAGTCACAGCCATTTTCTTCAAGCTATTGAATAGAAAATAAGGGAGATTGAGAGTTTGGTTTTCTAGAAAATTCATCAATAGCCTGGTATGGTACATGTACATAGACCCAAAACGACCTTCACATGTAATAAATTTATGAACAATTAGTAGTAAAGTGGCCCATTCTTCTTTTATTGCATGCACAGGGATTCCTCTTTTAAAAACAGTGATATCCATACCTTGATTTCGTAGAATTGTTCTCCATGCCTCATCACTGATGCTTTTATTTTTGAACCAACGTTCTCCCTCTTGAAGAAGTTCTGTGGCTGTTGCTATTGATGCTTCATTAACCGAAAACTTGAGGTCTCCAACTTCTGCTTCCGAGCCATCAAATGACCTTGCAAACGCTTTCGTAACTTCTTTGTGGTAACCTCTGAATTCTGAATAAAACGCAGCCATTTAGCTTTCTTCAATATCTCTTTTGCTTGCGGATATCCCTCTATAAACTTTGGTCCTTCCGGCTCTGCCCTTAGCAACTTACCCATTTCACTTTTCTGTGCTTCACTAATTTTCCTCTGTGAGGGTTTAAGTGGAAATGGAACGACTGAATACACAGGATCGAGCACAATGACTGTGGGAATATATCATAGAATGGAAATGAGCACCATGAACGGAATGGAGTAAGACTGTGGGTAGATATACGGGAGTGAGAATGAGAAAAAGGAACGAAATGGAGTGAAACAGGGAGTGAGAATGAGTAGAGTGGGGTTTTGTAAACACGACAGAGACACGACAAAGAGGTTAACAAAGTATAATGCATTCGGCCACGTTTTGAATTTTGGTGGCTGTGTAATAAATATGAACACGTTTCAATCAACGGTTATGAAGTTATGCGGCTTGTAAGAGTCCTTTGTCAACTCAAATACGTCTCATTATCTCCGGTGGGATATTGGAACATGAGTGAGAATCGGAATTTCAATGATGAAACCGTTTATGAATGAATGCAAGAGGATAACATGGAGATCGTGACAGGTTACGGAGCTGTCAATATAATCATTGCGCGTAATGGGTAGAGCTCATGGTTTAAAACTATAAAAAAATGTGTTTTTCAATACTATTTGAAATAAGCTTTATTCATACCTTTGGAATCCTTGCTTTTGCCCTTGGTCTTCAACTGATTGATCTCCATTGGTGTCTTGAATGTTCCATTGATCCTCTCTCCTGCATTTTATTTCATAATTATGAAAATAACAACTGACTGTACATTCTCTTTGAAAAGAGAGTAGTAGCTGCGGAATCTGCTTCTGGCTGCGGAAACTGGAGTCAGCTGCGGAAACAGATGTCAGCTGCGGAAACTGACACAGCTATTACTTGGTTGAATAGAAATGAACAAATGACAAATGACCAGATGGAAATGGTCATAAAAAAGATTTTTATTGATGGAATGGATGAAATGAAGTGGAATGAAGTGAAATGAAATGAAATGAAATGAAATGAAGTGGAATTAAATGGAGTGGGTGGTGAAATGAAATGAAATGAAAGAGAGATTTTTTTTTTTGGAAAATAGAGAGTGTCAGGTGTCCCTGATTTTCACCCTATATTTTCTGCATAAGACTGCCAATCAATGATTGGTTTTCAGGCTTATACCATTTTTTTATTTTTTTTTTATTTTTTAAAACAAAAGCTAGGCTGGTGGAGAAGAAGAATTCTTCTGTACCAGCCTGATTGCAGAACTTTCTTGAAACATCTTGACAAAATCCTCTTTTGAGAGCGGCTTATGATAAACTTTCAATCGATGGCCATTCACAATAAGAGGAGTTTGAAACTCATCAATGGTCTTGATTCTTACAGCTCCATTGCTAAAGATTTTGTCAATCTCATATGGCCCAAGCCAATGAGTCTGAAATTTCCCTTGAAAATATTTAAACTTGGAGTCAAATAACAATGCCCAATCTCCTTCTTGAAACTTCTTTTCTTTGATATATTTGTCATGCCATTTAGTTCTTTGATATTGAACTAGATCAGTTCTTAGAATTGCTTCTTGTCCGATCTCATCTAGCTCATTCAACTGCTCCATTCTATGCTTTTGGGCTTCTGATAAGTCCATCCCCAACTGAACTGCTATCTTGAAGGTCTTGACTTGGAATTCAATGGGGAGCAAGAATTCTTTCCCATAAACAAGTTCATAGGGAAAATGTCCTGTTGTATTCCTCCATGTAGTTCTGTAGGCCCACAAGGCTTCTGGAAGCCTTTCTGCCCAATCTCTTCTATGTAGATGAACAGTTTTGGTGATGATACTTTCAAGAACTTTGTTTGTGGACTCCACTTGACCATTTGCTTGTGGATGGTAAGGAGTAGATCTTATGTGCTTGATTTTGTATTCTTCCATCAACTTCTCCACCAAATTGGATGTGAATTGGCTTCCCTGATCTGTTACAATTTCTCTTGGAACACCAAAGCGGGTAAAAATATCCTCATAAAGAAAATGAACAACTGAATTTTCAGTAGCGGATACTAATGCTTTAGCTTCTACCCATTTAGTAACATAATCAATGCAAACCAATATATACTTCTTTTGCTTAGATGGTGGATTAATAGGTCCAATGAAATCTAAAGCCCATTTTTCAAAGGGTTCAATGAGTACCTGTGTTTGCAATGGCATTTCATTTGAAAGGGTAGGTTTCCCTACTCTTTAGCAGCTATCACACCTTTTGACATATTGTTTTGCATCTTTGAAGAGAGAAGGCCAATAATATCCCAAGGAAAGGATTTTATAGGCCGTCCTTTTGTCCGCAAAGTGTCCGCCGCATGGTTCATCATGACATGCCTTAAGAATATCAGGCATTTCATCTTCCCTGACACATCTTCTGATCACAAGATCTGGCCCTGTTTTAAACAATTCGTTAGAAATCCATGAATATCTTGAACTCTCCTGAATAATTTTTTCGTTTTTCTCTTGGAAATAAATGTGAAGGTAGTTTCCTTGTAACCAAATAGTTAGCAATATCTGCATACCAAGGGGTCTTAATAGTTACTGCAAACAAATATTCATCAGGAAACTTATCTTCTACAGGAGAATCTTCTTTAGTGTTCTGAATCCTAGACAAGAAATCAGCTACTGTATTCTGTTTTCCTGGTCTATCCAACACAGTAATATTGAATTCTTGCAAAAGTAAAAGCCATCTTGTCACTCTGCCATTAGTAACAGGTTTGTTCATTAAATATCTAATTGCAGAATGGTCATTATGAATAAAAGTTTCATAGCCTGTTATGTAATGTCTAAACTTATTAATTGCATGAACAACAGCTAAGAACTCTTTTTCAGTCACAGTATAGTTCAACTCTGTGGGAGTCAAATTTTTACTGGTGTAATAAATGGCATAAGGAATTAAATCTTTTTGACCCAACACGGCTCCAAGAGCTGTATCTGAAGCATCTGTAGAAATATGGAAAGGAAGTTTCCAATTTGGTCCTCTCAAGATAGGTGCTTCAGATATTCTTGTTTTCAAAGTTTCAAAAGCTGATTGACAATCAGGATCCCATTTAAATTCAGAGTCTTTTGTAAGCAATTTGAAGAGTGGAGATGCTATTTTAGTGAAGTTTTCTATAAATATTCTATAGTAACCAGTAAATCCTAGAAAACTTCTAACATCTCTTTGACAATTTGGAATAGGCAATTTGGAGATGACTTCAACTTTTGATCTATCAACCTTAATCCCATCTCCTGAAATATGATGTCCTAAAACAATCCCTTCAGTAAACATCATAAAGCATTTTCATGGCTTAATGAAAGGTTTGTTTCTTTACATCTTATAAGAACTTTTTCCAAATTTTCTAATGCCTCTTCAAATGAATTACCATAAACTATAAAATCATCCATATAAACCTCTACACAATCATGGATTAGATCAGAAAAAATTCCTAGTACTGCTCTTTGGAATGTTGTTGGTGCATTACATAACCCAAAAGGAAGCACTCGGTAGGCAAAAGTTTCCCATGGACAAGTAAATGTGGTCTTATCTTGATCTTCAGGTGCTACCTGAATTTGATTATAGCCACTAAAACCATCCAAAAATGAAAAGTACTTTTTACCTGCTAATGTATCTAATACTTGATCGATAAAAGGCAAAAGGAAAGTGATCCTTCAAAGTTGCTTTGTTCAATTCCCTGTAATCAATGCATACCCTCCATTTACCATTCTTTTTAGGTACTATAACCAAAGGAGAAACCCATCGGCTATCTGAAATTGGATAAATGAAGTTTACATTGAGAAGTTTTTGGAGCTCTTCATTCACTATCTCCCTAAGATTTGGATTCATCCTTCTTTGAGGTTGTCTGATTGGTCTACTGTTTTCCTCAATATAGATATGATGGATGCAAGTCTTCGGATCAATACCCTTCATGTCAGTATACTCCCATGCAAATGCAGTAGAATGTTTTTGCAAGATTCTGGTTAGTTCTTCTTGTTGTGATTTCTCCAAATGTTTGTTGATATTCAATGTTTTTCCTGGAAAAATCTCAATAGCAGAATTACCAAACTCTTCCATAGAGTAAAGAGACATTTGTCTTGATGATAAATATTCTATGTCGGATTCCAACTAAAATTGTGTGGGGTCATATTCTGAAGATGTCTCAAAATTTTCTAATGTGTTCATAATTTGACTATCCTCACTGATTTCAGAAATGGTAAAGACAAGTTGTATAATGTCCTCATCATCGACCCATTCATTGTCTCCTACTTCTGTGATTGCTCTTGTTGGAGGATACAAATTGAATTTCTTTGTCGAATTACCATTAGAAATGTACATGTCTCCAGATCTACAACTAATAAAAGCATCAGCTGTGGCTAGCCAAGGTCTTCCTAAAATAAGTGGATGTCCTCCTAGATTACTTTTGGGAGTCAAAATCATAAAGTCTATTGGATATTCCCAAGAATCTAAGGAGACTGAAATATCTTCTAATACACCATCTAGTTTAATAACCGATCGATCTGCAAGTTGCAATAAAGTAGGTGTAAAAAGAAGGTTAGGAAGTTTTAACTGTTCCATAGTCTGTCTACTCATAATGTTGATAGCAGCCCCTAAGTCAATCAATGTGTTTGGATTTTCTATCCCATTTATATGTGTCTTGACAATTGGACTTCCTGGATCTACATACTTCTGCATGGTAATTTTTCCCATCATAATGTCTGCAATCTTTCCTACCAGGTGGATTCTTCTTGTGTCCTTTAGCTTCCTTCCTGGTCTTTTGAAACTCAACTCCTTTATGGTTTTTGCTGGAATAGGAATTTCTCGAATGGCTTGTAGCAATGGAATCTTGATACAAACATTCTTCAATTCATCTAGAAAGTCATAGTTAGGCAACAAGATTTGTTTTTCCACCCCCTTATCAATTTGTAGTCTTTCCGGAAAAGGAGGTGTAGATGAAGATACAGGTTGCTCAACTATGGGAGTTGTGGATGTTAGCTTTTCTTTTTCTTTTTGAATTTTTGAATTTTGAAGAGATTCTTCCTCAGAACCCTTATTGACTTGAAGAGAGTCCTCCTCAGAGGTATCTTGCTCTTGAATGTCTATAGAGGGTTTTTCTAAAACTCTACCAGATCTGAGTTGTACATCGTTGAGAGGAACAATCATATAGGTAGGAAATTGTTGTCCTTCTACCATATAAGTAGTTTGAGGATTCTTATTGTTAGGATTTGGCAGTGGCTGAGCTGGAAGTTGATTTGTCTTCTGTTAGTATGGGAGCATGAGTTGAGGATTTGTATTTTGTTGAGAAGGTTGTTGTTGTGGAAATGGCAATGAAAGTTGTGGATTTGGGTTTGGAAGTTGTGGAATTTGTTGATTTTGAAAAGATGGAGGATATTGATAAAATTGAGCAAATCTCCCATAAGGATTTTGCATCCCTTGTACCCATGGCTGATATGAATTCTGATGTTGGGGCCAAGGTTGTTGCCAAGGATTCCAATTTGGTGGGGTTTGAAGATTCATAGGGTTATTAAACCCTTAAGATTGTTGTCCCTGCCAAGGTCTCCTTGCGACAAAACAGAGAGATTCTACTGAATTTGGATCTTCTTGAAAAACAGCTTTGAGTCCAGGGATTGAAGGAAAATCCTTGATCTCATGATTTTTTGAGCAAATCATACATGTTTCTACAACTTTTGCATTCAAGGGACATTCCCTTAAAGCATGTTTCTTTCTACATTTCGGACAAAAGATGGCTAAAGCATATGTTTCTGCTTTCTGCTTGTTTTGGATTTTAAGGGTGTCTAGTTGTTCACTAAGGCTCCCTAAGATATCAGTTTTGAACTCATCAAGCATATTACCAATCTCTGCCCTACTTACTGATCCGGTTGCAGATTTGTTAGCCCTAATAAGAGAAGGATCCCTAGGCCCTTTTCCTGTTTTAGATTTTCCTCTTGAGAGATGGACACATAGTTCTGTTATGTCACGAAGTGGAAGTTGAGAAATGTCTCCTTTCCCCATCATGTTTAAAATATCTATCCATTCATCTCTAATGGCTTTTAATATGAGGGCTTTCAAGGTTTCATCATCTAAGTTGCTCATCTTTGCTCTTTTCAAGTTGTATTGAAATCTTTCAATTAAGTCTTCCAAATTTTCATCTTCTTTTTGCATAATTTTGAATACCTCATCCTTGTGATTGGTGGGCATAAAATAGTCCAAGTATCTATCCAAAAATGTTTGTTTCATATCATTCCAAGTCCTGATAGATTGAGTGGCTAATCCCATGAACCATTTCAAAGCAGATCCCTTCAATGTTGAAGGAAACGGTTTGAGTTTTTGAGAATCTTCCATATAGTCATAAGTTCGGCACACTACTTCAAACTCAAACAGAAATGTTTCAGGATCCTCACTTCGCAATCCATAAAAGTTAGGGAGAACAGATGGTGAGATATTTTTCATTTTTGCATGAGTTTCCTCATCAACTATAGGGAATCCAAGCAAATTGTCCCTATTTCTACCATCATTTCCTTCACCATTGTTATCTTCATTATCTCCTCCTCTTCTACCTCCACCTCTATTTATTACTTCCTCTGCCATGATAGTTTCTTTAGAGTCCTTATAGTCCTCTAGTTCTTCTACCAAGGAAGGATGAGAGAAAGTCTCTTTGTTTTCTAAGTGGATTTTAGTAGGTGGTATAGGAGAATCCTCTAATTCAACTGTTCTTTGACTTCCAAAAATCTTAAGGCTAGGGGTAGATGGTGGTGAATCTGGTCTATGCCTTGAAGAAGATGGAGTTGTGAAAATCGAACTCTTGGCTTTAGCTATAAACCTTCCCCTAGAATCTCTTTCTCTATGCATGTCATTTTTTTATTTTTATTTTTAAAAAGTTGAGCTAATAATTCTCTTTATGATCTTCCAGATCACACTAGGTGCAAGAAGAGAGCATACTTAAGAAATTACTAAACCAATAACTCTCTTTTCTGATCCTCCAGATCACACTAGGTGCAAGAGGAGAGCATACTTCAAGAAGTTATCAAGTTTTCCCTTCTTTTATGATTTTATATTTTTTTTTTAAGAAATTGGCTACCTAGTTACACTTCCCCGGCAACGGCGCCAAAATGTTTGGTCAATTTAGTGTGTCCTAAATTGCTGCATTTAATTTGTCAATCCGGGAATCGTAAGCTGATGAAGTGCGGCGCACTATATGTGCAAGATAACCTATTTCTTAACTTTTTGTCATTTTTGGTTTTTTCTAAGGTGAAATGGAAATTCTAAGATGAAAACAAGTTTGGTTATGTTTGTTCAAGGAAGTGATATCCCCTATAATGATTTACCAACTTGTAACTTTAAAAAGCAATTTGAAATTTACAATGACAAGACTTGAAAGAAAATGAAAATGTACTGCTGAAATGAAAAGGTGCTGCTAATCTAATAAATCAAAACAGTAAACTAGTGAGCATGAAAACCAAAATATTCTTGCTGCAGACTAAACACAAAAGAAACTATGTAAGAATTAAAGTTATAATAAGTAAATGATTATCAATTATCTTAGTATTTATATCATTTAGATAACTATATTTAGAAATAATCATATAAACATTATTATTAATATTAATGTAATGCGAAAGTAAACTAATACTAAACCATACACTCATGATTCAGTCCCTCGCCATCAGTCCAACTGTGGCTTTCGGAGGCAACTGAAGATGTCATAGATGATTTAATATATCTAAATTTGCAGAAAAGAAACTAATACTAAACTACACATTTCATAATGCAGTCCCTCACCATCAGTCCAGCTGTGGCTTTCGGAGGCAACTGAAGACGCTATGAGCAGCTTAATATATCTAAATTTGCAAAAAAGAAACTAATACTAAACTACACATTTCATAATGCAGTCCCTCACCATCAGTCCAGCTGTGGCTTTCGGAGGCAACTGAAGACGCTATGAGCAGCTTAATATATCTAAATTTAACTACTGAATCAGATAAGCAAAACTGAAATGAACAAAGCAAGACTGAAATTAAACAAAAGCTATGAAAAACAAACTAGCAGCAGAACAATGTTAGATCCATGTCATTAGTCAAAAAGCTATAAAAATGCCCGGGCTGTCTATCTAAAACCTGCAACAAGAACACTGATCGGTGATTAACAATCATAAATCATGAAAGACAGAAATGAAATGGAAATTATAGAAATATATGAACAGAAATGAAACAACTGCAAAGTATGAACATATGGATGGATTATGATACAATGATTTTTAAAGAAATGAAATGAGAAATATACACTAATACACAAAACCTTAGCTGAGCAGGGGCCCTCTACACAGCCTTGGTAACGGTCCTCAATCACGAATTAAGTTGAAAAACAGAGTCTTCTCATATTAAAAAGCAGTTCATTACAGAATAGTAATGTTACGGCACAAGTGCAGCGTAATCACTACAGAGCAGACTAAAAGATAACAGTGACTACATTCACTAACATCAACTATCAACTAACTTCATATGCGTATGCAAACGCACTATATATAACAACAAACTGTAACTGTCTCCTAAAGTTCATGCTAGCAGAGAGCACGTAGACCACTACGTCCACGGATATAGGAGCATGGCCGTGTTAGAAAGTGAATCTACGAAAGGTGGATGCTTGAATTCGACTCCAGAGCTCTGCACAGATGTCGATTTAACCTCCGCAGGCTTAGAAACGGCCGTATGGATCTTTATGTGCCACGAAACAGAGTCCGGCCGACATGAAACTCCATGGTTGACTTCCATGTGGACGCCTTTGACCTCGACTTCTTTGGACGAGTTTGCTTGAACCAATAGGACACGAACCATGTCCACGTCATTCCTAGCCTGCCCATGTGGCTCGTTTCCCTTGTAGACACCTGTAGCATAGAATTCCACAAAATAGCTGCGGAAAGTTGCAGCAGCTGCGGAAAGTGGCAAGATTCCGCAGCTGAATGAACAAAATCTAGATCAAATAGCAAACACAAAAATATAATTAAAAACCATGTTAGATGCTCTTTTGCACATGATATTGACAATTTGGGAGGTTTAGGTGAGCGAAAAAGGTATGGAAAAGTGTATGGAAAAGATGCAAATTTGGGACTCAACATGAGGTAAGTGGCAGCAGGAGAGCTTGATGTTACAGAGGCTTGGTGCAGCTGATGAGTGAGGAACTCATGGAAAAGAAGATGACTTCCAAAATTCATAGAGGAGATAGCAGAGGTTCTGAGAGAGGCCACAACAGAAAAGAGGAAGAAGATGCTAGGACAATTGGCATGAGGAAGAAATTGACTGATGCAGAATATTGGAAAGAGGTAGTTGAGATCAAGGAGCAGTTCAACAAATTGGAACTGATGATAAAGGAAAGCCAGAGAGTTGGTTGGCTCATGAAGAAGAAGGTAAAGTGGCATAGGCTATATATGAAGAAAGAGCAGATGATACATGCTCAGCAGAAAGAGAGATTACTCAGGATGATTGAGTATTTGGAGAAGGACTTGAAGACTGAAACTTCAAGTGAGACCAAGAGGTCAAATGACTTTACATCTGATGATTTTTGTATGTTATAAGAAAAGGTGAGGAAGCTGGAACAGAGGATGGATGTACAGTTGAGATGTGCAGAACTCAGAGCAGCTGAGTTGAGAAGAGAAGTTTATGTTTGTGAAGCAGAACAGAGTATAGGTGAAGAATGGAGATCTGTAAAAGATATTGTGAATCATGGTGGAGGTTTAAGAAAGCAAGAAGTTTGTCTTGTTGAAGAGGAAATTATTGATGATTTCCTGAGTTATTGGACAAGTCCAAATCATCTGGATTATGTAGAGCCTTTTATTTTTGTGACTGATAACTATGATGCGATTACAGGTTTTGCAGAGGAGGATGAGAATCTTGTGAAACTGCCACAAGTATGAAGAAGTATCTCTCAGAAGATGAATACTCTGAAGAAAAACGCAATGTTGGAGAATGTCTCTTGACTGAAGGAAGAAGTGATACATTTATGATGGAAATTTTTGCAACATAGGAATAAATTCTTGTGAATGAAGAAGGAGAGGATCAGTTTAAAGAACTAATATGTGAAACATCAGTTGAGGCTGTTGGAGCTCCTGATTTACAAACTGAAAGTTTGTGTAGGAATGCAAGGATGGTGAATGATGATGAAATACTTCAGCAATGCCACAAATAAATTGCATTGCTGGAATATTTGTTGGAGAATTCAGAGTATGAAAGGGAGATTGTAGAAGGCAGAGTTCACCACAGTGAACAGGAAAACATCATGGGAGAAGATGGTGTGAAAAGAAGACTAGTTGACAGTCTTGGGAATTCTTCAGAGAATTCTTTGGAAAGTTTGGATCAACGTACTGATGTTCTAATAGAGAAGGAAGGAATTTCAGGAAAGCATATTGAAGTGCTGGTAGAGGAAAGAAAGGCATTGAGGCCTTATGATTTTCGTTTTAACAATTGTTTTATGGATGTAGATTCTGTTGATGATGGAGAAAATTTGACACCATTGGACAGTCAAATAGAAGAGGAGGAAAATTCTATAGAAAATATTAATCCATGGGATGAAGAAATTAGATTGTTGGAGATTATCCTGAACAACTAGAATTCAATGCAGGAAGGAGAACCTCAATTTCAAAATTGGGGATTGCAGAATGTGAAGGTGCAAGGGAATGAAGACAGTGAAGACTTTCTGGATTGTTGTGCTCAACTTAGTGTTCCTAAATTGAGGTCATTAATTGTCAACCAGGGCTAGTAAACTGCTGAAGTGTGGTGCACTGTATGTGCCTAGGTATCTGTTTCTCACTACATTGTGTTTAGTGTTTTTATGATGTTTTTGGTTTTATGGTTTTTATGTTGAAAAAGAGCTAAGAATTTTACACTAAAACAGAGTGAAACTATTCTAAACTAGGTGTGCACTAAAGGATAGAAAATGCAAAGCTTGATAAGGACTCATAGCAAAGAAACAAATCACAACATGAACTCAGTAACCCATATCATGAACTCATCCAATTCATTCATTTAGAGATATGTTGGAATAGCTTGAGAAAAGGATAATTTTTTAGTGCAATTGAGGTTTTCCTAAGTCAACAATCAACTTACAATGTCACAACATCTCATCCATGGTTAAAGGTTTATTGGAACATAATTGGAAGAGAAAATTTGTAGCACAATAAGATTTCTACTCTAAACTAACTTCTAATTCTATTATGCAACTCAATTTAGCACCACTAGGCCTCATTCAAAAGTTATAGATTTCTTTTTAGAATAGTCTTTGAGAAAAGGCTTGTTTGTGAAATTGTAAAAAGGTTGCAAAATACTCAAGGCCTTAAATTGATATTACTAGCTTCTATCCAGATGATGATGTATTAATATGAAGTTAGAACAAAAGAAGTTTTGTAGATAATGAAGACCGTGGTATCTAAATTTAACAAATAATACAATTTAAAATGCAATGGATAACAACTAAACTAGAATGCTAATATAGTGAACTAAGACTAAACTAGAGTGCTATTATCTAACTTGAAATGAATTGGAACTGAACTAGAATGATACTAATACAGTGAACAGAGTTAAACTAGAGTACCATTATCAAGCTTGAAATATAGTGACAAAATTAAACTAGAATGACATCTACCTCCAGAGTATTTCAACTGAACCAAAATGCAACTAATTCTATGAAATACTACAGCCCTGTCTTGTTCAAGATGAGTGATATTTTGGAATAGTTTGTACAAACAAGTCTGGCTGTATCATTCAGTGCAAATGGGCATAAAAAAAAAAAAACATAACAATACGCAGGTAAACTAAAACACCACGGCTAAGTCTTATCCAGAGTTAGTGATATTTTGGAAGAGATTAATGAGAATAGGACTAGCTGTAACAACTAATTATAATTGAACACAAAAACGTAAAGTTCTAAATTGCTACAATTATGCCTCATTCCGGATTAGTGATCTTTTGGAATACTTCATGAGAACAAAGCTAAACTGTAGTATCCAATGTAAGAAAAGTTCAAAAAACTATTTAAATTGAGAATGAAACAAAGCTACGGCTACTTATCTAAACCAAATGCATAACGCTTCACGGGCAGTAGGGGCCCTCTACCACCGGATCAACACGCGGATCTACTCAAGATTGACTCAGCTCGTGCAATAAAATGATGTCTCTTTCATTAAAGGAGAAATTCTTCAAAACAGAGTATTTACGGCCTTCCAAAATCTAGCAACAAAAACAAAATCTAACCAACAGTTTCTCGGTCTCCCGAGTCATACTTATAATGAAGTTACATAACTACTCTTTGAGAAAAACGGGGATAAGTGTCTCTCCCACTTCTAATGAAATTAAAACTCTTATTAACAGTCTTGTGTTTAACTGCAGACATCTGTAGAGTCCGTGTTTTGATAGGAAACTGCTTCTCTTCTACGTGCATAACCACCTATAGAATTTTGTTCAAATTTCATGGAGAGCAAAAAATGATGAGGGAATGATGTGGAATACGACCATATGTGTTTTTCCCTGAGATGACATCTGGAACCTGCGTAGACATGAAGACAGCTGCAGAATCAGCAACTAGCTACAGAATGTCTGCATTCTGTAGCTAGGTGTAGTCAAAAAGTACTACAACAACGAAATCATGAAAACATAGCAAGTTAGACATTATATACAATCTCAAAGAAATTTTAACTAATCTTATTGATCATTTAAGCCTGAAATTAATAATGGACAAAGGAAATGAAGTGGAATGTGGTGGAAGAGAAGAACATCTTTGAAGCTCAACATACCCCCACTGCTAGGTTCTTGCATGTCCTCATGCAACTATTCCATGAACTCTGAGACCTCTGCAAGGACATCCAACCCTCTTCTTCTACTTTGCCTGGCAGTTAATGGCCTTCTAGGCTTCCTTATGACTAACTTGAATCTCAAATTTGTGAGTGCCCTGGTTAACCTTTTATTTTTCTTTTTCAATTTTTCACTGGCCTTGTACAACTTTTGCATTTGTAGAGACAAAGTTGAATTCTTATCAGTTTTCAGCTTAACCTGCTCCCTTAGAATTTCATTCTCATTCTTGATATGCCTATTGAGTACTTCTAACTCATATTTATCTCTTCTTAGGATATCAATTGCAGATTTTGGTGGACTAGGAGTTCTGTCTCTACTTTCTGAAGCTCTCTTCTCTAGTGTCTCAACATAATTGTAAATTTCTTGTTGTGCTGGGTCTATTTCAGGAGCTTCTTCATCAAAATCCTCCTCATATTGATGCTCAGGTGTTTCTTCATCCTCAATGTTTATAATTCCAGTTTGTCTAACCTCTGTTTTCTTTAGTATCCCTCTAAGTATGTGGCTCTGTCTTGGTTGAGATGGCCCTTCTCCTTTCCCTCTGGCATATTTCCTTATTATCCTCTCTTTCTTAAGTTGCTTCTTAATTTGGGCCAATTTCTCAGAAATAATTTCTTCACTATCCTCTTGTATTGTTTTACTATTTTTAGTTTCAGTTTTGGAGGTTTTCCATCTTCTGCTTCTTTTTGTAGATTTGTCTTCAGGTGGAGGTTCCTTGGGTTCTTCAAAGTGATTTCTCACTAAGACCTCATCCCAATTATCTCCCATTTTTATCAAATGATGTTCAATCAAGATTTTGACTAAACCATGGTGGTATAAGGTTGTTTCCAGAAATTGAACTCTCTTTTGAACACTTGAGGCCATTTTATTTAAACTATGAAGCAAGAAAAAGGGCAAGTTGATTTCTTCTTCTAAGAAATGCATCATTAACCGAATATGGTAAACATAGAAGGTACCAAATCTACCTTCACAAGTGATAAATTTTTGCAAAATAAGCAACATGTTTCTCCATTTGTTCTTTAGTGCTGAACTAGGGATACCCTTTTTAAAAATGGAAACATCCATACCTGGTGACTTGAGTATTTTCTTCCATGTCTCGTTATGAAATTCTCTATTTTTGAACCACCTTTCTCCTTGTCTAGGTAGTTCCGTTGCCTCTGCAATGAAAGCCTCTGTAACAGTGAATTTAATGTCTCCTATTTCGACCTCAGCTCCATTGAAGGACCTTGCAAATGTTTTAGTCACCTCTTTGTGAAAACCACTAAATTTCTCCAAAAATTGCAACCACCCGGCTTGCTGTAACATTTCTCTGATTTGTGGATAACCCTCCAAGTACTTAGTTCCAACCGGTTCAGTCCTCACTATGAGACCCATAGTTTTTCTTTCCAACCTTCAAATTACTGCTCCTCTGCTCACGGTGAAAATGACTGTTAAAGAGATGTTTTTGCCCCACAGATGCTTCCTCTGTTTTACAGACTGAAATGGTTAAGAGTTGGCTATGGGAAAGAATGATATGGAGTGGTTACGGAATGAGTATAATGAGGTGAGGGTGATGTAAACGAATTAATGAGTTGGGAAATATCTTGGAAGAAAAGACCGCGGAGATATTTCGTAGGAAATTCAAAAATCATCATTAAATGCTTTGGCCTAGTGACGTGACTAATCCAATCACCTCAGTACTTTAACCGTTAAGTTTTTAAATGATGATCAGATATGGGATTTGGAATGGCGGAATAGAAGGGATTTTATCCAAATTATTTATGAGAGGTTTGTTAGGCATGATCAACACAATTAATTAAAACAACTTTTTGAATTATACATAACTTAACTATACTAAAATTTTTCATGATATGTCATTATAATAATTTCATAACTTTTACCTTTGCCTTTCCTCTGATTTTTGTGATCTTCATATGCTTTGTTCTCCCCTGAAAATCATTAATCCTTGATTTTGCTTGTTGTCATGGATATGCAGGATCATTTTGTTGTAGATCAAGTAATTACTGGACAGTGCCTTCAGGATCTCTGGCTGTAGAATGTCTGTATGGCTGCAAAATGTCTGATTAGTTGCAGAATGTCTGACTGATTGCATAATGTACCTGTAGAAGACTTGAAACATGAAATGGAATGGTTTGGAGCATGAATGGAATGTTGTATGGAATGAGTGAAAATGGATAATGAAATATGGTGTAATAGAATATGAATGAAGTGAATAATGGAGTGAAATGGATCACAACTTATGAAGTGGAGTAGAGTATGAAAAGTAGCCTGCAATTCATGATGTGTATTATTCAATTGCAGAAAAACATCAAACTTAAAAATCTAGGATGGAAATGAGGTGGACCATGGAGTGAAATGAATGAAGTGTGGATGAATGAATGAAATGGAGTATGGATGAATGGAGTGAGATAGATCATAAGTGAAATGGATCTACACTTATGATTTTGTAATAACTGCTTGCAGAAAGAACATATTTGAAAAGCTAGAGTGTCAGAAAGATTCTGATTTTCACTCCACCTTTTCTATATAAACATGCCAATCAGTGATTGGTTTTCATGTTTATACTTTATTTTTTATTTTTATTTTTTTCAATCATCTGACTTCAGAAAATTTAATTAAGTTGATGAAGAAGAAAAATTCTTCTTCATTAACTTCACATCACTATTTTCCTGGAATCTCTTAACAAATTCTTCTCTTGAGAGTGGTTTGTGATACAGCTTCAATCTATGACCATTCACAAGAAAAGTGACCTCTTCTTCATCTATTGTCCTAATTTTTATTGCTCCATTGTCAAAAAATTTCACAATTTCATATGGTCCAAGCCAATGTGTTTGGAATTTACCTTGAAAATCTTTGAACTTTGAATCAAACAAGAGAGCCCAGTCACCTTCTTTGAACTTCTTTTCCTTGATGTACTTGTCATGCCATCTAGTCCTTTGCTGTTGGACTATACTTGTTTTCTGAACTGCATCTTGTCTGATCTCATCCAATTCATTAATCTACTCCAATCTGTGCTTTTGTGCCTCTGTTAGATCAAGTCCTAGCTGAATTGCCATTTTGAAAGTTTGAATATGGAACTCTATGGGAAACAAAACTTGCTTTCCATAAACAATTTCATAAGGAGTATGGCCTGTTGTGCTTCTCCATGTAGTTCTATAGGCCCACAAGGCTTCAAGAAGCCTATCTACCCAATCTCTTCTATGTAAATGGACAGTCTTCATTAGGATCCCTTCAATGACCTTATTAGTAGATTCCACTTGACCATTTGCTTGTGGATGATAGGGAGTAGATTTTGTGTGTCTGATTTTGTACCTTTCCATCATTTGTTCCACCAACCTTGATGTAAATTGAGCTCCTTGATCTGTAACAATTTCTCTTGGGACACCAAAATGAGTAAAAATATCCTCAAAAATAAAATTAACTACAGATGCTTCAATAGAAGAAAGTAATGGTTTGGCCTCTACCCATTTAGTAACATAATGAGTGAAAACTAATATATATTTCTTTTCTCTTGATGGAGGACTAATAGGTCCTACAAGATCCAAAGCCCATTTTTCAAAAGGTTCAATATTTACCTGAGGCTGCAATGGCATCTCACCTAAAGGAGAAGGTTTCCCTACCCTTTGGCAACTGTCACACCTTTTGACATACTCTTTAGCATCTTTGAAAAGGGATGGCCAATAATATCCCAAATGAAGGATCTTATAGGCTGTCCTTTTATCAGCAAAGTGTTCGCCACAAGGTTCATCATGACATGCCTTGAGAATCTCAGGCATCTCATCTTCCCGAACACATCTCCTAATGATAAAATCTGGACCTGTCTTGTATAACTCATTAGCAACCCATGAATATTTTTCACTATCATAAATGATATTTCTTTTGTCTCTTGCATTCATTATTGAAGGAAATTTCCTTGAAACTAAATAATTAGCAATGTCAGCAAACCAAGGAGTTTGAGTAGAAATTGCAAAAAGATATTCATCAGGGAATTGATCTTCAACTGGAGTATTGTCTTTGATGTTTTGGAGTCTAGATAGGAAATCAGCTACTGTGTTTTGTTTTCCAGGCCTATCTAGAATGGTAATGTTTAATTCTTGTAAAAGCAATAACCATCTTATGACTCTGCCATTAGTAATTGATTTGTTCATTAAGTATCTAATTGCAGAATGATCTGTGTGAACAAAAGTTTCATAGCCTGTTATATAGTGTTTGAATTTGTTTATGGCATGAACAACAGCTAAAAACTCTTTTTCAGTTACAGTATAGTTTAACTCTGCAGGAGTCAAATTTTTACTGGTATAGTAGATGGCATAAGGAATTAGGTCTTTTTGTCCCAATACTGCTCCTAGAGCTGTATCTGAGGCATCTGTTGAAATATGAAAAGGTAACTTCCAGTTAGGTCCCCTTAAAATAGGTGCTTCAGAGATTTTTGTTTTCAGGGTCTCAAAGGCTAACTGGCAATCAGGATTCCACTTGAATTCACAGTCTTTGGTAATTAATTTGAAAAGTGGAGATGTTATCTTGGTGAAGTTTTCTATAAACCTTCGATAATATCCTGTAAATCCTAGAAAACTCCTAACATCTTTTTGACAACTTGGAATAGATAAGTTAGAGATGACTTCAACTTTTGACTCATCAACTCTAATCCCATCCCCTGAAATGTGATGACCCAAAACAATTCCTTCAGTAAACATCATAAAACACTTTTCATGACTTAGTGAAAGATTTGCTTCTTTACATCTCTTTAAGACTTTTTCCAAGTTTTCTAAGGCTTCTTCAAATGTGTTTCCATAAACTGTGAAATCATCCATATACACCTCTACACAATCATGTATTAGATCTGAAAAAAATCCTAGTACTGCCCTTTGAAATGTTGCGGGTGCATTGCATAGTCCAAATGGCAATACTTGGTAAGCATAGGTACCCCAAGGACAGGTAAATGTGGTTTTTTCTTGATCTTCCAGTGCTACTTGGATTTGATTATAACCACTAAACCCATCTAAAAATGAGAAGTACTTTTTGCTAGCTAATGTGTCTAACACCTGATCTATGAAGGGTAAGGGAAAATGATCTTTAAGAGTAGCTTTGTTTAATTATCGGTAGTCAATACATACCCTCCATTTACCATTTTTCTTTGGCACAATTACCAAAGGAGAAACCCACTGACTATCTGAAATAGGATAGATAAAGTTGACATTCAATAATTTCTGCAATTCTTCTTTAACAATCTCCCTAAGATTTGGATTCATCCTTCTCTGAGGTTGTCTGATTGATTTACAATTTTCCTCTATGTAGATGTGATGAGTGCAAGTCTTGGGGCTTATCCCTTTCATATCAGTGTACTCCCATGCATATGCAGAAGAATGTCTCTGTAATATCTTAACTAGCTCTTCTTGTTGAGATTTCTCTAGGTTCTTGTTTATGTTTAAAGTTTTGCCTGGAAATATCTCAATTGTAGAGCTGCCAAATTTATCCATGGAATAGAGAGACATCTGCCTTGATGACAAAAAATCAATGTTGGATTCTTCTTGAAATTTTTCATGTTTATATTCCGAAGAGGATTCAAATTTTTCCAAGGTATTCAAAATTTGGCTATCTTCACTAATTTCTGAAATTGTGAAGAGAGGTTGTAAGTCTTCTTCATCCTCTATCCATTGAGTATCATCTAATTCTGTAATTGTTCTTGCTGGAGGATACAAGGTAAATTTCTTGGTTGAAATACCATCAGAGATATACATATCATCGGATCTACAACTAATGAAAGCATCAGCTGTAGCTAACCAAGGTCTTCCTAATATAATAGGGTGTCCTCCTAGATTATTCTTAGGAGTTAGGATCATAAAATCCACAGGATACTCCCAAGAATCTAGGGACACTGGAATGTCTTCTATTACCCCATCAGGTTTGATCACAGATCTATCTTCTAATTGTAATAATGTGGGTGTAAAAATAAGATTAGGAAGTTTCAGTTTATCCATGATTTGTCTACTCATGATATTGATTGCTGCTCCTAAATCAATGAGTGTGTTTTGGATCTCAATTCCATTGATGTGAATTTTAACAACTGGATTTCCCGGGTCTAGATACTTTGGAATAGCAATCTTACCCATCATGATATCTGCTATTTTTCCTGCCAGTTGAATTTTCTTTATCTCTCTTATTATTTTTCTTGTTTTCTTCATGCTCAACTCCTTTATTGTTTTTGCTAAGATTGGAATTTCCTTGATGGCTTGCAATAATGGGATCTTAATACAAACATTTCTCAACTCATCTAGGAAATCATAATTAGGAACCATAATTTGTTTTTCTACACCCCTATCAATTTGTAATCTTTCTGGGAAGGGAGGTGTAGAAGTGGATGTTGATGGATGCTCTAATATAGGAGTTGAAATTATTGGTTCTTTTTGTTTTGATTTTTCAATGTTTGAGTCTTGGAAAGTTGTGTTCTCTCCAAGACTTTTATTTACCTGTAGAGAATCTTCCTCAGAATTGTCTTGCTCTTGTATGATTACAGAAGGTTTCCTCTTTTCAAGTATTCTTCCAAACCTAAGTTGAACATCACTAAGGTCTAAAGGAGTGATCAAATAAGTTGGAAATTGTTGGCCTTCTATCATGTATGTGTTCTGAGGATTTTTATTGTTGGGGTTTGGTATGGGTTGGGCAGGCAACTGATTTTTTTTCTGAGGAAATGGTAATGGAAGTGGTTGATTTTGATGTTGTGGATTTTGAGGATTTTGTTGAGAATTTTGTTGAAAATTTTGTTGAGGAGGGAAATGTGGATATAGTGGATAGGATGGTGGATATTGGTAATACTGAGAGTATCTTCCATAGGGATTTTGTGCTCCTTGTGCCCAAGTTTGTGATTGATTTTGAAATCGGGGCCAAGGTTGCTGCCAAGGATTCCAATTTGGTGGGGGTTGATTATACATTTGATCATGAAATCCTTGTGTTTGAGGTCCTTGCCAAGGCCTTCTAGAGACAAAATTGAGAGATTCTGTGGAAATTGTAGGAGTATCTTCTTGAAAGACAGCTTTAAGACCAGGAAGTGAAGGACAACTCTTGGTCTCATGTTTTTCTAAACAAATTACACAAGTCTCCACAACTTTGGCATCCAAAGGGCACTCTCTCAAGGCATGTTTCTTTCTACATTTGGGACAAAAGATTGCTAAGGCATCAGATTCAACTTTTTGCTTGTTTTGTAACTTAAGGGTGTCTATTTGTTCACTAAGACTCCCCAAGATATCAGATTTGAACTCATCAAGCATATGTCCTATTTCTGCCCTACTTATTGTCCCAGAAGCAGACTTACTTGCCCTCGCAAGAGCAGGGTCCCTTGGTCCTTTTACAGTTTTAGATTTCCCTCTTGAAAGGTTGATACATAATTCAACTATTTCAGGTAATGTGAGCTGAGATATATCCCCTTTTCCCATCATGTTAAGGATATATAACCATTCATCCCTAATTGTTTTCAACAAGAGAGCTTTTAAGGTGTCTTGGTCTAAGTTTTCCATTTTTTCTCTTTTGATGTTGTAATGAAATCTCTCCAACAAATCTTCCAAGTTTTCATCTTATTTTTGTAGCATCTTAAACACTTCCTCCTTATGATTGACTGGCATACAATAATCCAAATACCTCTCTAGAAATGCTTGTTTCATGTCTTCCCATGTCCTAATAGAACCGTTGATCAAACTCATAAACCACTTCAATGCTGCTCCTTTCAATGTTGAAGGAAATAGTTTAAGTTTTTGAGCATCTTGTAAGTAGTCATAAGTTCTACATAGGACTTCAAATTCAAATAGGAAGGTTTCAGGATCTTCAGTTTTAAGTCCATAAAATTTTGGAAGGACAAAGGGTGAAATGTTTTTCATAGTTGTATTGGTTTCTTCATCTACTATAGGAAACCCAAAAGAGCTTCCCATTTCTCTTCTACCTCTTCCTCTACCTCCTTCTCCTTCTGCACCTCTACCTCCTTCTCCTCTACCTCTACCTCTACCCCCTCCAAATAGTGTGTGTTATCCATTAAAAACTCCTCCTCCCCCTTCTTCTGCCATAGTTGATTCTTCTGTAGAAGTTGAAAAGTTTATGTCCCTAGCAGGGGTTCCTGAATCTCCTTCTAAGACAGGTTCAGTGGGTAAAGTGGAAGGTCTTTCTAATGGAATATCTGATCTTAAGTTCTCTGGAAGTCTAGGATTAGTAAAGGATGGAATGTGGGTTTGAGTTGGAGGTGTGTTGGCTCTAGGTCTTGGTGAAACAAGTGGTGTTCTAGGAATCAAGCTTCTGCTTCTTATGAATCTACCCCTTGAGTCTCTTTCTCTACGCATATCATTGTTTTTGGGTGATAAGAAACAAGGCTACCTAGTTACACTTCCCCTGCAATGGCGAAAAAATGTTGTGCTCAACTTAGTGTTCCTAAATTGAGGTCATTAATTGTCAACCAGGCCTAGTAAACTACTAAAGTGTGGTGCACTGTATGTGCCTAGGTATCTGTTTCTCACTACGTTGTGTTTAGTGTTTTTATGATGTTTTTGGTTTTATGGTTTTTATGTTGAAAAAGAGCTAAGAAGTTTACACTAAAACAGAGTGAAACTATTCTAAACTAGGTGTGCACTAAAGGACAAAAAATGCAAAGCTTGATAAGGACTCATAGCAAAGAAACAAATCACAACATGAACTCAGTAACCCATATCATTAACTCATCCAATTCATTCATTTAGAGATATGTTGGAATAGCTTGAGAAAATGATAAGTTTTTAGTGCAATTTAGGTTTTCCTAAGTCAACAATCAACTTACAATGTTACAACATCTCATCCATGGTTAAAGGTTTATTGGAACATAATTGGAAAAGAAAATTTGTAGCACAATAAGATTTCTACTCTAAACTAACTTCTAATTCTATTCTGCAACTCAATTTAGCACTACTAGGCCTCATTCAAAAGTTATAGATTTCTTTTTAGAATAGTCTTTGAGAGAAGGCTTGTTTGTGAAATTGTAAAAAGGTTGCAAAATACTCAAGGCATTAAACTGATATTACTAGCTTCTGTCCAGATGATGATGTATTAATATGAAATTAGAACAAAAGAATTTTTGTAGATAATGAAGACCGTGGTATCTAAATTTAACAACTAATACAATTTAAAATGCAATGGATAACAACTAAACTAGAATTCTAATACAGTGAACTAAGACTAAAATAGAGTGCTATTATCTAACTTGAAATGAATTGGAGTTGAACTAGAATGATAATAATACAGTGAACAAAGTTAAACTAGAGTACCATTATCAAGCTTGAAATATAGTGACAAAATTAAACTAGAATGACATCTACCTCCGGAGTATTGACTGAGCTAAAATGCAACTAATTCTATGAAATACTACAACCCTGTCTTGTTCAAGATGAGTGATATTTTGGAATATTTTGTACAAACAAGTCTGGCTGTATCATTCAGTGCAAATGGGCATAAAAACATAACAATACGCAGGTAAACTAAAACACTACAGCTAAGTCTTATCCAGAGTTAGTGATATTTTGGAAGAGATTAATGAGAATAGGACTAGCTGTAACAACTAATTACAATTGAACACAAAAACGTAAAGTTCTAAATTGCTACAATTATGCCTCATTCCGGATTAGTGATCTTTTGGAATACTTCATGAGAACAAAGCTAAACTGTAGTATCCAATGTAAGCAAAGTTTAGAAAACTATTTAAATTGAGAATGAAACAAAGCTACGGCTACTTATCTAAACCAAATGCATAACGCTTCATGGGCAGTAGGGGCCCTCTACCACCGGATCAGCACGTGGATCTACTCAATATTGACTCAGCTTGTGCAATAAAATGATGTCTCTTTCATTAAAGGAGAAATTCTTCAAAACAGAGTATTTACGGCCTTCCAAAATCTAGCAACAAAAACAAAATCTAACCAACAGTTTCTTGGTCTCCCGAGTCATACTTATAATGAAGTTACATAACTACTCTTTGAGAAAAATGGGGATAAGTGTCTCTCCCACTTCTAATCAAATTAAAACTCTTATTAACAGTCTTGTGCTTAACTGCAAACATCTATAGAGTCTGTGTTTTGATAGGAAATTACTTCTCTTCTACGTGCATAACCACCTATAGAATTCTGTTCAAACTTCGTGGAGAGCAACAAATGATGAGGGAATGATGTGGAATACGAAAATATGTGTTTTTCCCTGAGATGACATCTGGAACTTGCGTAGACATGAAGACAGCTGCAGAATCGGCAACTAGCAACAGAATGTCTGCATTCTGTAGCTAGGTGTAGTCAAAAAGTACTACAACAACGAAATCATGAAAACATAGCAAGTTAGACATTATATACAATCTCAAAGCAATTTTAACTAATCTTATTGATCATTTAAGCCTGAAATTAATAATGGACAAAGGAAATGAAGTGGAATGTGGTGGAAGAGAAGAACATCTTTGAAGCTCAACATAAGTCTTGAAAAGGACTTGGAAGTGTAGAAGGAAGAATTGGTGACTGGATCATCAATTGAGACCATGGGGTCTTGTAGTGTTGAATTTGACAATTTGACTATAATTCCAGGTGTTATAGAAGAAAATCCATCTCTTGGAGTTGTCTTGAATGAAGATGAACTGTTGCAGAAGAAGGAAGGTGAGGCAATCATGTCTCATGTGGAGGAACTTGTTATTACTGATAATGACAAGAAGGAGTTGATGTGTCTGATGGACAAAGAGAATACTGGAGGACCAACTTTTGGGACTGCTACAGCAGTGGAGAATCATATTTTTATTCTGATAGAAGATGAGGACACAGTACTTGAAGGACTTGATTTGATTGCCAGAATCAATCAAGGGGATAAAGGACAATTACTAAAGATTGTCAAGCGAGAAGAGGAATATGTTGAACCCGAATTGCAGCATACTGATGATGTGTTTGTACAAAGGAGATGGCTGAAATGTTTGCTGGAAACATTTGAACAAGGGAAGAGAATTGCAGACACTAGAGTGAAAATGCTTGAAGATGTGAAAAGAATAGGAGCAGATACTAGTTTGCAGAATTTAAATATGCTTACTAGTATACAAGGAGAAATGAATGATTATGTTACTGCAGATAGAAAATTGAAAGTTAACTTACTTTTTAAAATTAAATTGGCAAGTGATGAGCAAAATAATGTTGCAGAGGGAGATATCTTGAGAGATATTCAGGAATTTTGGGAGGCAGCCACAAAGGTAGCAACATGTGGGGTGACATCTGCAGGAGTAAGAACAATGCTAGCAACATTTCTGGAAAAAGAGGCAGCATTGACAGCAGCAGAAACATCCATGAGGGAAACATTTGCAACAACAATTGGGGAGATTACCACAGGGACAGTAGCAAAATTCTTGGAGGTAGTAATAGCAATAGTGTTGGCAGCAACAGAAATTGAAGGCAGAAACAAAAGACAAAGTAAGTTCCAGACAGAAGAGAGGCTGGACATAGAAATTAAAAGCATCATAAGACTGATGATGAAGGTGTCTCAAAAGAAGCAGATAGCAGCAGGAAAGCAGAGAAATTTTAGCAAAAGAAAAACAAGAGCGGAATGTGAAAGCATAGCTGGAAGCAAGTTGCAGAACAAAGTATGGAAACATGGAAGTATGCAGTTGAAGAATAATGCAGCTGATGGACAGCAGCAAAGCAAAGTATGGGACCCAGGAGGTAAAGTTTTAAGAGCACATTATCAGGAGATCATGATTCATTTTGACCTTCGGAGTCTGATGCAGGGGCATTAGGCTCAAGAAATACTTAGTATTTTTATAGGACATAGGGGGGTCTTAAGTTTTTAATTCCTTATGTAATTGTTAGTATTTTGAATAAAAATAGTGAGGAATTGTAAATATTCCCAAATCATTGGAGAACATGAGAGGGAGTTAATTAGTTAGGGATATGAAGAGCCAACCGAGGGTTAAGAGTAAATTTAGGATCAATTTCAGAAAGTTTAGGAAATGAATCTAAACCTAGGACTTGGAGAATTCCAAGAGTTTTGTTGAGCTGTCCAGGAAGCTGGATCGATTCACTTTTAAAACTGTATAAATGTAAGCCTATGGGAAGATAGGAGATAGCTGTTGAGAGCTGGAGGCAGAGTAGTGAAGTAGAAGGCCATCAAATTGAAAACCAGGCCGAGAAGGAAGATCTACATGTAAGGTTTGCATGACTAATAGAAAAACTTGATTTTTGAGTTAATTTCCATTTCTGAGCTATATGGTTATGGGATTGTTGAGTTTTAAATGTTGAATGGGTGAGAGATAAATCCATACTTTGAATTTTAATGTTAAGGCCAAGCGTTGATTTGAATAACCATAAGTTTGTTGAATTATTGCGTAAGTAAAAGTGAGACCACAAATTAGATGGAAGAATGGAATCTCCCAGGAGAAATTGTTTTGATTTGAATCTGAATGAACTGTCGAATTGAAGAATGTTGTGAAAATATGTTGGAAGCGTTACTAAGTACACGGAGGGGTCACATTGAAAGGTAATAACGAAACTGTGGTGAATTCTCATCACATAAGAGGCGCAGAGTTATTGTTTAAACCCTAGTTGATAAGGAATTATATTCCGAAGCCAATCTCAGCGTTGAAGGTACGGGAGCTAGCGAGAAAATGGAGTATAGAACGAGCATGTAAAGTTAATAATGGAAGGCTTGTGTATAAGGCCGGCTGATCGATGACTTATATCGCAGCAGTGATAGCGCAGAAGGATTAACCTAGTCGAGAATTAGAAATGAATGGAGGAAGTGAATCATGTTCCGAACCCAAGTTAATGATGTAGAGTTGAAGGCATAACCATGAAGGTAAGGAGCAGAACTATCAAGCGGTCTTAAGAAACCACTGATGGTATTCACATAATTTAAAAATGGTAAATGTTATTGAGAAAAAAAACGCGATACATTCCAGCATTTGACGTGTGTCTTCAAGTGGTATTTTAAAACCACGAATTTCACATTTTTTTGGAGAGTTAAGCCACGAGGTTAAAAAAAACGCGATTTATGTCTAATTTCTAGCCATTGGAGATCGACGGCATCCGCATCATGGAGATGTGCGAAAGTTAATGCAAAGTAAGTAATATGGTTGTTGTGGGCCCGAGTTGAAGTTTGAATTTTATCATTGGTCATAAGGGTTCAATTATATTAATAAGAAGTGAGTGCATATGGTCGTGCTAAAAGGATTAATGCATTGATATTTATTTAATCAAAGTCTGAAGTATGGTTGTTGATACATGTGGTGAAAGCCAAATTTTATACTTCGGAATTAAATTCTAAGGGTTGAATAATTAATATTCATGAACCGGGTTTCGACTATGGTTTTATAACCATTGAATAAAAGGGTAAGTTTCCACATATTTCCTAATGATCAATTACATTGGGATTGTTGGCATATTTAAGCGTTGGGATAATTGAAAACCTTAGATGTAAGGTTTTTTTTGGTTTTCACATGATAGAGTATATTTGAGATGCGTTGTGAGTTTATGCTATGGTTTGAACCATAGGAAAATAGATCCCGTATTTAGTAAATTTCCAGATAAGAGATTACAATTGGTTGTGTGCAATCTTATGCATAGTGGAGATTGTGGTTTTATAATCATAAGAGAATTTAATTAATATCTCCAATCTCAGATTTGAGATATTAAAGCTTCCCTGTATTATTTAAGATTGCCGAATTTTGAATTGAGGAACAATTCGAGATTGCAAAAGAGAAATTGCATTTTTAGAGTTGAGAATGTGGGTATATAGCAGGGTATCCCCACATCACTAATCATATGGTTCATGAAGAAGACGAAGCAATCATCCAGACCAAAGGAAACAACTAGAGTCTATCATGGGACGACTATAAATCAATGCCATTTCCTAAAAGTGCAAGTTATTCTTGTTACTACAAGTTTCCCTTTTTTGGATCACTAATGAGTATATTAAGAAATATATATATATATTTTTATTTTCAGGTGATATAAGAGACATTAATATTTGGGATCCAACCTCTCAACAACATGATATCTAGAAAGACTATTGAGAATGTAAAAATTGAAGGCAAGGAACATTCTTACTCTCCCAATAAAAAATATGGCACCATTTCATAAACCTTGAGTTCTGACATATCCAATACAATTCCAATATGAAGGACATTCTTACTCTTATCTATATAATATACAATTCCAAAAGGATGGACATGCATAATATATGATTTTGTCTCCGACATGGATAACAAGTACTATAGAGACCCTTTTTCCTTCAATCCTCATCGGTGGAAGGTGTCACGAGATTTCCCCATGCCTTGTGAAGTTGATATTAGAATGAATTATATTTACATGTCTACTAACCCTACCATGTTTGTTTATATCTTTCAGAGTAAGGAAATGAATGAGGTTCCCCTTTTACCAATTGGAGGAGGTCCTAGAATTGTCCTGGATATGAGTTGGCTATGTTGGTTATCTCAATTTTCTTATATCATCTTGTCACAAAATTCAAGTAAGATATCTGTAATATCTTTGAAATATTTCTCCTTTCCACTATACAAACAATATAATATTAATTCATGCTTGTATGATCTAAATACTCATTTTAACTTTTTATCTGATTTTGATAGATGGGAATATCTTCCTCTGAAATATGAGTTAAGGTATGAGTTAAGGTGGTTTGATTCACCTCTCCACTCATTATTCGATTGTAGAATGTAGGTAGAGAATCTTTGAAGCTAAAATTGGTGAGATAGATGAACATCGACAAGCCTTTCAAAGCTGCAAAGACTAAAATTAAATATTTAGTACTATTTTTTTTATTGATAATTTGAAATTAAAAATGATGAGATGAATACTTGATAATCCTTTGCTGACAGTAAAACTAAATTGAAATAATGGTCAATATATTATTATTATTTATAAATATTTTTTTATTGAAGTTTATATTATTTTAATACTAAACTAAAAAATAGCGAATGCACTTTATAGATATGAATTTCCTTATCAATAAATAGCAATTTGCAACATCTAAAATAGAGAGCATTGATTAGGAATATTTAAATATATATTTAATATGTTTTATTGCAATTTTATTAAAGTAAGGAAATTTATATTTTTTTCTGAAAATGAGAGAGAATTTAGTATTTATATATATTGTGGATTGATTTTCTTAATTTTCTTGAAAATATGGAGAGGATTTATATAGGGTGTAGACTAAGATTAATGGGTATATACATAAAATAAAAAATAAAATAAAACTATTGGAGAATAAAATGGAGACAATGGAGATTAGATTACAGGTAATATAAAAAAAAGGCCAAGATACAAACCAAACATCCCAACAAGGAGATTTTTATAATTTAGAAAGTCTTAAAATAGACATGATTAAAGAACTACAAGAAAAAGATAATAAAAATCTCACCCTAAATAGTGTGGTAGGTATATTAGATATCAAACTCATTAAAGAAGAAATGGAAAAATTGATAGAATTAGACCATAAGCATAATAAAAGGGCCTTGAACCTTATGATATTTGGTTTGAAAGAGGAGGTTGACGAGGATACATTATCCATAGCCGAGGCCGAATTACATAATAGATTACAAGTTGAAACAACGTGTCTCACAAAAGAAACAAGGTTGGGGAAATTAACTGAGAATAAAGGAAGGATGATACAGATAAATGTGAGATCTATTGACCATAAGTATGAAATAATTAGTAAAATCTGAATTCTAAAAAGAACGGGAATAGTTATAAATGAATATTTCATTCTAGAAGATCGAGTAGAATTAATAAAGGAGGGTCAAACGGTAAAAGAATCTAGGAAGGAAAATGGACAATAATCACAAATAGAAAAGTTGTTATTTGAGATATAAACCAAAACTATAGTACTAAATAGCAATTCAAAATTCTTCGGATTTTTTCTTGGAACAGTTGGGGCTTTCCATGGAACAAGGGCCCCAAGATAAGTTGGATGTCGAATGAAGTTGATATTATATTTCTAGTTGAAACATGGGAGCACGAAGAATCTAAGGTCCCTAACATAGATGGCTTTGTACTATGGTCAATCTGGAACAAGCGATCCTATCGTAGAGGCATTGGGGGTATAGATTCCTACATTAGGAAGAACATCTCCCCCCATGCTAGGCTTTCTAAAAAATACCCTTACAACCAATATAGTTGGATAGAGATTACTCAAATTAATGATAAAATAACCTACATAGAAATCTATTAATTTTCGCCTATCATTTATAACTTATATAAGAAAAATAATTTAGATAGAAATGGTTTGTATAATGGTTTAGAGAATGATATATCTAGGCTAAGGAATGAAAGTTATGTCCTCTTAATGGATGAATTTAATGCTCGAACTTCAAGCAGTTAAGCTATTATTTGAAGAAATTATTCCAGCCCTAATCCTCTTTGGTTAGACGAAGACCTTACTCTAGCTAGCCAATACAAAAGAAGCGTTGAAGATCTAAGGGTAAATTTGTTTGGGTTTGAGTTAGTCAAGCTCTGTAGTGCTCAAGATGTCATAGTTTGCAACAGTCTAAAGAAGTGGCCCAATTCTAGACAAATGATCTGTATCCATGGGCTTGGTATCATCGTGGTAGACTATGATATCCCCGATATCCATTTATACAACGAAATAATAAATTTTGACATCCTAAATTACCACAAGCCTGACTTAGATCATATACCTTTAATTATAACACTTAATTTTGTCATGCATAGAGATCCCATATAATATAATCCTTATAGACAATAGAACTTAATCTTTGATAGAAATAAAAATGATCTTTTTCTAAATGAGTTATAAATCAATTTTCTTTCTTTAACTAGTATACAAAAAATAGAAGACCTCTATCATAATTTTCCTACAACCATCTCATATTGTATTAACAAGTTCTCAATTGAAGTTTCAAGTAATAAAATAAATAGAAAAACCAACCCTTGGTATGATACATATTGTAAAAGTTCAAGGAGATAAATTAAGAAAATTGTTGATGAGTCTCTTAATATCGACAAGATAAAAATATAAAAATCCCTAACTAAAAGGAAAAAAATGCAGTATATTCATAAAAGAGAAGAAAATATCTTACACCTCTCTAAGGTAGCTCCTAAGAAATTTTGGAGGCATATTCTAACTAGAAAAAATAAAGATAATAATATAATTTCTTTACACGACTGGAATCCTATCTCAAAAAGCTTTATGAATCTCCAAATGTTATAGATAACTTTGAAACCCTGCTCACAACAGAAGAAGTTTTCTCATTAGAAGACATATATTTTAGGGTTAAGCGCCGGGAAAATGGAAAAGCTAAGGACATTGAAGGTTACCATGTAGAAATCCTAAAAATTGCAGGTCTTGTCCTCATCCCTCACATCCACAAGCTTTTCAATCAAGTAGTCAAGAAAGGGTTCCCTAAACCATGGACTTAGAGCCTTATTATTCCTATTTTTAAAGTGGGGATACAAACAGCCCCTCTAATTGTCAAACAATTATGATTAGCCCTCTCTTAGCCTAGTTATATGGTATTTTTTTGGAAAATAAGATGAGCATATGTCTTGAAATTTAAGGTAAGAGGGATAAAGGCCAAGCCAGTTTTTGAAGGCAACACTCAAAAATGGACCACCTCATTATGCTTAGGATCATTATGGAGGAATTTCGAAACGAGAAATCTGATCTCTTTTTCTTCTTTGTGGACTTTAAAAAGGATTTCGATAAGGTTCCTAGAAATAACCTATGGAGAAGATTAGAAGAGCTAAAGGTTCATTTCGAGTTGTGAGCTGCTGCTATAAGGTTATACAAGAATGTAATTGCCAAGTTTAATAGAATGAAGGGTGGTCAAAATATATTGACTCTAATATCGGAGTTAAACAAGGTTTCCCCCTCTCCCCTACCCTATTTGGAATTTATATTGACAAGCTAGAAAGTTTTTTTGAGGAAGGAGGTTGTGCTGGCATGAAATTAGCTCGATTAGTCATCATCCTTCTTCTCTATGCTGATGATATTGTTCTTCTGGAAAGGTGCACATCTGATCTTGATAAGAAACTATGATTTCTTAAGGATTTCTTCCCTAAGATGGGTGTGACTATTGACACTGACAAAAAAAAATTATTATTATCAAATCCAAGAAGGAAAATTATGCTAATTTTGTGTATGAAAATAGACACTTGGAAGAAGTGTCTTCTTACAAATACCTAGGAATTGATATTCATCACAAGCTCCACTAGAACTATAACATTGAGAAAAGCATTAATGGATGGTGGAAATCTTATTTTTGTATTCATAATAATTGTAAAGAAGCAACCCTTGTGATGTGGGATAAAAAGAAGTTCCCTTTTGAAACTTTAGTCCCTCATGTTATCTTGTATGGATGTGAGGTTTTCGGTTGCTGCATCTCAAGAGAATCCTGGAAAAATATTGAGAAAATCCAGAAGCGTTTCATAACGTATAACCTCAAAATAAAAAGAAATATACCCTATCCTATTCTCCTAATAGAAGTGGGTCTTTCCCCTATCGAGAGCCTAGCTATGACTAGGCTCGTGTTATATAAACACAAAATCAATAACATGTCATACCATATACTTCCTAAGCTATATTTAAATTCCAGCCAAAATCACCTAAGGCTCAAATGAGCTGGGTATAAATATACCAAGGCTTGGTTAAACCATTGGGAGATCGAAGAAAATGTTGCATTGTAAAATATTAGTAACATTAAAATATTTTTACTTCTAATTTTAAAGAGAAAATGTGGTGTGAGAAATATTTAGAGGCTAAAATAAAAGTAAGATATTATAAGGAGGTCATCAACGCTACTCTAGAAGATCAAAAGTATCTCTCTGTTTTAATTAGCTCAAAGAAAAATATTAATATAACCAAGATAAGAACGAACTCTCATGAGCTCCATAGTGAAAGAGGTCATTGGGAAGTTCCTAAAACACCATGGGTGGAAAGGATCTGCCATCTTTGTGAGAATAGGAACATTGAAGATGAAAATCACTTCCTCTTAGAGTGCCCTGTGTACACCCACATTAGATTAGTTTCATAATCTTGGTTGCAATACTGACCTTCCTATCCTTTTAACATGTCAAAATGATAGTGAGCTCGTGATGCTTCTCTCCAAGCTCTTTGAGCATAGGAGTACAATTTGAAAAAAAACTAAGTAATTTGTTTCTTTATGTAATTAATTTCTTTAGGTCTGATAGACCAAAATTTGGTCTCACTGGATGTTAACCATCATCATCATCATCATCGTAACATAATGGAAAAGAGTGAAATATAGGAATTAAATATTTTGGATGGATAAAAAATGTTTATATCAAAATAAAATTTAAAGTGTTTATTCAATAATTTATGAAATTTATATAATTTATCCAAAATTCATATAATTTTAACTTCTGCACCTCCTCCAACATTTAGTCCTAGAAGAGATGGATTACACAGAATGCAATCGATCAACAACATACATGACATAATCTTTCTAAAATCCAATAGATCTTCAAAAATTAAAAACAAATTAAATGAAAAATATTTCCCCCACCCAACACAAAAAAATAACTTACAATATTTAAAAATATATAAATAAAAACTATCCCATACTGAGGTTTTAAATTTCAAGACTTACATACATATCCCAGAATTCCAGTCTGTCTATATCCATAACTTGGGCTCTAACTCTCAGATAGGCATGTGTATCTAAAATTTTAGAGACTCCATTTCTCTGTTAGGCTTCCTCAATCTTATTTCAAATTCTACACCTCCTCCAACATTTAGTCCTAAAAGAGATGGATTACGTGGACTACAATCGATTCACAACATACATGACATAATATTTCTAAAATCCAACAAATGTTCAAAAAAAAAAAGAAGATGAAAAATACTGCCCCCACCCAACAAAAAAAAAAGAAAACTTACAATATTTAAAAATATATAAATAAAAACTATCCCACACTGAGGTTTTAACTTTCAAGACTTACATACATATCCTAGAATTTCAATCTGTCTCTATCCATAAGTTAGGCTCTAACTCTCACATAGTGATGCAGGGTATAATTCCAACCTCTATATCCTTCTAGAGCTAACATTATACCCCGCTAAACCCCAGGCTAGACATCATATGAAAAATTATTTTCTCTTACTTAAATCGCAAGAGGAAACTTAATTTCCCATGTAGACAACATCCAAAACTCTTTATAAATCGCAAAAACAATGATTTGAATGAGCTCCCCCCTTTAATTGTATAAACAATAGTTACAGGTCTCAATATTTACCTCAGATCACAGTTTTCAAAATTCTACCGATCCCAGATTGCATATTATAACAATTCGCCATCGATTTCACACAGATCCAATCACCAATCTGTGATTGCCATGATCACAGGTTTCTAAAACTGTGATGAAGTGATAAAAATTTTAATTTTTGATATGCCATTCCATGCCCTTTACACTTAGATTGTAAAAAAAATCATTTATCAATTCGCAACAAGACTTAATTCATGGTTTTTCGATTTGTAATTGATTGCAAGATCTAAATCTGCGAAATTGTTATTCACAATTCGCAGATCCGATGCATCCAGTCTTCGCACTTCAAATCTCCACCGTCGACCTTCACGACTCCAATCCAACAGCTACTATAGAATATCACACAAATATTAGTAGGATAGATAACACTCCAGAAGTATGCAATAAAAGTTGTTTTTCCTTGTAATTAGGGTATTATGTGTCCCTTTTTACTTGATCGCATACTTTATAAAAATACCAGTTGTTGGAATGAAGTCACGTGATATACCATATATGGTTTTGAAGACATGTGATACACCACTTATGGGGTTGAAGGACTGTTGTACTTAGTCATATGCTATTCTCCCAGCTCATAGTTCCAAGCACACAAGGTTCCAACAGGATTTAAAATACAGATTTTATATAAAACACTTTGATATAAAAAAGGTCGAAATGTTTAAGCCTACAGATTTGAAATAAAACATGCAACACCATTACTGATAATTCCAAATTAAAACACATCAACAGAGAATGATACCAGTATTGTCGAAATCTATTTTAAACAATCTTTAAAATAATTCCATACCAGAAATGAGACTTGCACACCACGCTTGAATCAATTACTCATAAAAATTATAGATTTTATAGCCCTTCTTGGCTTGATTATATCAAGTATTCCATATCTCTATATTCTCATCTCTTTCACACTTTCACTTTACTCTCTAACCATTAGCTCCTCCTAATTATTCAAAAGGTCACAATTTATACAAATACAGATTCATGAACCAATTTAGTTCAAATCCAGTAATTTCTCATTTTTTCCTAAAGTATCTCTTTAGCTCCACTCCTTTCTCAAACAAAATCCTAAATTAAGCTTTTAAATCCCTCAAATCCTCACTACTCCTAGGATTACTCAACTGTCTCTAATATCTCTTCATTCACAACACATTCTCCACAATTTTAATTTACAATTTAAAATTTCCTCAAACTCAACTAAACTTAGGAAAATAAATAAAATGATTAAGGGAACCCACTCCCTTTAGTAAATGTGAAATAAGACTCACGGTTCTTATAAGTTTTAAGAATGCTCCTGCATCAGACTCCCCAGGTTGAAAAATTCATGGACTCCTATTCATGAGTCACTCAACTACTTTTGTTGTAAACTTCATCAAATTTCATCTTCCAACTAGATGAATGTCTTTTTCTAATTACATGTGTATTTGTTGCATTATTTCCTTCTCCTAGATGCCAAAATCTGTGTTGTGGATGTTCTTTTGCTTTGATGTCATGATAATCTCCTTTGGATAATGTTTTGATGTTGATATCCTGCATAAAAAACTCCTCAAACAACATAAATTTCTTCTCCTTTGTCTGTTGTTGTCTTGTCATCCTCTCAATAAAATTAAGCTCCAACTTTATGTATTCTTCACTATCTTGTACCTGACTGTACATTTTTATTTCTGAATCAATCACCAACATTCTCTTCTATCCCCAAATAAATTTCTTTATGTTATCAGCCTGTATATCATTCCATATTTCCTTAACTTTTTGACTTTGACAAATTATTATGCTCATCATCTTTGTAATTTCCATCATCCATCTATCCAACAACTTGAGTAGAATCCTCTCAATCTCAAAAGAATATTGTTTCTTGTTTGATACAAGAACATATAACCTTCCAACTACATATTGTCCATCGGCTGCAAAAAATTTAATTATTGAACTTGGTTCAAATGCCTCCATATTCATATTAAATATGAATGAATTGTTCATCCAAATTTTTAATTGCAAACTCAAGATAAAATCTTGACATTCAAACCTCCTTTGGATTAAAAACAAAATCTATTTGTCGACTGTACTTTCACATCCTCTGTAACCTTATTTCTCTTTTGCAATTATTTGTTTAAGAGTTATGCCAACTCTCCTTCCTTCATCCTAAACTCCTGTATCAACTAGTTTCTTTCTCCCATCTTCTTATTTCCATAAGGAAAACTGAATTTCTACATTTCAATAATTTACATATTTCTCCATGTTTGCACGAACAAACATATCTCCAAGAGCAGTTTTTCCTTCATCCTAGAAAACACATTCAACAATTAATAATTCAAAATCATAAAATGCATTACATTTTCAATTAACTCTGTTCCACATTTTCTCTGATTTGACATCCTCTTGATGTGCATATGACATATCAAACTTGTCATATCCTTCTTCATGTTGCCTTTTCTTGGAAAAGTCTTCTTTGTCTTCACTTTGCACTAAATGTTGTCTAAATTCAAAATTATGTTCTCTGCTCTTCTCTTTAGCCTTCCTTTCTTTCATAATTCCTTTCATTTCTCCTTTTTCTTCCTTACAAATCTGTAAGCCACTAAGTTGTCTTTTCTATGCCTCTTCCTTTTCAATCAAAATCTGCCAATCTCTAATTCTCTTTGTTTCTTTACATGAAACAAAATCATATGTAACATATTTTTCCTTCCATGGTAAAGTTCCTTTTACAATAAAAATTACTTTCAACATCATAAATATCACATTCCACTAAATCCCTTTATTGTTGACTATAAATGCATTGCTCATGAAAGCATCCTTGCCTCCACTACAAGAAAAAATGACATTTGTGAGGGGTGAAAAATGTCACCATAAGCTCATTGGTGAGGGTCAAAAGGGTCTTCGTCACCAAAAACTGAACGTCACCAAAGGTGGCGTCGCCAAAAGTATAGGCATTGTGGTGAAATTCAAGGTCCGTCACCAATAATTATTTATAATGACGGATAGTGACCGTCACCATTTCAAATGAGCAATGTTGACGTTCAATAGCCTCCATCACTAGAAAATTGAACGTCACCAAAGGTGGTGTCGCCGAAAGTATGTGTTGTGGTGACATTCAAGGTCCGTCATGAATATTGATTATAATGACGAATAGTGACCGTCACCATTTCATATGAACAACAATGATTTTTTGTGATGGACCTTTCATGGCCATCACTATTGGTGCATATATATGGCGACGTTCGTTGACCATCACCATTTCATATTTGGTGAGGGTCAAAAAACGTCATGATAATCTCATTGGTGACATCAAGATCCATCATGAATAATGACTATAATGACAAACAGTGACCCTCACCATTTCATATCAACAACAATGATTTATGGTGACAGACCTTTCATGGTCGTCACTATTGATGTGTATATATGGTGGCGTTCATTGACCGTTTCCATTTCATATTTTGGTGAGGGTTGAAAAATGTCACCATAAGCTCAGTGGTGATGGTCAAAAGAGAATCTGTCACCAAAAATTGATCGTTGCCATTCCCTATGAATTTTAGGGCATGATGGAATTGAACCACCAAACTCCTGCTTGTAAAGTAGGTGCTCTTCCATTGAGCTAGCACCCTTCAAAGAATTAAACTTTAAACTATCAATTACCCCTAAAGGTGCAAAGATACACCAAAGGAATAGAAGATCTAGGAAGATCAAAAGTTGCTAGAAATAACATGTTCAATATAAATAATAAAAAAACAATAACTCAATTGATTAATTTCTTCTATGATACCTAATATTTACCACAACTATTCATGATTAAATACATAATATTTACCAAAACTACTAATGATTAAATATGTTTATAATTTCAGGAAGGAATATGATTTCCCGGTTACAATTTTGTTGTCCTGTCATGTCATGGTTCAATATGGAGAATGGTTAAATACATACTAATAGGGATTTAATCCAAGGAGTGTTTAAAAACATCTAAATTTTAGAAATTAACATTTTCATGTTACAATACAATTTTAAAACAGCCAGAGGCCATAATTAAACTTCTACGAAATAACCTTTTATAACAACAGGATAATGAGAATCTCATGCAGCAACCACTAAAATCATCTTGTTTTCCACCTATATTACAATGAAAGCTTCAGTGTTCTGGTTTACAATTAAATGTGTGTTCCCAAGGAGAGTAGAGCAAGAGGAGATCAATAATAATATGCTAACATAGATGATGATGACAATGGTATCGATTTGTGCTTTCCTCGTGGTGTTTAATAGAGAGCAGAGTCTATGTCTTAGCCAGCCCACCAAAATTATTAACTTGGAGGGAAGATTTATCAAAAACACAACAACAGAATGGTCCATGACTGGGTAGATAGATGCACCCTCTAACCATTGGATTGTCGTGGGGAATGATGCCCAAAGAGTCACAAAGGCAAGCTTCTATTTTGGGTATAAGTATTAGGTTAGATTCAAAAGGTTATACATGAAAAAACCTAAACAAACTTAGAAACTACAAAGTGGAAGTAAATATGGAAGCCATGTAAAGAAGAAAATTCCAAGCCAAATACAATTACCATCATGCATATACAATGCAAACTATGTGTTCCACGTACTAGTGAAGAGACTATTTTTCATCCTTGGAAATTGCCTTGGCCTTGTGCTTAGTATTGGATTCTTGCAGCAAATGTAAGACTCTCTTCATTTTTGGCTACTTGATAGGCAAGGTTATTATGAAAAGGAGTCCTACTTTCAGAACCATGGTCATTTCCTCCTTGAAGCAATCCACAAACTCAAGATACAACACTTCAAGAAATCCATTATTTTTCTCTATTTTAGTGCACACCCACTTCACAAGATCTTCATCCTCTCCAATTTCTCGATCTATTGGTTGTCTTCCCGTCACCAGTTCCAATATCACCACTCCAAAACTATAGATGTCACTTTTTTCAGTCGTTTCTCTGTAGAAGTTATGTCTTCCTAGAATCTTTGCAATGGGGACTTTTTGTGTAGTGTCTCCTTCAAGTTCACTCAAAAAAAAAAACACTAACAAACTCCACCATGCTGATAATGGTAATCTAGGAATGGAAGGAACACAATTAATTTCAACCACAAATGTTGAATTTCTGAAATGTACAGGATCTAACTAATGAAGCTCCTAACATATATTGACTTCGATGAAGTAAGTTTACATCACTAAGGAAATTAGATAATAACATAAGATGAGCAATACAATTTGGAGTGATATTTATAGTGAAATAGGATATGAACCTGTGTTAAGGTTGGCCACACTATATTGAAATTTGAAGTCCATAATGTGAACTGATTAGTGTATGTAGGCTATGAAAACAACCTTGCCACATCCCAACTAATCATTATCTCATGGAAATACTGGAACGGATGGTAAAATGTGAAATGTAAAACACTAGAGAAGTATTCAAAGCAAATGATGAAAAGCGTATCTAGAAAGAACTGAGAACCCTCTAAAGTAAACCACACATTTATCATAGTGACTAGTACACTTGCAAAAAAAAAGATCAGAATTAATTATGATCTATTCCACCAAAAAACGGTGAATTTTTCCACTAAATACAGTTTCAAATTAATCACTAGCATGACGCTAACTTTGTTAGAGGTAACAGATAGAAGATTGAAGTTTAAAAGACAATACACTCTGATTAATTAGGGATTACCGTGGCATTAGAGGGCACATGCCAAATTACATTATCATCTCCAAATGCACCCCTACGTAGTGTCCATCTGACACTTTGTGACTTGAACCTTTAAAAGGCTTGCTCAACCACTTCATCATTCAAGATTTATTGTGAGAGTATGATGGTACAATGTGACCTACATGTCCCAAATAACATGAGCCAACAATGAAAACCATAATTAAATTATTAATGCCTTACTAATTTAATCCTTGAAAAGACGAAAAACATGAATCCAAAAAAGAAAATGATAAGGTTCTCATTAACCAACTATTATATTTACAGATATGGCAGAATTTTTGATTGGTTGCTTCAGAATTTAAAGCATTTTACTTATTCTCTTAAACATATGAAAAGGCACTAAAATTACCAAGGTCATATTTCAACAAAAATCTTGCAGAAAATCAGATTGCAACTATGAAGATATTATTACAAAAATCTTGCAGAAAATCAGATTGCAACTATGAAGATATTATTACAAAAATCTTGCAGAAAATCAAATTGCAACTATGAAGATATTGTTCTAAATTTTAAAAATTATAGTAATGAAATCCATCTTCAACATGACTTAACATTTTATATCATATTAGAAAAATTTTGAGTCAGGGAACAAGTACAAGGTTCAGAGTTAAAATATTTGCGTCAAGGACAAGGAGATATCATATAAAACTTTCTGAGTTGAGGTTATCACTAGAGAACATAGTCTTGAATCTTAAACCAATACTTAATTAGGGACTTATGGAAATAAATGGGTACAAAATGTGAATTCATCCCTCATGGGTCATGGCACGCACACAACTCCTGAGGCTTTACAACAACTGCAGCTACACCCATCACACTACCTTTTTATTTTGAATTGTCCACGCTTGAGGATTTGCAAGTTGCAACCACTGTAGATGCACCCATCACACCACCTTTTGAGGTTGAATTTTCCACGTCCTAATCCACATAAGTTGTAGTTGAATAGTCTGTTGTGCTAAATTGCACAACTTTTTCCCACAACTGACCATAATTCCTTGCATGTGATGAGTGTGCCAGACATGTATCACAGGAGCCAAAAAACTTGCAAAGAAAATTATCCATAAGTCCAAAACGGGGAGGATGTAACTGGCAAGAACAAAGCTGAGAAACATGCTCCCTTGCAATGAAATTCCAGATGTGACTCCTCATGAATAGAGAGCCATTCTTATCAAAATATTCTAATAGAAACATGTTTTAAAGCTAAATGTATACAATTCATTAACCAACTTGCCATCCTACCATGTCATATCACCCTAAACACTCCCCAACACAGTGACTCCCTTGGTAGAAAAGGCCAAATAACTAAATAATTTTTCTCAAAAATGTAAAAACAACATCCAGATATGGGAAGAATACACCAATGCCCAATAGGCTTGGGACTAGCTGTTAGTAGCGAGGAGTTTCACACCTTTGGTCAAGATTCCATTCTCACAAGCTTCACCCATGGGGGATAGGAAGGGATTGAACTTATGGCATTGGGAGGTGATGAACCATGTACATATATTTCAAACCCAAGCCTACCCTCATTATCCTTAAGGCAAACACTACTGACCAAGTTCCATTCACATAGATTTTACCCAGCACATGGAGGTAGTCATTAAACTTACGCCATCAGGAAGTGATTACATTTGTGTACATGTTATGGATCCAGGGCCACCCCATTTTCTCGTTGAGGCCTGGAAAAATATGTTTTTCAAGCGGGTTGTGATCAAGTGGTAAATCAAATGTGTTATAATCGTAGAGACTCAAGTGTAATCTCCCCTCAAGAACATGATGTCGTGATTTAATGTTGTCAATTTGTGTTATTGTTTGATATCTCATCGATAACTAAGCCTAAGCAGTTGGTCCTAGGCAATGTCCTGCATAATTTTGATGAAATAGATACACCTTGGTCATGGCATTTAGGCCAAAGGTAAGCCCACTTTGTTAACAAAGGATTATTTACTAACCAGAATAAAAGGGGATGAATATGTGAAGGAATAAATGAATAGGAGCAAGGATAATAACATATGAAGAAGGTTCAAATTTGACACATATTGCAAAGTATATTTGTTAGGCCTAACATCATTCAATCCATGCATAGAATGGTATACCAAATAAAGCATTAGAATAGAATGCACATCATACCATGTTTAAACCTAGGCAAGTGCAGAATCCTTCCTACTCTTCTCTAATCAAGAGAGTCCACATCTTAAAGAGCTCCCCATTGATTTGTCAGATAATGTTATTCTAATGGGAGTGGATGTGAAGAAACTGCCTTGAAAAGCATTCCAATGAGAAGACATACACGTGGCACAAAAAACCCTAGAATTTGGTCAAATGCGCACATTTCATTGGAACATTTTGGCTAGGAGGATGACAAAAGGAATCATGCAAAAGCTCTCTCCATTGTAAACGCATGGATGGATTAATGGGAAATTCCCCTATGATCCTAGTTTAAGATCTACTAGAGAAAGAAAGTTCAAGGATTTCTTTTGTAATATCAGGTTCATCATTGCATCCATATTTTTGTTTTTCTATTGCTGAAATTCATTAAAATTTTCCCACAAAATTAGGCTTCATATTAGGGAAAAGTCTGTCATTTAAAGAAGGGCTTTGGTTGAGGTGTTCCTATCAATTTCCCTTACCGATTACTATTAAGTTAGACAAATTACTGCTGTCATTTCAGCTCATGGTAGGACAAATTTGCAGTTTCTAGTACAATCACCCCTTTTGTTGCCATGAATGTGTATTAAGGAGCACCTTTGTAAGGGCCCTCTATGTAATTTCTGCAATCTGGGAAAAAAATTCATAGGTTGAGTTTTTGGCATGTTGTAACAGCACTATCGTGCCATCCGCATTCACAATTTCAAACCCTCTGAATATTTCCTCTTGACTCCATTTGCCCTAATTAGATAGGCACTAATCCCCACTAATCCCAGTGGGGATTACAAAATGCATCATGCAAAATCTCTTTCTATTGTAAAGGCATGGATGGATTAATGGGAAATTCCCATGTGAGCCTAGTTGAAGATCTATTAGAGAAGGAAAGTTCAAGAATTTATTTTGTAATATAAGGTTCATCATTGCATCCATATTGTTGTTTGTCTATTGCTGGAAATTCATTAAAATTTTCCCACGAAATTAGGCTTCATATTAGGGAAAAGTCTATCATTTGAAGAAGGGCTTTGGTTGAGGTGTTCCTATCAATTTCCCTTGCCGATTACTATTAAGTTCGACAAATTACTTCTGTCATTTCCATTCATGGTAGGACACATTTGCAGTTTCTAGTACAATCACCCCTTTTGTTGCCATGAATGTGTATTAAGGAGCACCTTTGTAATGACCCTGTATGTAATTTCTGCAATCTAGAAAAAAAAATCATAGGTTTAGTTTTTGGCATGTTGTAACAGCACTATCGTTCCATCCACATTCACAATTTCAAACCCTCTGAAGGTTGTCGCTTGACTCCATTTGCCCTAAATGGATAGGCATTATTCCCCACTAATCCTAGTCTTACATCAAAATCTATGTCTAAATCTATCTCATATTTTAATTAAGCAAAACCCCCTTGTTCCAGGCAATAGACAGCTGAATGCAAGAGAGGACAATATTGTGGTGGCAACAAACAAATCCTCTTATTTCCCCTAAAGGTTGTACATGTGTTTTAAGGCTATACCACTTAAAGTGCAGGTTTGTGAGGTAACAAGAATCATCAATGTATCTTAGCATTTTTATAAATGTCAATGTTGGGCATTGACCTAGTTAGAAACAAGAAACAAGCAGTCTTTATTTTAGATAGAAAAACAGCTCAGGATAGTAGTTGTGGATTCACCCCTTCAATCTTTTAAAATATTAGAGTTTGTGCTTTGTTTTTGGTTTACAGTTTCATCATTACCATAGATCCATTTTAACAATCTGTGATACCAGTGCTTTAATGGGGTAAATTCAAAGAAAACAGATGACCACACTGCATGGATGTGATCTTTCAAATCATATGACATCATCTTGAAAAGTAGAGGCAAAATAAGGATGGGTATGAGAAATGTCTTCTTTGTAATAGAATGGGTGAGACAGAATGATGGCCCGCAAAAGTAAAAAACTTAAAAGAGTTGCAGGATGCTCTACTTACACTCAAGGAGATACACATTTTCCTTGAGAGGGATCACTACAATGTGGTCCTTCAAGGGGAAATGACAGTTTGTAAGGAAATGGACTGCATTACAAGGGGTGCCAGGGTGCATTCTCAACTATAGTGGATTTTTTGAAGGGGATGAAGGATCCAAATTCCAAAGTCTACTTTGACTACTTGAAAGGAAAAGTGATAGTTACAAGATTCTTCGTTTGCATCAGCAGGATGAATCTCTTGCAGAGGATCAAACAAAGGTCAAAGGCATGTTCCGATTGCATTTTCAAAATATTTTCTCTTAATGCTTTTACAGATCATGTGGTGGATGTCGGGAACACTCATTGTAGAGTCATTCCATGCAAGATTTCTATCTATTGGTGTAGTGATTGAGTCAAATTGGATAGTGACTTCTCGAAAGAGGGGTTTTTTTAGCTCTTAGTTCTATGAAGAATATCAAGTCATCGGAAATGGATGGCCTTTGTTGTGATTTTTTCATCAGGAATGGATGGCTTTCATTCTGCTTTCTACAAGGCCATGTTGAACACAATACAACATGGCCTTGTAGAAAGCAGATTGTTTCTTGATTATTTCTATTGTTTGATAGCTGAAAATTTCTCTTCTAAAAGGCTATCTAAATCTCTCAATCAAGGCCTTAGTAAACGCATTACCAAGAATGTAGCTAGGGGCACTATTGGAGGTTGGAGCCTCATTACTTTCCTCAGTGTCTCATACAAGATCATGGCTAAAGCAATGGTTCTCAATTGCATGGAAGGTAGTTCAACAAGAGCAGATAGGTTTTGTACAGGGTCCAATTATTCTAGACACGTAATCTAGACTCAAGAGGCCTTGGAATGGGCTTGAGACAGTGGCTACCAGCCTTGTTTTCTGCAGATTGGAGATTCATCACAGATATGTTATTTTTTCTTGTACTACCATCTGACCCCGCACTATACGTTCAAAACCGTATTTCACTTTGGCCTTGTTGTTACTTGGTTTATCTACAATTTCCAGTCCTTTAGACCTTACATGAATGACATTAATTCCACCAAATAGGTTGTGATAACTTCCCAATATTTCCTACACAGATTTTAGACTGGCCATTTAAACATTAAACCTGACATAAAAGAAACTGTTCATCATAGAGAAGATTAAAGGTTTGGAGGATACCTAATAAACACCTACAAGGAACAATCCCATGTAGTATGGTTCTCCTTCACACAAATGGTGCACAGAGAGCACACTTTCAACCTTCCCACTAGGTCCAATAAAGTGTTCAATTTTTCCATCCCTGTCACATGTCAAATCAGCCAAGGTTGCCTGTGTATTTGGCTTCTCATGCAACCAATGCAAAGGCATTATAGGGAAAACTTGATTTATGGCCCATGAATCAGGTATGGAACGGAAAAAATATAAGTTGATATGATATGTCGTTGCTAATTATTTCTTAAGATTATCTACTTCATCTAGTAACTCAGGGTCTCTACAAAATTTTAAGACACTAAATTAAATAGCATCATAGAAATCTTCAACTTGTGCCCTATGCTCAAGGCTTAGGAAACCAAGCTTAAATAAGCTATGGGCTTATTTTTTTAACCACTTTGCATCATTGTAAGTTTCCTGTACATTTTGTTGGCAGATAGTTTTTTTGATATCATATAAAGTTGATAGTATATATTCACTAGGATTGCAATCTTTCCGAAGCTTTGTGTTTGTATGATATGGAACAACTGAACCTGCATGAAATTCACTTGAATGTAGATCCTCTTGAACAGTTGTACCTGAAGTTTGGACCACGATGTGTGGCCATGGTGAACACACTACTCTCTAATGCATCAACATTTCTCCATGTTAGTAACTCATTATCCCCTAAAATTTTGCTAAATCAATCTATTTGTCAAGAGTGCCCTTTTGCCCCAGATTTGTATATTTGAAAATGGATGCCTTGGCTCACCTATTTGAAGTTGCTGGCATTCAGGGGAAAGTGAAGGACATCTTACATCCTGATGGGTCAGACATGGTCAACAATCATTTTGCTAATGGATCCTTTATTTCTATGAGTGTTAAGCAAAGCTTGGTTGATGGTGCTCATACTTGTTTGCACATCTTTGGATCTACATTAGATGTTGTTTTTAGTGACCATGAGACAATTTTTTAGTTGTGAGTTAGACTCTCAGCCTACTAGACTCCCACAGCTCGAAATTATGTTCGACCGAGGGAAATTGTGAGGTATCTAGGCATTGCATTTGAAATTTTGAAGTGGGGCTTTCACCAGTGGCTATCCAGGATTGGTGTACCGTGTATTTAAAAATTTTAGAGTAAGCCTTGATTTTTGCATCATAAGGACCTCTAATTAGATGGGAAGTTGACAAGGGAGTTGGACAAATCCTCTATGCCTCACACATTTATTATGTATCTTGTTGGTTGCCTAGTAAGACTCAATTTCAGCATCTAGAGCAGATCATGCAATCATACCTATGGTCAAATTATGGTGGGAAGGACAATATTCCACAAGGATGGGGGGGCTCATCCCTCGCCCAACGTGTTGAAAAATAACATTGCGACATCGAGGCTATTTTGCAGGGATGCAGGGTGGATCTTTGGTCAGTCCTTGCAGTAGTATCAACCACAAAGGCTTTAACCTTTGTTGCTTTAGCATAATCTATTAACTCCAACTCTCAATGCAATATGGGGTGTCGGTTGATCTAGAAGATAGGTTAGAACACAAATTGCATCGTTTCTAATCTGTTTGGAAAGATAATTAGGACGAGTATTTAGTTCTCCTTCAATGCCGAGCTCACTAGTGTGCTGCCTTGTTTGGAAATTGTAGATATCTGGTCCACTCTTCCTTCATTGGGATTTGGTAGTGATTGAGGGTCTCTGATCTGTTTTCCCTAGGAGAATTAAGTGTAAGTTAGAAAAAATTTAGTTATATGTCTACTTTTTGTTCCATGTGGTGTAATGAGGTACATGACTAGCTATTAACTATGGGTGAATTATTGATAAGAGATGCTCAAGATTTATATTCGGTAACCTATACAGACTTTATTTCTGCTTTACTAGTCATCATCAAAATGGAACCCCCAAAGGGAGGACAATTCAAGTCAAATTTTGATAGGGCTGCAAAAAGAGATCCTAGAAGAGTAGTTAGTGGAATGGTAATAACGAGCAGGAATGGGGAGATGATTGCAGTCTATATGGAAAAAAAAGGAATCAACATCAACAATCAAGTAAGAATGAGGGATCTTATAGTGGAATTAAATTTTTCCTAGGCCTAGCCTTGAAATAGTGGCAATGGAATGGATTGGAATTCTCATATTATAATCAATGTTGTGATGACAGAATGCATTTCTTATCAAATTTGGAAGTTTGAACCCCCAATGTCAATGGATTAAAAGGAGGTTTCAGCAGAAAGGTTAGAAATAGATTTCATTATGCTACAAGAGCAGCCAACAATGTTTTTGATTGGCTTTCTAACATGCCTTTGAGTGGCAAGTATATGACATCAAGATTTCCAAAACCTGAGGTTCAAAGGAAGAATAATGAATTATTCAAATTAATAGTAAGTCAAAATTTTGAGACTTAGAAAAAACACTAGGCCTTGGGGAGCTAACATAGACGTCCTAATTTTTTCAACTAGAAAGATTAAGGCAGGATACCTTAAGTTGCAGGACATCAAATTTATGGACTGATCTGCAAATCTCTCCATAATTTGCGACAATGGTGGCAGCCATTAGTGAGTAGTATAAATCATATTTTAATTCTTATGAAGTTTCTTTTTTTTCTGACACCTGGAGAAGAACTGGGCTTGTTAATTCACTTTCACTATGCATTATCTCGGTCTCTATTAGCCATTAGAAATTAGAAGAAGGCTAGAAAGGAGAGGAGAAAAGCCCAAACGCTCCCTCAAGGAACAATGAGGGAAGAGGGTCCTGCCTGTCAATTGCATAATTAAAAAAAATGGGATTTGATGGGAATTCTCTGAGGAGACAGTCCGGATTGACAAGAAATATGTTCATAGGCAGGAAGAGTCCTCCACTTGGAATGATACTAAGAAACCCTTTGGGAAGTGAAAATTTTCCTTGAGCATGTGCTCCTCAAACAATAAATTCATGAGTCACTTTCAGTGTGGGTGAGAGATTTCAATGACTGGAGGATAATACTCTGTTTTTTATGTTGGAGGTGAGAGAAATCATCAGTGAGGCAATGGAAAAATCTATGGCATAGTTTGATAAGTGAGTGTGGAAGCATGAGGAAGACAAGAGGGTTGCTGATATTGAGTTAAGGATAGAACATTGCTGCAAGATTGACAGCATTTTCCAGCTGTCCCAGTTTAATGCAAGACTAAGTTCAAAGTCAAGGAGATTAGAATATTGTACACTGATGGTTCAAAGAGAACAAGCGACTAAGTGGATGCAAACAAGGTGCTACTTAGGCAGTGGGAGAGGTGCTTGGAGCAGCTGCCTCACTTAATCATTCTGCCACTGATAAGCTCAAACAACGATGATGACAACCCAAGCCAAAAAAACAAGGCAATCCATAAAATGTGCAATAAGTCCCCATTATTCTTATTAGTTGTTAAAGGAGGGAGAAACAATCTTTGTATTGTTACTGCTCTTAATAATGCTGAAAAAAAATTGATGAAAACATCATAAATACTCTGAAATCATCTTATATATGTAGCTAATAACAATGTTGCCAAAAGCAAGAATACGGATAGAAAAAAAATTAGGAATTGGGAAGCGAGAATCCCAAAAAATAGAAATTTCAAAAAAAAAATGAAAACATAAAAGATAAAGAAGATACAAAACAGTATAAATGCAAATATATTTCAATATTTTACTTCTTAAATGACAAATAATGAAAAATTACATCATGATTCATGGTTCATATTAAAAGGATGAATAACTTTTTTTTTCAAAGAAAACCTCCCGAGATCCCCCTCCCCCCCCCCTTCCCCCAAATATCCAGATGGAGAGCAGGACAATCACCAACCACAACAGTCGCTGGAAACCCTGACAGACCCGATTGGCTTTGAACCTATGACATATGCCATCCCCATCAACAACATGCCTTTGGAAAATGGTTCAACTAATTGAGCCAACCCTTGGGCCTACATAACTATTATTTACTAGCCAAATTTTGGAATTTAAAATATGACTACACACCAAATTGTGGAAGCTGCAAAAATTGAGTTATGAAGATCAACTCAAAGCATTATTGCAACTGCTCCACAATATCGTCATCCTTGTAAACAACCAAATACCACCATGGAGAGCAGGACAACCACCAGCCACAATAGCAGCTAGAAACCCTGACAGACTCGACTGGCTTTGAACCTGTGACCTATGCCATCCCCATCAATAACATGATTTCGGCATATGGTTCAACTAATTGAGCCAACCCTTGGGCCTACATAACTATTATTTATTAGCCAAATTTCTGAATTTACAATATGACTACACACCAAATTGTGGAAGCTACAAAAATTGAGTTATGAAGATCAACTCAAAGCATTAGTGCAACTGCTTCACAATCTCATCATCCTTGTAAACAACCAAAGACCACTTTGTGTTCATCATCCAACTTCTTGTTTACTCTACAGGACAGAGCCTACATCATAGTGGACAAGAGAGTGCCTGAAGAATGGATGGATGAATTAGCTAAAAGGGTTTTTATTCCATTATTTGGCATTCATACGCACATCCTAATTTATACATTTGTTCAATGAACTTTCAACTTATGTGCTCTTTTATTTATTACCTCATTTTACTCTGACATAGGGAAATGCATTTTTAACTTCGATATGTTCACTACAATAATTCTTGGTAGGGTCCATTATTTGCTGATATAAAAAAAAATTGTAAAAAATTCTCGGATGATGTTTTTAAAAGATATCCCAGACAAATTCCGCTAGGCCAGGGAAATTCTCCTTCTTTTATATTTTTTCCATCCCTGATACCCTCCCTTCATACCTGACTGTCAGCATCTTCAACTTTATCTCAATTATCAATATAACAGACATTACTTTGACAATTCAATTGGTTATATTTCCTTCTCCATAGAAAGCTCTACTAGTGATGTTCCCAATACAACATTCTGAGTGAGACAGAAATGGAGATGGATAGATTCAAGAAAAATGAACCTCAATCCTTGAAATAAAAATTATGGTCATTAAACAATATATGTACTTAACAGGGAAGACAAAGTAATAGAGAAGTTAAATAAGGGACTAAGCCCGGAAGAATAAAAACATATATAAGACCAAGAGTGAAGGATAGTAGATATGAAAAAGACACCCCTACCTATGAAGTACACAACTCACCAAAGAGATAAGGTTGATAAGGAAGCCTAGAAAATTGGAAAAAACTGAAATCTAGATAATTAATAATGTACAAACACAATAATTGACCAAACAACACAGAATTCCACTTGAAATCCAAAAAATGGGCACTCCACGTAACATGCTTCTATATGTCACATAATAATATGTACTTTGAGATTTGCTAATAAAAACCACATCATAATATATTTCAAGATTATTTAGTAGATGTTGTATAACAATATCCTTCTAGATGTGTTAGTCATTCAAGACTCCATTAACAAAAACCTAGGGAAAGGAAATATTGTAGGGAAGCACTCCCCTTGCTAAAATTTCAAGCAAGTATCTACAGTAGTGCACTCCCAAAATACTCTTGATCAAGTGTTTTTAAGCAAGGTTACTTGGGAGTGGCAGTAAAAACGGGGAGCGGAAGCAAGAGTGAAAATGGGGAGTGCATGGTTACGAAGCTCCTGCTTGGGAGATGCTTTCCAGCATTTTTTAATATATATATATATATATATATATATATATATATATATATATATATATATATATATATATATTATTATTATATTATTATATTATTATATTTTTTTATATTTTGATGCATATATGTCAACAAAAGCATGTAGAATGATGAATTAGACATAAAAAACATAAAAACATAGATTGAACCAGAGGTATCTTTATCATTACCTCTAGATTCGTATAGGGATCTTTCCCATTAATATCACCCTCTAAGCATTGGCTCTGGGAGTGGGTTCGAGGGAACGTGCTCCAAGAGCGGGTTCGATAGGGGGGAGGCGCTCCCCCCCAACCTTGTTTTCAAGAGCACAGTCACAATCTACATATTCATGGTGTCTAGAGAATGTTGAACACTCCCCAAAGAGTAGGGCTAGTCCTAAGACAGTTGGAAAAGTTATTTTTACTTTTTTTTAAACAAGTTGGGGCCTACGAGAAGGCCCCAATAGGCCTCATGCTCTCAATGAAGGGGGTTTAAAGCTTTATAAATGCCTAATTCCTCTTCATTTCTCCTTGCATTTTTCTTTCCAAAAAATAAAGGTTTTGATTGTTAAAGGTCAACTATTTTGGTAGAATATCTACCATTCAAACCGAAGAACTAAGCTAACGGAATTCCCTCGCGGGAAAATTTCTTGCTGTAATTCCTATAATTAAACAATAAAAAAATGCATTTATGTTGTGAAGCCAGCTCCAAAAATAGAAGAAAAGAGATATCAACGCCTTAGAAATAAGCCACTTCGAGGGGGAAACCTCCAATACATTACATGAATGAAGAATTATTGGATGATACAAATGACCAAAACCTCCTTCTATATATAGGAGTCTATGGGGCCACAATATAATCCTGGTGGGGCCACAATGTAAACTTAGCTGATCTAACAATAATAATGTAAGGGCACAATAATAACAATATGGGGGTTATAATGGTACAACAATAACAATAAGGGGGGCTACACTAACATAATAAGGGACTACACTATTAATATAGGGACTTTACATGCCCCTCTCCTTCAAACAAGTGTTGTCCTCAACGCTTGATTATTTCTTAATGTTTCTGTAAAAAATTCTCATCCTCCCATGTGGAATCTTCTACAGGAAAGTTCTTCCACTTGCTGAGATACTCTGAAATTTATCATACTTTTTGAGTTCGTGTTTTTGTGACTGCTTCAGAACTACTTTCGATGTGATGTTGATCTTCTTGTTGTTTCATTAGATTTTGCACCAAAGTTAGGTTATCCTTTGAGAGTTAGAGAACTTGTTGTTGATGCTCGATGTGATCTTCCACCAATTTATCATCCATATTATCTATTATTTGATCCTTCAAACCATCTAACTTAGTCTCCATTTCTGCTTTTAAACCATCTATGTCATCTTCGGTTGCTCTTCATAAGATCAAAATTTGTTGCACTTGGTACCGTAATTTTTATATCTCATACTGCAATTCTTCCTCTTCATGCGTCATATTATATATTTTTGAGGGCTTAATGGGTATGGAATTATTTTTTGGAGGCATTATAGAACCCAATACTGATAAAAATTCTAGAATATGCCCTTGGAATCACTTCAAACTGCTTTTTCAAAAAAACGTTATGCAATTTTAAAAACCAAATACACACTTTTTTTCTTGTTTTTGAGGAGCTCCATATTGAAACTGAAATATCTCTGTGATTTCAGATCTTCAATCTCTGAAAATTTTCACTAAGGTAGCCCTATGAATTCTATTTCGAATGCCATAGGTCTGACCTGATTTGGATTCTTAAAGACAAAGTTGTGCCCAATATCCTACGATGACCTAATTATGGACTAGTTCAGTAGAACAAACTTTTACGACTTGCCACATGTCACTATTTTCTCCTTTGGCTCTAAAATTGATAGCAAAGAAACTACAGTCCGTGTGTTTCTAGGCACTTTTTATAAAATTCCAATCTGATGCTCAGAGAGCGAGTTATGAATATTTTCCCATGATCACCTCTTTGAGATGAAATTCAGAAGCCTCAAGAAGCCCTAACTTCCACAAATCATATCTCCGAAAATATTGCGAACCAATATCTGAAATTTTGTGAAAATGTTCCTCTGAATTGCGGCTTCTCACTCTAAATATTTCAGCTTCTGAACCTTCGTAGAAAAAAATTTATTACGAAAATACCACGATGACCTGTTTAGGTTAAATACAGGAGCCTGCAAAATGACCTAACTTTCACAGATCATATCTCCGAAAATGTTGCGAACCAAGCTCTGAAATTTTTTGACGATGTTCCTTAGGATTTTGACTTCGCACTCTAAAAATCTCATATTCTGAACCTTCGTAGAAAAAATGTTATAACGAAAATTCCTCGATGACCTATTTGGAGAAACGAAACCCTAGAATCTCAAAGCTCTGATACCAAATGTTGTGAAACCAGCTCCAAAAATAAAATAAAAGATATATCAACGCCTTAGAAATAAGCCACTACGAGGGGGCAACCTCCAATACATTACATTAATGAACAATTCTTGGATGATACAAATGAGAAAACCTCCTTTCTATATATAGGAGTCCATGGGGCCATAATGTAATCCTAGTGGGCCACAATATAATCCTAGCCGACCTAACAATAATAATGTAAGGGCACAATAATAACAATATGGGGGTTACAAGGGTACAACAATAATAATAAGGGGGGCTACACTAACATAATAAGGGACTAAACTATTAATATAGGGACTTAATATGTTGTGAAACCAACTCCAAAAATAGAAGAAAAGAGATATCAACACCTTAGAAATAAGCCACTTCGAGGGGGAAACCTCCAATACATTACATTAATGAAAAATTCTTGGATGATACAAATGACGAAACCTCCTTTCTATATATAGGAGTCCATGGGGCCATAATGTAATCCTAGTGGGCCACAATGTAATCCTAGCCGACCTAATAATAATGTAAGGGCACAATAATAACAATATGGGGGTTACAGGGGTACAACAATAACAATAAGGGGGGCTACACTAACATAATAAGGAACTACACTATTAATATAGGGACTTAACATGCCCCTCTCCTTCAAACAAGTGTTGTCCTCAACGCTTGATTATTTCTTGATGCTTTTGTATAAAATTCTCATCCTCCCATGTGGAATCTTCTACAGGAAAGTTCTTCCACTTGCTGAGATAATTTGAAATTGATTGTAGTTTTCTATTTCTTGTTTCTATGACTGCTTCATAACTTCTTTCGATGTCATGTTGATATTTTGTTGTTTCATTAGATTCTGCACCAAAGTTGGGTTATCCTTTGAGAGTTGGAGAACTTGTTGTTGATGCTTGATGTGATCTTCCACTAATTTATCATCCATATTTTCTATTATTTGATCGTTCAAACCATCCAACTTAGCCTCCATTTCTGCTTTTAAACCATCTATTTCATCTTCAATTTCTCTTCGTAAGATCGAAACTTGTTGCACTTGGTACCGTAATTTTGATATCTCATATTGCAATTCTTTCTCTTCATCAGTCATAGTGTAGTTTTTTGAGGTCTTAATGGGTATAGAATTATTTTTTGTAGGCATTATAGAACCCAATACTTTTAAAAATTCTAAAATATGCCCTTGGATTCACTTCAAACTAATTTTTTTTTACACAAGACTTATGCAATTCATAAAACAATACACACCTTTTTCTTGCTTTTGAGGAGCTAGATATTGAAACCGAATTATGTCTGTGATTTAGGATCTTCAATATCTGAAAAATTCCTTTGAGGTAGCTACCTTAAATCTTATTTCAAATGCCACAAGTACGATACGGTTGGATTCTTCAAGGCGGGGTGTCCAATCTCCCACAAATGACCCAATTTTGAATTTGGTTCAATAAATAGAACATGCTACTTTCCGCGTGTCCAACTTTGTTTCCTTCTTTGGCTAAAATTGAAGTAGGAACCAAAAACCTTGGTCATGTGCTTCCAGCCACTTTTTACAACATTCCAATCCTATGCTCAGAGAGAGAGCTATGAATATTTTCCCACGATCACCTCTTTGAGATGAAATTCAGAAGCCTCAAAAAGCCCTAACTTGCATAGATCATATCTCCAAAAATATTGTGAACCAATAACTAAAATTTTGTGACGATGTTCCTTAGGATTTTGGCTTCGCACCCTAATAATTTCAGATTCTGAACCTTCGTAGAACAAAATTTATAGCAAAAATTCCATGATGACCTGTTTAGAGCAACAAAACCCTAGAATCCAAAGCTCTGATACGAAATGTTGTGAAGCCAGCTCCAAAAATAGAAGAAAAGGAATGTATTTTTGTAGAATAAGCCACTTAGAGGGGGCAGCCTCCGATACATTACATGAATGAAAAATTATTGGATTAATTAAATATTAAAGAAACCTCCATACATATAGGAGTCCATGGGGTCACAATATAATCCTAGTGGGGCCACAATATAATCCTAGCCGACCTAACAATAATAATGTAAGGGCACAATAATAACAATATGGGGGTTACAGGGGTACAACAATAACAATAAGGGGGGCTACACTAACATAATAAGGGACTACACTATTAATATAGGGACTTTACAATTTAGCTACCTCTTGTGTGGGTTTAGTAGCCTCTAGAAGCTTCTCCTTTAACATAGAGGCTTAATCCTACTTGTCTAAGTCCACGTCATTTATTTAGGATCCAATTTCTTTTCTTTGGGACTCTTGGGAGCATGGGTCCAAGCAAATCCAAGGCCATTTTTCATTATGATTCAGTATGTGTGGTTTGATGCTACCATAGCAAGAGCTTGCAGTACACCATGGAGTCTCATAAATCTCAGCAAAGGTCTCAATATTGTGTTAATAAGAATAATACTCTATGCTACGGTGTTGATCAGTGCCAGGTGCTATATCATAATGTATAACCTCGGCACTTCTAGGTACTGTGCTCACTGATGTTATGATGCTAATATGCTTGAATCTACTTGGTGTTGAAAAGTGTGACTAGGATCGGTCTTCATATTGACTATGTAATTATGTATTTATGTAAAGAAGAAGACAAAGATAATAAAATGTATTTTTGTTGTACTTTCTTCATGGGTTTCATGAGAAATATTTTACTATAGGTCAATAGACTTCTTCTTGATGTCTATTATGATTCATCTTCTAGTTATAAATGTAATTAAGGGTCATAAATATGAAGAGTCTAGTCATCAAAATGCTCCAAGACCTTGTCATGTTCACCCTCATTAAATGCTAGAATAATTTCATTATATGTCAGCCTATATATACAATGATCTAGTCGGCCTCCAATCAGCTTGAAGGATCGGCCTAAAAATAGTGACATGATGCCTATATATACAATCAACTCTGCGGTCATTTGAACCAAGGAATTGTGAATCTTCAGACAAGAAACAGTGCAGATTTCAGGAAGCAGAAAAGTGCGGATTTCAGGAAGGAGAAAAGTGCGGGCTAAAGGATAGAATTGAAAACATTCGTGTGATAGTTACCTCATGATAAATTCTATGTTAAAATATGAATTGAAGAAGTAAGTGTGGATCTGTTCTGTGTAGCATTCTGGAGAAGTGAACGTGGATTAGTATGAAGAAGCTATGGTCAAGTGAAGTGCGGTCAAACTTGTAATGAATTTACTAATAGTATAAGGTCAGTCTTCCATGTATTTTAATTATTGTAAGCATTCAAATTTTATGTTATGTGAAGGGTTAAGCTCAATTATCATGCTGTGATGATAAGTCTAAGGGCTAGTATAAGTATGGGAAAATGAGGAAGGTAAATCTATGATTTACCTTCCTACTCTCAGAAAGGTTACACATCTCAAAATTCATATCAAGTGAATGATGAGACTTAAAATGATCTAGTCTCCTATATTTGAATAAGAAATAAGAATTTTTTGAAGACAAACTTAGAGGCCGAGTTCTCTAAGGTTGATGCAGATCAGTGCAGGTTGTTGAAGAAAAGAAGGATCAGTATTGAAGGAAGACTTAGAAGCAGTGGAAAGGTCTTGGAAGCATTAATAGGTCAAGGGCCTATGTCTTGGTCATGGTACTTGTCATCTTGAAATTCTATAAGAATAATTTCTCATGGGTTTTCCTCTCCAAGAGGGAGAGGTTTTTCCCTGGCTCGAAGAGCCTAACTTTGTGTCTTTTGTATTTTGGTAATTGACTTCATGAAAGACTAAATAATCTAAAGAAGAGAAGACATAAGTAACTCAAATAATCTCACAAGTAATTATCAAGAAGTGAATTTGAATTAATCATCAGCCCCCTAAATTCTCAACACTTGGTGCTACTCGATGTTGTATTGATAACATGAAGTTCAGTGATGAATCACTATGTTTGGATGCTGCTATAGGGATCATTATTTGAAGATCAAAGGATCAAGGAAGATGACTATGTCTTGGTCTTGGAGTGGAAAAATAAGTCAAGGTCCTTGGTCTTGGTATTTTTCAATTGGAATCTCTATAAAAAGAACTTGTGCGGTTTTTCCTCTCAAAGAGTGAGAGGTTTTGGCCCTGGCTCATAGACTACATGTTGTGTCTCTTTTCTATTTATGTTTATGCATTGGTTACTGTTTGATGAAGAAAGAACACTAATAATATAATAAGAAAAATATCTTAATCTAAAGAAGTTAAAAGGAATTCGCAAATAGTCACTAATGAAGAGAAATCTCTGAACACTAAATCCCCTATATTTCTCAACATTGTAGTGGTCTAGGGCCTTATTTTAAAAGGCTTGGTGCAGGCCCGCCCTTTCTCCAGTCATCGTGAGTGGAAGAAATTTTTGGAGAGTTGTATGAAGCCAAATCCACCTTCCCCTCAGTTGTAATTAGGGATTCAATTCTTTTGTTTATCTGAGTTCTTGTGAGACCCCTCTCAGGGGTATACTATGTTTGCAAGTGAGAGCTATGAATTTGGTCTCCTCCCTTGCAGCCAAGGTTCAAGAACAAACCAGGATCCCCTCTGCCTTATGCATCTCCTTTACGAGGGCTGAGAACTTTAGGATACAAATAGACTAAGTGAGCACGACATAGTAAACAACACGGTAATAAATCTAGTTTCTAGATTGTGAGGCAAAGCTCAAGGAAGGGGTGGGCCCTCTTCCTCTCAGCCAAAATATTTTAAAATAAGACTTAAAGCTAGGGATTGTAAACCAACCTCCTAAGGATCTCTCAATTCTAGCCTTTCTTGTGGATCAAATCAAAAAAATCCCATCCATTGGTGTGCCAAAAAATTAATCCGACTCTCTCAGTGTTGACTACATGGAGCATGCTCTAATTTGTCGATTTAATGGATTTTGGCCTTCAGCATATGTACTTCGAGATTGGGTGGCTAAGACCTAGTATAAGCACACTTATTTGTTCTTCTCCTTAGAGGGATACTTTATATTATATTTCAATAACCAGAGGGATCGACAGGGGCTTGAGCTTGGACCATGGTTTTGGGCCAATTAGGGTTCTCCATTCAACCATGGTTTGTAGATTTTAACCCCTAATAATGCCAGAATTGACCATTCTTATTTGGGTTGAATTCCCTAATTTACCTCTTAACATAATGCACCCTGATATTTTAGCCAATATTGGTAATTCCCTAGGCCAATTCATTAATATCAACACACACAAGCTAGCGAAGGGTATTGTAACCTTTGCACGGATATGTGTGGAAGTATATTTCAACAAGGGATTACCTGATAAATCCTCCTGAATTGGAGGGGAGCTATTTACTCACAAGCACTAGATTATGACAACATAGCCTTCTGTTACAAGTCTACCAATAGCCAGGTAACCTCAAAAATGTATGCCCTTCTTCTCAAGGGCCCTCTCCACCTCACCAAGAATTTATTGCTTGTGTTTAGTGAAAAAGAAAAAAATGTAGAACAATAACACTTCACCCTTTCCTTCTTCTGGTTCATACAGATGGTCTATTCAGACACACATTTCTTTAAGAAATATAAAACCTATACCAACTTTTCTACAGGTCCATTGGAACAAACCATTGTTTCATTCACTCCTTCGTATGCCTAAAATGTTGATGTTATGTATTTGACAAAACATCAAGTAGTAGGTCTAATAGGTCTCTGACTTATCCTTCCAATTTAATAAATTTCTTGAATTTCTTTCTCCTTTGACTTTGTGATTGTTATATTTGAATTTGGGTCAATCTTTCCAAGTTTTACAATCACTGGATTGTTCAATTTGAGTTTTTTATACGACAAGTTTCTTGAACTAGATTTGTGATGTTGTTTGTTTCTCAAACACACTCTTTTATTTTGAATTATACTTTTCTAATACTTTTAGGATAATAGTAACTTTCATAGCTAGGTTAAGTGTTGCCTTGACAAAATGGGCATCTTTGTAGACTAACTTTTCAGTGTGGAAGATCTATTTAGGAGGGCGTTTCTCCATCATTGTTTTCTAAAATATTCCTTTACCTAATAACACAGACTTTCTAAAATAGTCTTCAACTTTTCACCATTACACTTATAACAAATTGTATTCTATAAGAATTGCAATCTAAACCTGTCTTTGCTTGAACATACATTGTAATTGTAGTGAAGCATAGATAAACATGAAGCTCTAATGTGTTTGGAAGAAAGTCGGTTCATGCTTCTAAGAAGACTCAGAGAACATCGTGGCAGAGAATTAATTGTTATTCAAGAAGCTCTAGCATTTGCTAGTGAAAAATATGAGGAAGAGGATATACATTCCATTGTGCTCGCCAAAAATCTTCAACCAGAGAAGCAAATAAAACATTATGTTGTAATTAAAATGACAAAACCGATGAAAATAGTAAAAATTAAAAAACAAATGCTAGAATGGCCTTAATTGTTTTCTTAATTGCAGTATCCAATTCTTAAAGAATTCAAATCCGAAGCATAGAATGATTGGTGTAGTAGTATCCAAGGTTTCACTAATAGCTGTGAGCATGCTCATAGTGCTTCAACTACAGCATATGACACTATGATCCCTAAAAGCCTAAAGGAAGTGGTAGCAACAAAATTTTAAGGGTTCGAAAGAACACTAGACATTCAAAAAGGAAAGAAGGACATACCAACATTGAAGATCATTTTCCAAAACATTCAATAGGTTAAAAGACAAAGCTTCTTGGACAATACAATTTCAAAAATTTAGATGTGTCAATTGGTAGGAGTTGGCATGCATTACACGTGCCCTTATTTGTTGTGACTAATCAATCAATAACTACAATCAAGGCCTTAGTACATGTCAAGGGGTTATGTACTCTAAATTTTGTATCCTTGTTACTTGGTAGAATGGCTTTCATTCACATTGTAGCTAGGAGCCTTTTGAAGGAAAGGGAGATTAATATTTATTGTGGTTTCTATTTTTTCAAAAACAAAAGTTTTGCAGAATTCCAGCATAGATTGTGAAATGTGTGGTATATGAATTAAGCATATAGTTCTTCTTAATAGGGACATTTCTAAGATAGTGTAGTGTGGTATTTGAATACGCCTCATACAGTTTGTCGAAGGAGTTTGTCTATGACTATGGTCTTTTATTGGTTGATTGACTACTCTGGTACATCCAAAAGTTTTGCAGAATCACTCTAGGTTTGATTTTATCTTTTACTCACTGATGAATTACTCCTTTACATCCCAAAGGCTTGCGGAATTGCTTCAGGTTTGTAGAATTGGGCCTCGCATTTTCTGAGAAAGAGTAAAATGATCACAGAGTATTGGCTTATTTCACTCTTTGCAGAATATCTACAAAAAAAAAGTAAGAAATTTCTACTTATGAATCATAATTTTTAAAAATAAATTCTACTTATTTTCATAATTAAAGAGGTTTCACCGATCTAGAAATAGAGAATAAATAAATGAAACAGAAGCTTACTGATGGTGACATTGTCATCGGGGGCTCTGAGGCATCTTTTCTATTCCCTTGAGGCTGAGTGAGGTGCAGAGGATTCTCGCAGCAACACTGTTGGCTGCAATTCTGGCCTTCATCTAAACCTCTCATTTAGGTCTTCTATTCTTGCTCCTTTATTATGAAAAATGGCCTCTCAGACTCATCAAAATCCAACCTCATCCCTGCAAATACTAACAAAATGCAACACAGAGATTAAGCTGAAACATACAAGCATGGATGCGAAAAAAAAGTAGTAGAACCAGATACCTGAGGTGTGTGTACTCCTCTCTGTGTGGAAAATAGTGCCATCAATAGACTGAAGATCCGATGGTAGCGTTCGAGATCAGATATCTGGTCTGCCACTGGTAAAACCCCAAGTCCCAACTCTCCTCAATCTAATTTTCGCTCCCGCTCCCGCCCTGCGCAAATGGAAAAGATTATACTTAGATACTTTGAGAGTAAATGTTTTCGTTCCTGCCCTGTAAAAACCGAAAAAAAGATACTAATTAGGAACATTTAGGTTGCCACAGGTTTTTTAAATCATACCCAAAAAAACAAAAACAAAAATACTATTATTTTATTTCCGAAGTTTTTTAATAGTAGTTGAAAAACTAACACTTTATTGTATGTTTTTGGTTGTGATGGAAAGCATTTTTTTTTTTAATATTTTGGCATATTTATTATAATAATAATAATATATTTTTAAGATTATTTATTTTATGTAATGATTTTATTATTAAAATTTGTTGAGATAGGAATCTTGTATTTTTGGAATTTTAATGTGAAAGTATTTTTAACTTAGTTGTATTGAAAATATTTAAGTTTTTTTTGTATATTGGGTGGGTGTTAACAAAAGAGAGTTTATGGTAAGTGGGTTTAATATTTAAAAAGTGTTAGTCTCTTAAATGTCAGATGACAAATTTGGAAGGAGTAGGGTGTATATTCTTCTTTAGGTTAAATATATTCAAATTGTTGTGTGAATGGGGTTCTAAGAGCCTATGTTTTCATCTTGAGAAAATAGAGTCATCTCGAAGTTACTCTCATAGTTTAGGTTGTCATAAGTAAAATATGTATTTTGTCTTAAGAGTTGAACATTTCATTTTAGGAAGTGTGATAATGTGGTTTTAGCGAGGCATTAAAAGATGGAACGAGCATGCACATTTGGTATGCTAGTGTTATGTTCTTCTTGAGGCATGAGTTCAAGTCTAAGAAGACTCTAACAAGGGTTGAAGAGGTGGAATACTTATAGAGGTTTTGGGGGGTTGTAGTCTAACTTAGAGGTGTAGAAAAGCAAGTTAAGCACCATGAGAAGTTTTGAATCAAAATTAATAGGAAACTTAGAAGTGGTATTAATTGAACATTATTTGATCGAAGTCGATACCCTCTCCTTGGCACTACCACTTTGCAAGACAAAGAAGAAATGTGAAATATATGTGAAACCCACTAAAGAAGTTAGCAAGGTTGTTGCAACATATATAGGTGGTTTTGTTGTGTTGCAAAAGGAGTTATTGGAACTTAGAAGGTGACCATTGGAGTATATTTTTCATGGAGTGTCAGGGAGGTGCAAGGGTGTAGGCCACATTTTACGGGTATCTTGTACTTTTGGTGTGCATTAGCAATGTTAGTGCATTGTGTTTGATGAGCACTAACTATATTATGTTTCATGAAGGAAAAAACCCACACGTTGGAGATGTCTTAACCATTTGGCATTGTAAGATGTGTTATGCCCTAGTTTTGAGGAGATAATTAGAACCCTCTTAGAGTATGATGGGTTGTACCATGGACTTAGGTCCACTTGCATGGGTTGAGGTGTAAAGTTGCCCCATGAGTTGAGGAAAATGATTGCAATGCTTACCTATATAAAGTGTTTATGATATAATATTAATGAGTTTTTTGGAGAGTGGAAGAGGAAGATAAGAAAGGAGAGGCACTAAGGTTTATTGTAAATCAATCAAAAGGAAGGAGTGCCAGGGAAAAAAAATGGAGCACTAGTTTCAAATGCATGGAAATGAATGAATAAGAGTGTGTAACGGGGAGTGGAAATGAGTTATAGGTATGTTAAGGAGGGAGTGACAAGGTTATATGCTAGGCAGTGCCAAGGTATGCTAAACTACCAAGGCGTGTCAGGAAGTGCTAGGGTGTGTTAGGGTGTGTAAAAGCATGCCAAGGAATGTAGGGGATGCTAATTTTTTTACAACCACAGTTGGATGTGATGAGCCTTGTCTTGGTAACTTGTTAAGTGGGATGAGTTGAGATTGGACATGAGTAGCCTAAGATGAGTTACATGTAGTTCTTAGGTGAAAAAGGTATATGTTGAATTTCCATGACATATGATAATTTTGTTTTGTTCTTAGAATATTTGATTCAAACACACTCTAGTGCCACAACACATCTACTTTGCACAATGAAATCTACACACATTATGGAATCAACTAGTGCACATGAAAATTTTTAACTTTTTCAAACCATTCTTCGTTAAATTACAAACTATAATAGAATAGGCTAGAGCTCTTGTACCAGGGATCATGACCCTTTACAATCACACTGATACAAGGAATACAACTAGGGCTTGGTTTTTGTCTTTTGATAACCAATATACCTCGAACAAGACAACACTTTAACCAATTTTTGATGGTGGCCACACATATCCCTTTCAGTCCACATGTCCTGAACATGACATCTGGCAGGTCATCTTGCCTCCCATTATGCAACTCATCAATTTTCCTCTATCAATGATCAACTCATAATCACTGTATAAATAGGATTCATTTGGATTCATTTGTATCATCACTTGACTTTGGGTCTCTCTATCTTTAGAGAACTTCACATTTTTCCTTGGAGGACTATTTTGGATGATGGATGCATTTTGATGTATGGATTTGGGCTATTTTTATGTTCGAACTTTGTTTTTGCAAATGTGAAGCTGGTTGGATATAATCTCTAACATTTTGAGTGAAAATTTAACTTTATTCTTGTTGTTGTTGCATACTATTGAATTTCACTATAATTAGGGCTAATTGTTGCATGATGGAAATGTGGAATTATGTGTCTGTTTAGCTTATTTAATGTATGGGCCATTGTTAGATGAATGAAATGTCTTAGAGATCATTTTATCTCAATAATATTGCACCTTTTGTATGAAGTATAAATGCTTGAAGGTCACTTTTCGTATTCCTCTAACATTGGACGAAGTTGAATTTCTGGGCCTCCTTGATCAAGAAACAAAATTCTTGCTCATTATCATCCCTGAATCCATATCTCCAAGTGAATTAGGCACTAGTACCTCAAAAAGGGTGATGATTTCCCCCTATTTTTTCACAATTTTCCATTTTTCCCTAGGTCTAGCCCCATTATGTCACCTAGGGCATCAATTTCCCAGAAATCTAGCCAGAGGAAAAATTCGATATCCTAGAGGCAACTGCGTTGGTGGGTCCCCTCACTCTCCTCAGAATTTGGGCCAATTATGACAGTGGAATCTCTAGATACCTCAAGCCCTATCTCTAGGATCAAGTTTTTCCTAGGTGTTCCCAAGGCTAGAACTTAGTAGGATCAATTTGACCCATCGAAGTAAAAAATCTTGCTTGATCCTTTCCCCTCACATTGTCCAATATAGGAATATCATTGGTTGCTAAATTCCATCCCGAACCTTGGTTGGGTCAACTTGGCCCCGTGTGGTCCCATTTGGTGTCAAAGGTATTTAATCAAGGACCATTTGGGAATCCAAGTTCCCAAATAATTTTATGGATTGATAACTTTATTCATAAGTCTTATTCTTCTCCCTCAACCCTTCAATCCCCCTCCTCTCTCCCTATAAGATCAAGTCCCTTTCTTAAAAGGAAATGAAGTCCCACTCTTCATTATATCTAGGGAAAGGGTTTCTAGGGCTAGTCAACTAGGGATATGGCTATTTGGCTGGCCCACTTGACTGTTGCTTTAGTCCTTCAAATTCTGCACATCCTTAGGCCTTATGCATCTACCCTTCTACCAATCTTGTTGTCCTTCACTGCAAGTACAAGAGTTAGGGCTCTTCTTTGACAGTAACCTAACAACCCTGCAACTATACATTGACTACCATCAATCTTCCCAACCATAGTCAATTATTTTACTGATCTAGGGCCCACAATATTGTCTTCATCTACGGATCTTCAAATCTTCCATCTAACAATGGTTTGAGTCCTCTAAAAACCATTGTTCTTGTGTATTGACAATTTGATCTTTGTTGTCCAATATATGAACAAATCTAAACTACTCCTCTTATCATCCTTCTAAAAATCTGTAGATGACTGAACTAGGGTCACAAATCAGCCACTAACATTCCATTGACTAATTTTGTATAGTTTGATTTAGATCTATGTCTAAAACTCTCTAGATATTCCACCAAAATCAACTCTTCTCCATGTCAATCCATTCTTCATATGGCACATTTATTCTGCATGCTCAATCTTATGCTCAGGTTCCACCCTCCTTTGGATCTTCTATCTCCACACATACTAAATCTGCAAACCATCTTCCATATCTACGGTCTATATTGAAAAAATAAACCTTGCTCTAAGGGTCACAACTATTCTTCTTCTACGCAAATTTGTCACGGCCATAAGGGCGTACCTTATGAACTAAACCTGCTAGGATATTTTCCTAACTAGGGCACTATACTTATGTACTTATAATTGTTGTAGAAAAAACCCTATCCACCCATTAAAAAAAAACCATGACTCTTGCCTCCATAAGAGACTCAACCTAGCTCATATGGATCCATAGATTCTAGGAATTTCTTTGACTAAATCTTGACATGAACTTTAGATCTCAATGTCGACCCTCAAACTAGGTTTACCTCAGTCAATATTATGCATGTGTCTACTTCTATTCTGGCTCTAAATTACAGTGAAATCCCTCCTCCATTTATGTTGGTCGTTATCACAAACCTTGCGGCCTACTAACCACCTAACCACCACAAGACAAGATCATATCAACCCTATCTTTTATTTCACGTAGAAAATCCAACCAACATGATTCAATATGATCTTGTAATGTACTAAAACAAGATACTGAATCCTTCCTACAATTTGCGGAAACAAAACACGATCGAACAATCACATATAATTAAGAGAAAGAAATTATCAATCACACAACACAAGATGTATATGGGGAAAGAAATTGATAAAATCCCCTCTATCTCTATTGTGTATTAAGTCAAGAAATCATGAAACAATACAATGCTTTATCTCTCATGATATTCTCCAACACTCTGCTAATTGTCTCCTACTGATCTAGGCAAAATCGGTCTAGTACATAGCTAATTCTCAACCTTCCTTTATCCTGCCTTCCTCACACAATTCCTAGGGAATTAGCTCCCTATTAATTAGGAAAATCAGCCTTCCTTGATTTCACAATCAATCATGTCATCCCAATAACTTTATAATTGCACATGGACAATTTTGTATGAATACAACTGATAGTTATGTTCCCTTTAGCCTCTGTCTCAACTGGGTCTTCCTCAGAACTAACATGCATTCAACTATTAATAGCAAATTATCAGTTATATGATTGATCGATCACTCATTGTGAATTAAATCTAATTTAATTAAGTGGACATCTCACTAGCTCATCACTCAGTTAGAACTAGTTAAACTAATTTTAACTCAATTAATTGAGTTAACTAATTCACACCTACACCCCACTAATGCATCAACTGCAACTGGACCCCCAAAATATTAGAATCTCTCTACATGCCTCATCTTACACCCTCATGATCCGGACATATGTAGGAACACAATAAAATACATAAATAAACATAAACACAAAGATGCAATAGGAATAACACTTCATTTCATTAATATCAAATACTGAAAAATGCTTACAGACAATGGAAAACAAACTAGCTCGGGCGATGGTAGCTTATCTCTAAGAAGAGATGTGGTGGCTACATGCCTCTGAAATTTGTTACAATCAGGCTCAAGGGCCTTTTTATTATTGAGAAATAAGAGAAAACCCTAACCCGAGGAGATGTAACACCAAGAGTTTATGGGCCCCGTTGGGGGTAGTGGGCAGCCAACTTCCCGGGATCGTAACTTGGTCATATGATCTTTGTTAGACGCACATGATACCGAGTTAGAAATATATCTCCAAGGACTACAAATGATAACATGATTTCTATGAAATCACCAAAACTTTCATGCCCAAAAAACGTCTTTGGGGCCTCAAAACGACTCTAGAAGTTCAGGACCCAAAAAACTGACAAAAATAGTAAATTGTGCTATAATTAAGGAAACTAAAAAACTGAAAGAGACAATGGCAAGATCCCAAGTGGAATAAGAGGGTGGCTACCAATATCCACCTAAACTTGAATTTCTTGAGCTAAATTAGTGATCATGACTTAGTCAACTGACCCAAGTTGTTATGATATGAAATTACAATTTTTGACCAATTTATTTAAGGGGAAAATAAATTAGACACCTCACATTCCTCACTCCTGGTACATCAAAATTCCTCACCAGTGCAGGTGCATTTTATTTTTATCCTTTCTGGTTGCCACAGTTTCTTGTTTCAAATTTCAACACTCCCTCTCGACAAGAAAGGAATTCAATCTATCTTGATCCAGTACCTTTGGAATTATTCATGCAACACTTCTATAGTGTTGTTTGCACCTGTAAATCCTAAAACTAAATAGCCTTTGAACAACTGAATCAATATAATGCATGTTGCATAAGAGTCTTATGACTGCTGCTAGCTACTACACCTGTCTACTGGACGCTCTACGTTGCTGCTAACATCTGAATCCGTGCCCTTTTCATTGTTGCCAACTCTGATTTGCGCTCCAGTATCTAACATCTGTCACTATGATTTATGTCTCCCTGACATCTGGCTGCATCAATCTAACTGGTCCTTCCTACTACTGTCGTATTTTGGACTCCTCATAGCTAGGTTCGATCCATGAGACACACCATCTCAATGGACCTTACCCAAATTTCTTATCTTGGGATTATGTCTAGACATCACCCCACCTTTCACCTGGAGGTATGGTTACATGTGCTCCCTTTGCCCATCTGGTTCGAAATTTCTCCCTCATGGAGGTCTCTACTTGAGTGGATGCTTCCACTTGGTCTCTTCTCTGCTTCTTCAATTTTGGCTTCTCCACAACCTTCTGAGACTACTTATAAGGTTGCATGTTGAGAGGTAATTTGTACTCCCTCTCAACAACCAAGTCTCTAACCACTTCTTTGCTCCTCAAAGCTTTGCATGCATCTGGTAACTCAATTGCATATATGTTCTTGACTCGCACACATTGTAATTTTCCCACTGTTACAAAATTTTCTAAAAAAGAGTTGATTTTAAATCGACGATATCTCCCTCATCCGAGCTCCGAATTGATTTTCCATATGGGTAGTTTTTCGTAAGGAGTCCAAATATGGTTTTTTTTTTTTTTTTTTTTACACCAAAATATTCATATATTCTTTGCAAAATTGTCGCCAAAAAAATTATTTCTCTAATATCATGTAGAAAATCTAACCAACAAGATTGAATCTGATCTTGTAATGTACTAAAACAAGATATTGAATCCTTCCTACAATTTTTGGAAACAAAACATGACGATCACACAATCACATATAAGTAAGAGAAATAAATTATCAATCACACAACACAAGATGTATCTGGGGAAAGCAACTGCTCAAAACCTCTCTATCTCTATTGTGTATTAATTCAAGGAATCATGAAACAATACAATTCTTAATCTCCCATGAGATTCTCCAACACTTTTCAAATTGTCTCCCGCTGATCTAGGCAAACTCGGTCTAGTACTTAACCAATTCTCAGCCTTCCTTCAACCTTCCTTGCTCATGCAATTCATAGGGAATTAGCTCCCTATTGATTAGGAAAATCAGTCTTCCTTGACTACGCAATCCATCATGGCATCCCAATGATTTTATAATTGCACATGGGAAATTTTGTATAAATACAACTGATAGTTATGTTCCCTTTAACCTCTGCCTCCACTGGGTCTTCCTCAGTACTGGCATGCATGCAGCTACTGATAGTGAATTATCAGTTATCTGATTGATCACAAATTATCAATTAAATCTAATTTAATTCACTGGTTGACCTCTCACTGGCTCATCACTTAGTTAGAACTATTTAAACCGATTTTAACTCATTAAATTGAGTTAACTAATTCACACCTACACCCCATGAATGCATCAACTGCAACTAGACCCCAAAAATATTAGATTAATCCCTCTACATGCCTCATCTTAGACCCTCAACTCAAATTTATTGAGCTAACTCAATCATCATGACTTAGTTAACTGAGACAAGTTGTTATGAGATGAAATTACAATTTATTGTCCAAATTATTTAAGGGAAAAATAAATTAGACGCCCCACATTCCTCACTCCTGGTGCATCAAAATTCCTCACCAATGTGGGTGCATATTTTTTTTGTCCTTTCTGGTTTCCAATTTAAATGTTTCTTGTTGCAAATTTTAACATTTCATAATTTGATGCGGCATTCACACAAAGACACCATTGAAATCACATGCCCAAATTCTCATGAGCAACCTCTCTTAAGCTCGATATGCCATAAGAGAACCAACAATATGCCATCCTACTTCCTAGATCGAACCGACCATTAAGGTATGCAACATTCTTGTGAACCCTCACATGATGATCTTGCTCTTGGAGGATGATCATGGCCTCCCTTTAGCAACCCTTACGCGACCCTCTTACTCGACCTACTTTAGGAATACATCTCTATTCGCCACCTTGATCAAATGAGCTCCTTCTCACTTGATGTTATTTCCTTCTTCCTAAGGCCAGCTCCTTAAATAGTTTTTCCTAGACCTATTAGGAACCCTCTAGAAATTACGGGTTTTATCCACTTAGACCTCAGGAAATATTAATTTTCCTTTTTAATTTTATTTTAGATTTTAAACCCCATCTTGGGTCCAAAATCCCTTTCCTTGGCTTCTTTGCCCACAAATCCTTTTGTGACCAAACTCACACAGACCCATCTCACTAGGCTTATGGAGTACATCCCAAGCTACAGAATTCAACAACATAGTCTAGTTGGAGTAATTTTTACTTGGTCAAGCTCTTGTAGTCAAGTGAGGGCTTGGTTGGGTTCCCAAGTTGCAAATTAAGTAAGGGTAGTTGTGAGGGAATGATATCTTATAGGGAGGTTCCAGGAATGCACATTAGGAATGAAAAGGCATGCTAACACATGTCCAACAATATAAATGCATGTTGAAGAGTGTTAGGGAGTGTTGGGGCATATCAAGGGATAACTAGGTCAAATGTATGGAAAGGAACGAATAAGAGTGTGTTCCAGGGAGTCTCAGCGAATTCAAGTGTGCTAAGGATGAAGTGTGTTAGGAGAAGTTCAGAATAGGATTTATAGGAGGCAGGCCTACAATTTTTATATGGGCTCAAAATAACAGTTTTAGACAAAGGGAGATCACTTTTTGCTAGGCACAACATTGTTTTGACTTTAGATATTTTTTTATATGAGATGTGGCACACTTTGACTACATGCTCATGTTTTAAACTTTTCTAGATAATTTCATATTGTACATTGTTGTGTATAAGTTTTGGGGCACTCAACTTGTGTCGGCTTATATATTGTGTGCCTTGTGCATCTTGTGGTTCTTGCAAACTCTCAGTTAATGTTCTACTGTTTATATGAAATGAACATACATGTGAAATATTTCCTAGGTAAGCTATATTGCTTAGTTGTTTTATGGCCATAGCTAGATCATGTGATCCTTGTCTTGGTAACTTGTTAAGTGGGACAAGTTGAGCTTGGACATGAGTGGAATAAGATGAGTTATAGGTAGTTATTAGGTGAACAAGGCACAATCTACTTGTAGTAGGTGAAATTGGTCAAGTTGTTACAGTTGAAGCAAGCCAATATTGTCACATGAACTACAGTAGCCAGGGAATTGACTAGGTTCCCAAGTTGTGAAAAAATGTAAAGGCTAGTTATGAGGACATGAGTGCCAAGACATGCTCAGGAATGCTAAGATGTGTCAGATAGTGTGAAGGCATTTCAAACATGCTAAGATGTGCCAAGTGATAAGGCATTCCAAGATGTGCAAGGGTGTGTCAATGCATGTGAGGGACTATCAAGGCAACAAAATGGAGAAACAAGTTAAACTACAAGTAAATGAACACATAAGAGGGTTAATAAGTCATCAATTTGACTTTTCCAAGAGGGTCATGATAGGCACAAATAGGTGCCAAGTGCAAAGTCTTAGTGCATTCTAAGTGCCAAGTCTTCCTTTGTTGCTTCTCATATACTTTCCAACAGTTGATCTCAATTAAATTTAATATTAAACCATGCCAAATCATACTAAGGCATGTCAACATATTCCATGCATGCATGCTATGAAGTGGAAGGGCATGTTGAAGAGTGCTAAGGTGTGCTATAGAGTGCTAATGCATGTTGAGGAGCGTTAAGGAGTACTAGGACAAAACATTAAGGGAGCACTATGTCAAAATTCATGGAATTTAATGAAATGAGGAACGTGTGCCAGGGACTAGTGTTAATGAGTGCTAGTTGTCATGCCAAGGATGGAGTGACAAGGTATGATAATGATTGGTAAGGAATGCCAGGGAATATAAAGGTAGGTTAAGAAGTCTCAAAGTGTCCTTGGGAGTTCCACCGTGTGCTAATTATATGTTCCAAATAGTGCCAAGATATACCAATGAATTCCATGTGCTAAGGATGTGCAGGGTGCTAGGGTATGTCAATATGTGTCAAGAAGTTTCAAGGAAACAAAATGAAGAACCAATAAGGGGGTTAATAAGTCGGGACTTTATCTTTTTAAAAAGGGGCATGCTAGCCACACTAATAATAGGTCCTAATACATGCCAAGTGCCATTGTGTGCCAAGTACTAATGTATGTCGATGCATTCAACCAAGGTGTTCTAGGGCATGCTAGGGACTACATGCATGCAACCACATGCTAGGAGAGTTCTATGTTGTGCTAGCGAATGCCACCATGTACTTGGGCGTCAGTGTCATGACAAGATGTTCTAGATACAAAGATATTCCAAGAAATTCAAGGTGCTAAGAAATGTTAGTGTGTGCCAAAGCATTAATTTAAGGTGTGCCCAGATTGTTGAGGAGTGTTAGGTATTTCTCATTAATATAATTGACAAAGTTTTATTATGTATTAAATAATATATTTCCTACACACACTAGTGGGAATTATCTAAAGGAAACTTTTTTAGATAATAAACTTAATAGATATGAATCATGTGTTGACTCATAGGAAAACGCTATTCAGCTAGTCATTACTTGAGGGAAATGATACACACTAATTACTTCTTAAAAAACTGACTGACTCTAACCACTATGGCCTTGGACATATTATAAAAAAGACTCCATAATAATTGTATTAATTTTTTATCTTTTTACAAAAAATATATTAACACACACATAACGTCATCAAAAACTCATTGGAATAATCAATGATGACGAACATTTTTTTACCGTCACCAAAAGTAAAAAAAAAGGTCATCGGTGAGGGTCATTAAAATTTCGTCACTTGAAGTGTCACCAAAGAGAGAATTAGTGATGGGCCTTTAACGACCCTCACCAAAAGTGTCATTGAAAATGGCTTTGGTGATAGACCTTAAAGGACCGTCACTATATACACTTACAGCGACGCTTTTTTAAGGACCGTCACCATATGTGACATTGGTGACGGACCTTAAAGGTCCATCACAAGCATGACCCTCACCAATGTCCTTTTTTCTTATAGTGCTCCATCCTCTGAGATTTCCTGTTACTTTCCAGTTTGCTGATTACATTCATCTTTACTCTGTTTGAAATTTGTACAAATAACACTGTCTTCAAATTTCTGTTGTGCATCAACCTCTGCCAATTGATCGTTACGTTCTTGATTTTTTTCTTTTCTTCTCCTCTTCATAGCCTTTTCTAGACTAACTGTACCTCCTTGTACTGAATTCTCTTTATACATCTTTGTCCTAATATCTTCCATAGTACAATATTTAGTAAGAGTCCTTTCCACTAATGTTCCACTATATCCTTTCAAGACAACTTCTTTTCCATTAACTATCAATACAGATTCATAATTTTTTAATAAAAATGGAAGAGATAATCCCATTACCTCAAGTTTTTTCTCTATACATAGACTCTTATTTGATCCTGTCATAAGAATATCTTCATACTTCTCTTCTTCTTTTGAAATATTCAATTTCATTTTGCTTTCAGACTAGTTTCCATCTCTTTGCCAAATCTTACTAGATTCATCATCTCTAACTCCCTTAGTAGTCTTCAACAATTCTCCATCTTTAGTGTCTTTGAACACATGTTCCACCAAGAACTGTTCCATTACAACCATCTCTTCTAACATCTTCACTTCTTTAACAATTTTCATAAACATATCTTGTAAAGATTGTTCATCAACTGTGTACATACATAAATCATCAGTTTCAAAAATACTAAGATCCTCTTTCTTTGAGGTCTCTATCATCACATCGCTTTGTTGATCCGAACTTGTCCAATAGTTCATAAATTCATCATAATTCCTTCCTCAACAAGGTAATATTCTTGCTGAGGCCTATGATAGTCATCTTTCATCTCTAACTCAGTTTCTCTGAGTTCCTCTCTTAATCTAATATACATTCTCCTATTTGTCTACTTTTGCAACAACTTCCAATTTATCTTCTTTCTTTTCATAGTCAAACCATAACTTTGAATCTTCTCACACTTTTCTAGCAACATTATTATTACATCAATACTTGCTTTCAACTTTTCAATTTCTCTGCCAAATACTTCTTGACTCATTTCCTTTCCTTTTCAATTCTCCTTGGCATCTCTCTCTCTTCTGTCGCGGCTTCTCTCTGAACCACTGTTATGACTATTAGTAGTCACTTTCTCCTTCATCTCTATGAGCTCCTTATTCACTATGAGATGTAATAATCCTCTGCAAAAACAAGTCCTCCCTGCTACTACTTACCTCACAAATACCCTCTTTGGACTTGGTCTTTTGTCAAGCACTGGTTCTCTATCTTTGGAACCTCTTGAGCACGCTCTTCTTCTCTCTCTAGGCTTATATCCTCAACTCACCTTCTCTTGAGAACACTTCAGTTGTTCTCCCTATCCAACCTTTAGTTGGAATATTTAGGTTCACTTCCACTAACACAACCCTTCTCTCTCTTTACACAGTCTGCTACTGTGTGTTGATGCTATCATTCCATCCCTTATGGACCAAACATCATAATATGATTCATACCTGAGAGATATTCAAATGATCTATCTCTTTGAGTTTCCACTGTCTTGGACAATACACACGCTTCTTTACTTTTTGCTATGTGCATTTTAGTTCTTCTGTCAACTAAATTTATTTTCTTGCTGAGTACGTTCATTTTCATTTTATTTCATTACAACATTTATGCTACAATTTCTTCATTCACTTCTTTGTTACAACTACTTGACTGAAACTTCTATTGCTACTTATATCATTGAAGTTCTTAAAACCTGTAAAACCTCTACCTAATTCTGTCTTTCTCAAATCTTTTCCAAAATCTACCTTTGATGAAATGCTAAAGCTCTCATTACCTGCAATATCTCAGAATCCTCTATGCATAAAATCTCTAGTGTCCTTTTCTCCCTCTGTATTGAATCCATTATAATGCAAATGATATACATGCTGGAAATAAAATTCAATATCTCAACAAACCTTCACAAAGCATTAGTCTCTATTATGATACCAATTGATGCAGGGTATAATGTCAAACTCTATATCCTTCTAGAGCTAACATTAGACCCCACTAAACCCTAGGCTAGACTATGCAAATTGCTTTGCTCTTACTTAAATCGCAAGCAGAAACTTAATTTCCCATGTAGACAACATTCAAAACTCTTTATAAATCGCAAAAATAATGATTTGAGTGAGATCCCCCCTTTAATTGTATCAAAAATAATTACAGGTCTCAATCTTTACCTCAAATCATATTTTTCAAAATTATGTCGATACCAAATCACCGATTATAACAATTCACCACTGATTTCACACAGATCCATTCACCAATTTGCGATTGCAATGATCACAGGTTTATAAAAATACGACGAAGTGATCACACATTTAATTTCTGATATGTCATTCCATGTCTTTTACACTTAGATTGTAATAAAATTCATTTATCAATTCGCAAAAAAACTTAATTGATGATTTTTCCGATTTGTAATTGATTGCAAGATCTAAATCTGTGAAATTTTTATTCACAATTCGCAGATCTTATGCATCCGATCTTCGCACTTCAAATGTCCACCGTTGACCTTCACAACTCCAATCCAATGGGTGCTATATAATATAGCACAAATATTAGCATGATAGATAACACTCTGAAAGTATGTGATAAAAGATATTTTTCCTTATAATCAGGGTACTATGTGTCACCTTTTTACTTGATCACATACTTTATAAAAATACCGGTTGTTGGAATGAAGTCCCATGATATACCATCTATGGTTTTGAAGACATGTGATACACCACTTATGGGGTTAAAGGACTGTTTTACTTAGTCATATGCTATGCTCCCGGTTCATGGTTCCAAGCACACAAGGTTCAAACAAAATTTAAAACACAGATTTTATATAAAGCAATATGATATAAAAAAAAGTTAGAAATGTTTAAGCCCACAAATTTGAAATAAAACTTGCAACGCTATTACTGATAATTCCAAATTAAAACACATCAATAGAGAATGATACCAGTTTTGTCGAAATTGATTTTACACAGGCTTTAAAAGAATTCCACACCAGAAATGAGACTTGCACACCACTCTTGAATCAATTACTCATAAAAATTACAGAATTTATATCTCTTATCGGCTTGATTATATCAAGTATTCCAAATCCTTGTCTTCTCAACTCTTTCACACTTTCACTTTACTCTCTAACCATTAGCTTCTCCCAATTATTCAAAAGGTCACAATTTATACAAATACATATTCATGAACCAATTTAGTTCAGATCTAGTAATTTCTAATTTCTTCCTTAAGTATCTCTTCAGCTCCACTCCTTTCTCAAACAAAATCCTAAATTAAGCTTTTAAATCCCTCAAATCCTCACTCCTAGGATTACTCATTTGTCTCTAAGATCTCTTCATTCACGACATATTCTCCACAATTTTAATTTACAATTTAAAATTTCCTCAAACTGAACTAAACTTAAGAAAATAAATAAAATGATTAAGGGAACCCACTCCCTTTAGTAAATGTGAAATAAGACTCATGGGTATTATAAGTTTTGAAGAATTCTCCTGCATCACATAGGCATGTGTATCTAAAATTTTAGAGTTTAAATATTCAAAACTACCGCAAACTAAACTTAATTGAACGGAAATTCATGGGAGCAAGTAAACCAACAACCCAAAAGAAAAAAATGAAAAGATAAAAGATGTTAATGGAATACCATAATTCTAATAAGACTTTCACAATCCATTTGTGCTTCATCATAATCGGTTGGACATGTTTAGCCACATTTTCTGGAAGCTTTTGGCCTCAAAAGTTTTAAATTTCAAGACTTACATACATATCCCAGAATCTCAACCTATCTCTATCCATAAGTTAGGCTTTTTACTCTAGGACAGGCATGTGTATCTAAAATTTCAGAGTTTAAATATTCGAAACTGCCACAAACTAAACTAAATTGAATCAAAATTCATGGGAGTAAGTAAACGAGCAACCCAACAGAAAAAATTGAAAAGATAAAATGTGTTAATGGAATAATAGAATTCTGATAATACCTTCACAGTCTATTTGCACTTCATCATAATCAGTTGGAACTGTTTAGCCACATCTTCTAGAAGCTTTTTGGCCTCGGCATCCCTACTCTTCCCTAGGGTTTTGATTTCTCATAACTTGCAAAGGTGCCTTGACCCAATTGAAGCGAGTTGGTTGTACCGAATCAAATAGCCCAATCAATCACATCACCTTGAAAAATTTGCAGCCCGATTTGTAAATGGATTATTTTCAACATCATTTTCTTTATTCTATTATTTCTATAACTGATTTCTAACAATATTTAATCCTTAGGTAGAGACTATTTCAATCATCTAACATCAAAATCAATGGTGCACAATGATACTAGTGGCAGTTGAGGGGAGTTTTTTTCAAATAAGGATGCTTTACAGCATAATAAGATATTAAATAATTCTAATTAATCTATTACTTTTTAAAAGTATAATAAATTATATTAATTTTAATGACATTAATCATCATCATTATGTAAATTAAACTTTATATTATATTTTTATTATTCGTTAATATATTATATAAAATTTTATTCTTTTTTAGGACAACCATCTCCAGTTGCTATTCGCAAATGCAAGTTGACTCGTCACCATTATTCAAGGAAAACCACTCCACCTAGAATAACCCACTGGTGGTACATAAGGGGGCGAGCTTTCACTCCTGCCAAATGCCTCTGGGTCTGGGGTGGTTAACGTATTTCCTTAAGTCTGGGGAAGACAAGATCTTAGCCAATAAGAACCAGTTTTAAAGCATACTTCAAGATATATATAACTTTCAATTATTTCAATTCATTTTTGAATGTATAAATGGATTTAATATCATAAAAAAATTCATAAAACATTTGGATTGTGTAAAAGACACAATTTCAATTTGTAATTTCAACAAATATTTGGGAGATTTTAAACAAACTTACCAAAAAATATACCTAAAAAAAGAGAGAATATAAAACAATGAATCTAGTTGAAATTTTTAACCATAATATTTCTCTTTAATTTTTATTTATTTTGTGAATAAAAGTACTTCATATTCCTCTAAAAGCAGGTTTACATGGATCGCTTGAGCATAAATTTCATCAAAATCCAAAAAATACGATCTCCTCAAACAGTCACAAGATCCTAGAACCACCAAAACATCATTGAAATAATAACAATGCCCCAATTTAAGAGAAGTTGATGATTTCCAACAAGAATTTAGGCTCCTCATAAATTGAGAAAAATTCAGAGAAGGACTCTACATAAATTGAGGACACATGCACATTAGTACTAATTGACTTAAAGACCAGAAAAATTATATCTCTGAACCCAGAAGAGACCAGAGCTCCAAACCCAAAGCATCCTTTGACAGAGCATAGAATAAGCATGTTGATCCTTAGTATTTTAAAGCATCCAGTACATGAAATATTGACTTCCCTCTACCATGAACAGAGAAACCACATTCTCATAAGCACACATACTCATTCATTCCAAAACATGTCACACTGAAAGCATATGATAAAAGGTTACAAGCAGGTGCTAGACCCCGAATGTCATAAAAGAAAATATAGAAACTACCAAAAAAATACCAAGTAAACATTATATGTGTGCCAAAAATGGGAAACCTCCAACTCGAGAGCATATATAACAAAAATAATAACCACTCCAGATACTCATACCATGATCGATCAAACTATGAAGAGTTGTACAAAACATAATTTCTCCAATTGAATTCAACAGAGCATGTCAAGAAAAAATAACTATCATATTAACTCTATTCGCAATCCTTTTGATAAAAAAAATAACAGCAAAAGGAACTCATATTTCTATCCACTCTATCACTGATCAGAAGAGAAAATACTGGGGGTTTTTCCTTGATCCAATGAAGGATTAGTAAGGTCCTTAGAGGTAAAATCATTGACCAGAAAACCTTCAACACAAGCCAACCTAGTGTCCACGATATCAAAATAGTATCACAGGTTATTAAGGTTTGTTTTACCATATTAAAGGGAGGAAAATATATTTCAGGTATCGAATTGTTTATCCCGAACTCCCAAGTGAAGAAAAGTAGGAATTTGTTGGTGTTAGAGGAGCGAGTTGAGAAAATGAAGGTTTTTCTTTTAAGATATTCCAAGGTCTGGAACCCACTTTGAACTCTCCCCAATCACCTCATAATATAAGTGATAAGGTCGACCATTGACCTCTTTACTTTCCAGCAACAAAATATCTTCTCAGAATTCTAAAGGAACTACATCAAATTAGGTGGCCATTTAGTAATAGGAAAACTAAAATCATCTCTTTCTGCTAACATTGCCTCTGTCACCATTCCTAAAAATCATCCTTTTCTAAGGAGGCATGTGAGAAGCAATCAATGAACACATGGAACATGAAGAACAAGAACCACTAACCTCAAAACCAAAGAAAGTCTAGAATTTAACCTCCTTGAAAACCCGATTTGGTTATCAACAAGTCATCATCAAAAGACCATACAACAAGGGAAAATTTAGGTATCTTTGTAATTTCATAAAAATTCAAGGACATGATAGGATCCCTCCAACAAGAAGTAGAGAAAGGACCAAATATAACAAGTCTATGACAACTCTGAGAAATATATATATTGTGAAGACCCTAGGCAAGAAAATCAAACCACACTAGTGCAGATAACGAGAATTCCAACCCAACAATAGGTATCATAACTACCATTCAATGGAAAGCATCATGAGGAAAATAACAAAAAGATAAAAATTTGTCCAATTGAAGGAACCAAAGAGAAAATTGATCGAAATAAATGGAGACACTGAACCAAAAATCCAACACAAAAATCACTCTTTCAACGACCATTATAAAGCTAGCACTGTGAGTAGAATTGAAAATAAACCACAAGACTGAAGATGAATGAAAATGATAGTTAAAATGATAGACAAAATCCAATGAACCAGACTGTAAAAGAAACAATATTATCTTAGAGTAATAACACAACCAGTTGATACAATAACTAGAGATGGGCTCGACAACTTCTAATGGACACACCTTAACAGGACTAAGCCCACCTTTCCAACACATAATAATATACCACTTTGAGAAACCATGAATGAACATAACTCTGACCACCTCACAACACCTGAGGGAGGACGAGGAGCATACCTCACCTCTAGTCATAACAGCTTCATGCCATTTCCAACCTATCGACATAACTACCTATTTAAAGATGCAGACCCAATTGTTACCATGTCATCCCTCCAGAATGCTCACCTTCCACAACATTTAACTTGATAGGACATATGTTCTAAGTGGCACACCTCCCAACCATCCACCCCTATCTAGAATGTCACCCTATGAGAGTAATATGTGTATTTAATTACCTTATATAAATAGCTAACATTAAAATATTTTACTTGATTTAGATATTGAAATTTTTATTGATGTACCACATTCTCCATATTAAAATGATTTGCTGCAAATGATATATTTTTAAATATACATTAGTATTGCACAATGAAACTTTTTATTTATGGTCCATATGGAATATTTTTATTTTTATTAATATTTTTTAAATTGTCCATATCAATTCTATACAAAGAATTGAATAAATTACACATCCCCTTTTTATTGGGAAATAACTGAAATATTTTACTTTTAATTATTTCTTCCTCTTGAATATATGTATGTTAATATTGAAACATATTAATTACATGGATATTCAAATAATGTTAATATTATTTTATTTTATTTTATTTTTTCAAATATTTAATTTATATGTGAAAGTGAGATATTTTTACAACACACTTTGTACTAAGTATTACTATTCACAACAAACAAAGTAATCATATTGAAAACTATATTATAGATGTTTTATAATACCTTTCATTGAAACTAATCAAATATTTATATTCGTTTATGTGTTCATTATAGCCACCATTTTTTTAGAATATATTTTATTTTTATTTGAAAAGAGACACATGAAATAAAGTTTCTCAAGCACTAATGGAATCAGTGTGTACCATCATACTAGGTTGTAGAGAGTGGCTCTCCACAATAATTATCCATATTCATGTCTATTTTGGAATAAATATTCAAAGTTTAACTTAATTATCAATTATTATTGGGTCAATGGTATCATTTCATCTTTATGGAATATCCACAAAATATTAGTAGTCTATATTGAAATATATCTAAAAGTTAATTATGAGATTTTCACATTTTAGTTTAATTATAAAAATGTGATGTCCACTTATATAATTAACTATGATTACTTAATATTATATTAGTATTATTACATATTTTATATTGATTCTTTTTATAATTATTATAATAGGTATAACTATTTTGGAATAGGACTATCATAATTTTAAATAAATAAATAATTATTATAAATAATTATTAGGTGAATGGTGCAGATTTAATGCCGATGGAATATTCTAGAATATTTTCAGTAGTATACATAAATTAAAGTTTAAGATGTATCTCAAAAGTAATTATAATTTTTTTGTTGTTTTAATTAAATTTATAAATTAAAGAAAATGTCATATGAAATGATAAATGTGATTATTTACCAATCATTTATTTTATTATAACAATAATTTCTTAAAATATAATTAGTTTTTTAAGTTTATAATTTTTTAAAATTTTAATAATATAAAATATATATATATATTTTTTTTTATATTTATCAACCATTTAATTATAGTTAAATCTTTTGATGTGTTAAATATTTTGCAGTGATTTTGTGGGAAATACATATTTCCCACGCTATAGTATCATTAATGATGTAGGGTAATATATGTCCATTTCCTAGGCTATAGCCTTATTAATGTTGTTGGGCAATACAAGATCATCGTTAAATTTAAACAAATTTAAATCTAAAAGTGAGCATATACTACCCAACCACATTAATAAGGCTAAAACCTAGAAAATAATGGTTGTCATTATGTCGATTTGATCTCCTTATCATGTACAAATTTATTTATTTATGAAATTTCAAGATGTGACCCATAGCTAAGCATTAAACAACGCCCAGGCTGGGAGATCTATACGAGTAGCAGGATCCACTTGATATCTCGACCTGTGTGATATTTAAGGTTGGGGCTCATTCTTTAATGTACAAAATGAGCTCTCGTAAAGCTACGACAAATTTTATGAAACGTCAAAAAGGGAGTTATCTATGGAAGTGGAGGAATTGCTCGGACGGACAAAAGTGGCCGGAATCCGAGATTTTTTTTTAAGAAATATTGCAGTAGAAGTGTTTGAATCATTTTTTTTTATGGTGGAAATGGATTCAACACCATCAAAAACCTTTAGATCACACAAAATATTGAATTTTGATAACTATAATCTAGATTTACAAAAATCCATGCCAAAATTTTGTAAAATTTTACTAGAATTTCCATGATTTTCAAAGCAAAAAAGTAATCTAGTTAGACTAGGGCATCAAAAAGTCTACCACCATTAATTTTTATTTTAAGAAAAGAATATTTTTTTTAGGTTTTCTTTTTTAAATTTATAAAGCGAGAAAATATCAAATAAATGAAGTTTCTTATAACCAAAAATATATTACTTGTATGTATATGCATATAGTAAAATATTCAATTTTATTAATTTTTTAATATTTAAAAGTAATTTTTGTAGGATTTGGATTTTTTATAATAAATATAATGTTGAATGAATGAAATACTTGAAAGTTAGAGTAATATAGAAAAAGGAATACATTGATCACAAAAAAACACAAATTTTATTTTGGGAAAATTTAATTGAAGAAAATGCAAGTAAGGTGAGAATAATATGCTTTGTGTTCACTAAAGTGGAAATATGAAAACGCAACAGAAGATAAACCTAAATCCAATAGGATTTGTCTTTAGTTCTACATTTTTGAGTTGTGATTGAGAGAATTTGGCGAAAAACATTGAGCTTAAATCTTCATTTGTGTTATCTAAACTAGTTTTTTGACTATATGTATGGATTCAACACCCTAAAAAACCCTTAGGGAACTTTGATTGTGAAAATTATATGGATAAAACTTGTGATTTCAATAAATTCCAGCCGGATTTTATAGAAATTAGACCAGAAAAATCCACCGAAAAATCTTTCAAAAAGTTGCACTAAAGACAACTCGAAACCCAATATGTTCTACTCTTTAACTTCTCACTCTAGTTGCTCTCTTCAACTATGAAACAAACTATAATAACATAAAATGGAACCCATACTCTTCATAGTGGAATGATATTTAGCATAGATCGATGGCCAATTACAAGTGAGGGCTGACTTCCTCAACCCTCGGAATTCTAGAGTTTTTTGGAAATTCCAAATGTGGCTATCCTCATTTTCATCAGTAATTGGGATTGATGCATCACATCCTCTCATATGATGGTAATCAACATGGTAAGTACACTTCTTGGATATATAACTTTTGCATCTATAGGAACTTTGATTTATTTGATCATTACATGTTGGAAAGGCCTACTAGTGTAGATCAGCATTCTATGGTTCAATGCTAAAGTGAGAAAGTTTTGACCCCCAAAAAATGTCACTTAATGTCTCAAAATGGATTTGGAAGGTTTCAAACTCAAATTCTTCAAGCCTATACCTACGATTAAAAATGACCCTACAAGCTAATTCCTCCAATTTATCCCCACTTTAGAAGCATTAATATATATGAAAAATAATATAATGATCCCATATCAATAAACAACATGAAAAAACCTGATAGAATCTTACCATTATACTTTTACCTTTACTTTCGTAAAGAAAATAAATGTGATACAATCTTACTATCGTGCTTTTATCTTTACTTATATAAAGGATTCATACTCTGATATGTACTATGTATCAATGATTTAAGTAAATTCGTGTTGGAGATTCCATAGAAGATGGATCTTTGTATTTTACATGTGGTTTCATCTTTAGTTTTAATAATTCCAAGAACGAATTTAATTTCTTCATTAAAATTATGTTTTATGTTTAAAGTTTGTACTATTGTGTGTGCTATAAGATTTTCAAAAACTCTTTTCACAAGTATATTTAAAAATGACATCTAATTCTAATATTGAAATTAAATTTTGGTATCTTTGTGGGATAAATTGTGATGGCTATGAACATATGCCACATTATGAATCAATGTAACTCTATGTGACTCAACTTATTTTTTATAGGTGTGCTTATTCCTTTCAATATATGTAATTTCAAGAATATTCCAAGTTTCTCTAGACCCATTTGAAGCTACAATATTGGGAAGAATCCCCCCACCCATGCTTTATTGAATGAGAGATAATATGACTACATCACCCTTCCTATTAGCTATAATTTTATCATTTGGTCTTGTCTCATAGACTATAGGTTTCTTGTTTTCGGGTTTTTTCAAATCCATTCAAATTAATGTGGCATAACTCATCTATTCAGAATATACTTCCTATTTTGATAGACCAAATATAATATTTGTTACCAATTAAAATACGATACAAGAATAAATATATGTTCACAAATATAGATATCTTTTCTGCCATCTATATTTTCTCATTAATAATCACAAAAACATATTTATCTTATTTTCCCTTCTCTTATTACATCACCACCTTTAATATATGTATTGGGGCACCTATACAATAGTGTGCTAGAAATGTTTCTAGCATGTTTGAGAGTTGTAGTTATCAATGTTGTGTTTGTTTCTTCATTTCTCAACTTGGGGATGGGAGTTCTATGAGCTGGTGCCTATGATTGGAAGGCAAATTTTCATATAATGCTAGATATTTCCAACTAAAACCATTAATAGATAAGTAATCACATCATTATTGTTTTTATAATAATATTTTATTCATATGGTTGCATTTGAATGTGAACAATATGCATTAGAAAAGAGAATGTCAACATCAAACAATATTTTCCTAGGAATATAGTATGGGTTGTCTAGGAATTATTTATGTCTATATTATAACATTGTCACAACTATCAACACATGCAAGATAATGCACATTTTAACACTTGTTGTATACATTAAAATAAACCCATTCAAAATGATGGAATTTTCTTTGTGGGTATTAATAATTATGCTAAAATTAGGAAAGAATCATAATTATCTTTATGTGAAATTCTTTTATATACATAATTTTCTACATTCTTCATTATAAATAGCTAATAATATAATCCTTATATCTTGGAATGGTTATGTTCATAATTTGATGAGAATATTTGTGTATATCATGTGTTGGGTATATGTTACATTATTTGCAAAAGTTTTCCCATGTGTTTTGCATTGTGTTAGGTGAAACAAGAGAGTAGTAGGGGATGAAGTCTCTTTCCTTGGGGATTGTAGTGTAGGTGGAAACCCTTTTGCACAAGAGTTTTGGGGAAGTTCCCACCCAAAAAAATTTGGAAGTTTTTTTGCATTCATTTTTAGTTTTTTTTTTCAGCACATTGTTTTTGCCTCGAGTTGCTTTATGGCACATGGTGGTTTTTCCAATGGTTTTGTAGTTTTAGTTAAGGAACTATGGTTATATTGTAATCAACAGTAAACAGATTGGTTATTTATGGATGCCAAGGTTTATATATATATATATATATATATATATATAGATAAAGAGAAATATATTTAAAAATCTTGTTGGGTTTCGTTGTTTGGGTTTCTATGATAAAATATATGTGTTAATATGTGTTTTTTCCATTGCATCTTTTATATTTTAATTAAAAATGTGTTAACATAAATTAATTGCATGAAGTTAAAACTTATGTTTTGTATTCAACTAGGTTTTTCTTCAAGGGGACACTTTTTTTCCATAGGGGTTTTTCTTGGGCCTGTGGTAGACGATGTTATAGTGGGAGATATATAGAATCGATTCTTTTGGAGAAAGGAAATGACAGCTAGTTCAATAATAAAGATTGTGCTATTTAATAGGAAGAGTTTTGAGATGTGGAATATCAAAATGGAAGATATTTTTGTGGATACATATTAGTGGATCTATGTGGATCTAGGTAATGTACCAAGAAGGACCTCGATAGAATGCTAGATGAAATTGGATTGAAAGAAAAAAAATACAATATTTTTTCGTCTCTTAGATTCAATATTATTGAATGTTATAGGAAAAGATATAGTGAACTTATTGTGGAATAAGTTAGGGAGTTTGTTCCAGTTTAAGTATGTGGTCGATAGATTGTTCCTATAGAAAACATCTTATAATCTTAGGATGAAGGATGAGGACTCACTGAGAGAGCATATTTGTTCCTGCAATACTATGATGAGTCAACTATTATCCGTCGATATTAAAATTTCAAATGAACTTAAGTGCATCAATTTGTATTGTTCTTTACTAGACTCATGAGATAGTTTGGTTGTTTCCATAGGTAGTCATTCAACTACCTTATATTTGGATGACATAGTCTCATCCTTGTTATTGGATGATATGAGATAGAAAATTATGCAAAGTCAGAATACATAACCCTTGTTTCTAAGAGGATGTTCCATAATATAAATAAAAATTTCCTTATGTGGAATACCTAAATTTGGAGGAATATCTAAATCTGTAAGAAAAATTGTAAAGATATGTTAGAGATACATAAACGAATGACATTACAATAAATATTGTAAATCCAAAATTGTTGAGAAAGGGACGGGATATGATTATTCTTATTCCATAAAAGTGAAAATCTCCTCAAATGAAGGAGGGGATGTCTATTTTTCTTCTTCAAGTGCACATGAGGATCATGAAGCATGGATTGTTGACTTAGTTACATCCTTTCATATGACTCCTCACAAGGAATGGTTTTATGAGAATGAAATATACGATAGTTGTGATGTTTTATATAGAGAGGAAAAACAACCAAAATCATAGGAAGACAAAAATTCAAGTTGAAACTCATGGGTGGAAGGATTAGAATTATCCTTGGTGTTTTTCACATTCTAGGATTGGATAGAAATTTGATTTCTATAAGCAAGATTAGTTGGTGTAAAAAAAATATTTGAAAATATATTTGTAGGATGGTTTGAGAAGCAATGGTATTTATAAGGGGATTTAATATTGGAGCTCTTTATAAGTTGTTTGGAAACATTGTTAGTGATGGGTGCAACAGTTCCATTGTTCTTGAGAGGAGCAGGAGAATGAAAGGATCTTGTAGCCTATGGAAGAAATATTATGATCTGGCATCAAAGACAAGGATATAACACATAGAAGGGCCTTCGAATAATATATGGTAATTTTATGGTAGAAGGTATGTATAATTTCCCCTTGTATTTATATTTCTATGAAAATTGTTTATATGGGAAAAAAATGGAGTAAGATTCTCCACTAGTTCTCCAAGGTAAAAGAGAATATTAGCGTTGGTGCATAATTATATGTTTAGACTTTCTTTGGTTCCAACACTGAGTAAATACATGTATTATATATCATTTTTAGCTGAGATATTGTGGACTACATGGATTTATTACCTTGGGAAGAGATTTAAAGTATTTGAAAAATTCAAAGAGTTTAAGGGTCTTGTACAAAATTAGACAGAGAAGAAAACTAAGGTGCCTAGGAAAGATAATGGTAGAGTATTATGCAGGAATGAATTCAAAGAATTTCGTAAGAAGTACAATATAACAAGGTAGAATACTACTCCATACACAACTAAGGAAAATGGAATTGCAAAAAGGTTGACTAAGACACAAATGGAGAAAGTAAGGAGCATGATCAATGGTGGGGGTTAGGATAAGAATTATGGGTAGAAGTAGTGAAAATTGTGTGTTACCTAGTAAATAGATCACCCACATTGGTGTTAGATGATAATAAACCACTTAAGGTATGGTCTTGTAAGAAACCTTATCTTTAACATGTTCAAATAGTTAGATGTTATGTTTATGTAATTGTTCCAAGGAGATTAAGTAATATAGATGTTGGGAAACATATTGAGAGGGGGGGGTTGAATCAGTATTTAGAGCTTACTCAAAACTTTTACTTTTTCCTTAATAAATTTCATACGTGACTTTAATTAACCCAACTTGCATATATATGCAGCTATCTTTAATAAAAATTGTGTATGTCCAGAGATCTTATTATGCAGATAATTCTTTACTTAGATCATTGCATCATTCATTCATCAGATGTTTAGTAAGCAGTAAAAATGTGTAGTAAGAATATAATAAATAATCACACATAAGAAACACACATGAACACCAGGATTTAAGGTGGAAACCTAATTCAGGAGAAAACCACCATTTTCATCATCTCTGTCTTCAATATTTATTATAAAGAAAACTTCTTACAACCATGTATTGGTGCAGACTCACACCAGCACGCAGGTACCCACCTGCAGAAGGCTGCAACCTTCTCTCGTTCTCTAGCTACTACTCAAAGGGAGCTCTAGCCCCCTGATCTCCTTTACCAGCCTCTCCTGGAAGGGAGATACTACCCCCTGATCTCATTTACCAGCCACTCCTGGAAGGGAGCTAGGACCCCCTGATCTCGTTTACCAGCTACTACTGGAAAGGAGCTACTACCCCCTCACTCAAGGCTTCGACCCTCAGCTCCACCATGGACCACGTTTCATCAATTTTCATACTAGATCCAACAGCTTCCACACAACACACCTTGTAGGCCTCTTTTCATCAGATTTTCAGACTAGACCCACTCCACACATTTAAGCTCAAAGAATATACATCAAACTGAAACTTATAACCCATTCAATTCATTTATTAAATCATCAACCAATCAACCAATCAACCATTGATCATAATAAACTAGCAGCATAATTAGTATTCAAACAACTCAGATCTGTATCAAGACATCTTGATAGACAGTAGTAATACAACAAAACAGATCAGATATTTCCTTCTGCACACTTCAACAAAACCCTAGATTCCATACACACTTTTACTTCACTGAACCCGCGTATATATGCACTTTCACAGAGACAAACTTGTGTATATATCTGCAACTATTTCAGGTCTGACCTTAGATTCCATATGAGCTTTTTCTGAAACTAACCTGTGTATATACGCGCTTTTGCTGTGACGAACCTGTGTATAGATTTGTAAAAATTGCAGGGTTGTGCAACACTTCAGAACATATAAACAGCTCAGATCTTACCCTTCACTTCAGAAAACATTTGCCACATCTCAGATCTAAACATTCCATAAATAGATCTAGAAGATATATAGTCATTTCAAGTCTAGAGATCCTGATCCATCATTTTATTCATAGGTGCATTATTAATTCAGATCTATCAATAAATTGTAACCCATTCCATGTAGATACACTTCAGAGTGAAGTATTCATTCAATACCTAGACATCAGAATAGATATGCAGATACAAACTCAAACCTGAACAATCATTAATTCAAATATCATACGCTACTTTGATTCACTGAAGCCATGTACATACATGATTTTCAGCACACCAACCTGTGTATGTCTCAGTGCATACTGTTTTCATAACTTGGAGAAAGCCATAACTGCCATACACGCTTTTCATAAAGCAAACCCGTGTATGTACGCGCTTTTACTGAGACCAACTAGCATATAGATCTATAAATGTAAATTTTACAGAACATACCATACCTATAAAACTTACCGAGATTTCTTCATTTTCTTCAGCAAACTTGCACCAGTTCTTCATCATTTCTTCAGAGATCATACTAGAGATTCATCATCATATTCAGATCTAGAAATATTGAACCCTCATTATATCCATGGGTGCATCATAGATTCAGATCTATCAATTAAGAACAGAGTTCATCCATGCAGATATTCCTTAGAGAAATTTATTCATTAATAACCCTTACACATGCACACATTTTCACTCTGATCTTCTTCTCCTTATATAGTTTTAGCCTTTACCAATACCATGAGCCAAAACCACACTGCTTCTGAAGATATTCTTAGACGGAATCAAATATACAATTCAACGATCAATACTATGGGCTAATACCATGGTAAGGCCCCTTGGTATTATAAATTTGGAGCACAAACAGGAAAACGTGACTTGGGACATACATACCCGCGTATATATGTGACTTGATCTTTACAAACCCACGTATGCATTGTGACATATTATATTTATCATTTCTCTGGCACTTGCTAGAATTCTTTTCTCTATCACATTTGAACTGATCTGTAGATACATTATTCTTACATCATTAACAAATAGGTTGCTTATCATAGGCAACTCATCAAGTAGGTTTCCATCAAGTAGGTTGCCATCAAGGACAACACATTACATCATATTGCCAAAAATATCCCCCTTTGGACTTAATGGCAACCACGATGGTGTTTTGATCACCACAACGGATAGATACATTAATCATAACCATTATTCAAACACCATGATACTCTCCCCCTTTGACATCAAGGGAAAAGGGCAGATCAAAACCAAAACAAGGTTTCTCTTCCCTTGTAGAAAGATGAGCTCTGTAGATCTGAAGTGCACTGAATTTACCATGCTCCCCCTGAGTTCATGCTGAATCTTTAGACATATTTTTCAATGAAGTACATGACTCTATAACTCAAACTAGTATGACCTTTCCTATCACCAAGGATTCATACTTACATCAATGATCCAACCAAGTGGAATTACATATTTGACTGAACTACCCAACCAAGTGGGTTTACAAATTTGACCAAGTCCTTACATGAATGAATATAACAATTTTACATCATAGGTCTCAGCATGACCTTTTCATCAAATTACAGAAATTACTTTTTATAAACAAGACCAAAGAATCTCAATCATGAGATCAGACCATATAAAACACTTAGAATGCCAAGAATGCATCCTTTCCCACAGGACAAGTGCTCCCCCTTAGCTTGTGCACCCTGAACACTTTCAACAACAAATCATCAAGGCATCTTTATCAAAATATATTAGAGAATGAAACAGAAATGTAAGAATTGGAACATCACCAGAGATACCCAACAGCACCGCAATTGTTCTAAAATGTTGACACAGAAAATTATGCCAGCAAAAACCCATATGTGGCTTTATGTATATAAACTCATGTATATATGCGACCGTCCTTTATGAAATCCACATATCCAATTTAATTTTCTGAATTTAAGCAGATATGATCTTCTGAGCGACAGAGACAACTCCCAGTTTTTGTCTGAGATATTTGAATGCTTCCCTGGGAAGAGGTTTAGTAAATATATCAACAACTTGTTCTTTGGAGGGAACATAATCCAATTTCACCTTTTTCTCAAACACCTGTTTACGTAAGAAGTGATACTTGATAGGAATGTGCTTGGTATTGGAATGCATAACAGGATTCGTTGAGATATTGATGGCACTTGTATTATCACACATAATGGATATGGGAGGTGAACATTTTATTTGAATCATCAAATTACAGATATGACTTTCAAGACCAAAATACCTCAAGAGAGAGATCATATTTCAGAACCATCATAATGCCAACAATGCATTATTCACAATAAGGCTAAATTCTCCCCCTAAGCCTGAGCATCCTGAACATTGACTTCACCAACCAAAAGCATCTTCATCAAGTAGATAATAAAAACTTAAAATCATATCAGCAGATATAACCATCAACATCAGATCAAGAAATTTATTATTGTCAACAGCATAGCATAAATTGTTTTTGTGGCTTCCTCACTATTTTTATTATCAGAAAAACACATGCTACTGTCTCCAACGGAACTCACGTGTATACACGGATTTAGTTCATGAAACCTGCGTATACAAAGTGAAGTACAGAAAAATTCACAACTCCATCTCCCCCTGAACTTATACCACCTGCACCTATCTTCTTCACATCAAATGCACTGTTAGAAATAAACATAACCAGAATTACCAAACTAACCATGGGAATCACCATATGTGGCTCCCCCTGTGATGATACATTACTGATTCCTCTAATGTATCTCACATCACTCCTGCAGTCATTATGAGAAGTAAACTTTAGAAGTGGATGACTGCAATAGGGTCAATATTCCCTACGTTTTTTACTGGGGCTTCTTCTTTTTCCAGCTTTGCTAGAAATTCTCCAGTTTCTCAAATATGTTCATTAATCTACATTCTTTTTCTACATGCCAATACTTGTTACAAGAATAACACCTTATGTGACCAAAAAAGGGAGCATAGGGATCATAATATGTTTTTCTAATCTTTCTTCTATTGCACTCAACTGCTTTATGACCAAAATTGTTGCATGAAAAACAATATGCCTTAAAGAAACCTGAGTACTTGGGAGCTGACTGTCTTTCTGTGTAGTGTCTATCTGTCTTTGACTGAAACAATTTTCTTCTGCACTTGGTTGCAACATGCCCATAAATATGACATATAAATCATTCAACATTATTGATACTTCTATATTTAGGAGCGAATGATTTCCTTTGAGAATTCATGATTGTTGGTTGCCCTTTTGTCTTTTTAATCACTTCAGGTTTTGCATTGATATCCTTCGAATATTTGGCTTTGTCTTGTGAACTAGATTCTCCTTTCACAGTTTCATGGAAACCAAGACCAACTTTAATCGAGGGAGACCTTTGAATACTAAGAAAATGATCCAGAATCTTAGTACTATCTTGAAACCTTAAGATTTTATCTTTTTCTTCTAATTTACCTTTTAAAATGTTTACCTCAACCTCTAATTTTTGGCATTGATTATTCATACTTTCTTCGACCCTGCTTCCTTCTTCTACTTGTTCATTCAATTTTAGAATCTATTCTTTCAACCCATTTTCTTGTTCTTCAAATTATTGTAGAAGTTCTTCATTCTTCTTATTTGATGTTTCTAGATTGCTTTGAGCGATATGATTTCTGCTTCAAGTCCTTCTTCAAATGATTGTAGAAGTTCTTCATTCTTCTTATATGATATTTTGAGATATGATTTGAGAGAGATGATTTCTGCTTCAAGTCCTTCAATTTGATTGGTTACTTCATCATACAGCCTTTGATACTTGTTTATATGTCCATTTATTCTAGAGATCATATCTTTGTAGATAGATTCCCTTTCATTAAATAATCTTTGTTGAGCTTCAAATTTAATCTTGAGATTTGTAATTACTACTTCTATATCCATGTTACACAGCAATTTGTCACCGTCCCTGCAATTCCCCGTCCTACACATTGGAGGGTTCTTTCCATGACCTGTGAGCAGTGACATAACTTGAAAACACTTTCATGGAATTCCCCTGAACATGTACTTTCATTTCCCTGAAGACAACTCCTTGTGAAAAACCCTAAAAATAGCCCTTTTTGTATCTCCGTGGGTACACAGTTCAGCCCTCACGCCAAGAGGGAAAATCCTCCAAAGAGGGCGTGCCAATTGGCGCTCTGTCTCAGAGCCGCACCCGCGCCAGGCTTAATAAAGGGTGTTTTTTAAAAATAAATGGCAAAATATTGACCCCAACCAATTCCTAAACTGGTCTCTAATTTGAGTTGGGAGGTTGGCTCCAAATATCCATGTAGAGGAAGTAGTTTTCCACCTCTCATGGAAGCTTCCTTGAGGATAGGGCCAATCCCATGATTGTAGGGATCCCAACTCCCCTTCCTCCATCTATATAAGCTTGCCATTTTACTTTGCAAGATAATCTCCAAGAGCCTTCATAGCCTAAAGAATGCTGCAATAGTCCTCATAGTGTCAAATCAATAGCAAGGAGATTGACGATCGAAGAGAAAGTCTTGTCCCCATCCTGAACAAGCTTTACCGAGACGTATTCCTCTGGCGACCCGTCGAAGGAGAATTCAGTGTCAGAGCTAGGTTGTATTTTCCTTTGTATGAATTAATGATAAGCGAATATTGGTTATGGTTCCACTCATTTTGTTCATTATGATCATGAGTTGTGTCCTCTCTGACTAACACATAATTGTATATATTGGATTTTACGCTTATGTTTGTTGTGTTTCTTGCGTGTGCAGGTGTTCGATCGTGACGAGTGTGAGGATTGTGATCTGCCGGAGCAAAGGAACGGGAATGCTACCTTCTCTCGAAACAACAGCGTTGGATTCAAGGTAAGCCTTCTTCGCAAGTTGGTTTATTTTAATTAGGGACCTGCACCATAGCGTGTTACGATTGTTGCTAGACCCGTTCTGGGCAAGTAGGGATCACCTCTGTCCGCAGAGGGGATTTACCTCTACAAAAAATTGGCGACTCCGTTGGGGAGTTAGCTTGTTGTTTGCTTTATAAACTATAGACAGAGCCTGAAGTTAGCCAGATAACCTTCGAAACACTCTTTCTCTGCATTAGTGAAAGTAGATGAATGCTGCTTCAGTCAATCTCCGTTCTAGTTTATAAACTAAACACTTGGAGTATTGTCTTGTATTTTTGGCCCATCCTTGACTTTTGTTGCTTGATCAACTCTTTTGGCTGGCTCTTGCTGTGTGTTTGGCTTTTTATTTAGCTTTACCATCACTGGTCTGCTTCTTGGATTGCTCTTTTTTCATTTTTCCTTAGTAAACTCGACTGGCGCGCTTTTTAGTGTGACAGGCCCACCCACTAGCGCATGTTGTTAGTGTATTACTCGCGCCAATTCTATTCTGGCACTATTTTTAGCCTTACAGTCGCACCAATACTATAAGGTGTTAGGGTTTACTATGTTTTGAGCCTTCTGAGGCTGATCTGGGTGTTTGGTCTTATTTTTATGACTGCTTGAGTGTTCTGGAGCCCTACTTGACTGACTGTGACCTTCATCCTTTGGTTTTTTGCCCATTTCTATCGATTTTACATTTTATCCCTAGGGCATCTAGGTGCTATTGTGCGTCGAGCCTCCCTTGGGAGTTTGTGGTTTCTGTTTGTTCAATCAACTTTGTGATTGCTTCTCTACATTCGTTTGGTGGTTGTCTATTATTTTATTGCATCGTTTGAGTGATTAGTTTCTTCTTCGCTTGAATTCCGCTTTGTCTCGCTTTGGGCCTAGATTACATGGTTCAATTGAGTCTTTGGGTATCTTTTGATATGAGGGACTTTTTGTCGATTTGAGATTTGGTTGTGTGCTTGCATTGAGTGAAATTTGATTGTTTCTTCTCTTTTTCTATCACTTCTCAAGTTGCTTCTCTCATTAGTTTTCATTTTGTTTAGTGCATTGTGCTCTTAAACATTAAAAATACAAAAAAAAATCTCTTTTGCTTTGAATTAGTTAGTGTGAATTAAATCTTTTCGGTGTTATTAGTGATTATTAACTTTGAAAGAAAATTTTTTAGTTTCCATTAGCGGCATTAGAGATATCATTGGTTGTTGTCTGGTCATTTCTTAACTCTCTCGTAATTAGCTTTCATCGAACGAAATGATATACTGTGGCATGTAGTGTGAATTTAGGAGATTTTGAGACATTACATTCTCTAGGGCCTAAAAACTGAAACATAATTGAAGGTAAACATTAAAATACATTCAATTTACACTAAGGCAGCATTGAAACATTAACGAAATATTTAGAGGTCTAGGCTAGAGACGTGTTCCGGCATCTTTAAACCTAGTAGTTGTCGTTCACCTCTTGGCTTTAGACAGCACTAGTACGGACTTCTGCTCCCTGTACTGTCGCGTATATAAAGGGATACCCCACTAGGTTTCTATCCTTTATCCATAGGAAGCTGATTCTGCCACCCTATACCCATGATACACCGGACACAGCATTCGGGGAGACTGCCTGCACATACGTTAAGTCCTTGGTTGATTTCTCTTTCATTTTGAAACCAAGGTGTATATTGCAGTTCACGGTTATTTGGTACACCCTTTGCCTAGCATTCCTGAGCAGTCATTTTGATCTTATCTGACTCTTTAAATTTGAAAAGATCTCCAAGCACTTTTCCTTTCACGCTTGCTTCAAAACTGAAAGAGATAGACTCATCTTTCATCCGTTTCTCGACTCTTAAAACATGAAATGGTGAAGTTTCTAAGTTTCAATGTCGTAAAATAAATCACCCGCGATCACAGGCCCTGTTAGATTTTGCTTGTTGGCTGTTTGATTGTGTGCCTTGGTTCTTTTTCAGCCCATGTGTGTGTTTGATCTTTTTCTCTTGTCATTACTACCATAGTGGCGGAACCCTCAGTTTCGTCTACTGGTAGTCCATATACGGAAGATTCATCAGAGGTTTCTCAATCCTCTACTGAACCTCAGTAGCCCATCGTTTCCGAGTTTCCCGACGGGGGAACGGTTCTGTCTGAGCTTCCCTTTGGAGGACCAGTTGAGTTCAATTGGCCCTTATCCGACCCTTGGTCTGGATTTGAAGTAGGGGAACATTTCCCTCCTCTTACATCGGGTTCGCCTTTTTTAGCTGATGTTATTCCTCCTAGTCCTCGCCGTCTATTACGAGATCTAGCGGTAGGTTCAAATATGAGTGAATCCAGTCATTCTACCAATGAGTAAATCCCCACGTCTGGTGAAGATTACCAGCTATTCCCAGAAGTAACTCGGAATCTTTTCCCAGAAGACAATGCCGAATCATCTGTTATGTCTTCGCCTGGTCCCTCATTACCAGCAGGGTATAGATCCTTAGGTCATATTATCGTCGCCGATGCCTCCATGGGCGTATCAGCTCCTTCTACGAGGCCGGTTATTCCTTCATTGGGGATGTCTCCTAAAACACCCATCATAACATCCCTTCAGGTCACTTTTGTACCCGTCAGACCCACTGTTTGTGTGGCTGCATCTACACCTGTTGTTACCACTCAATCCGTAAGGACCACATCGCTTCCCGAAGACGTCTATATAGCTTCTGCTATGCCGGAGAACATATCTCCTGAGGAGTATCGATTGTCCCTACAACAATCAAACCCCGAGGTCGGACAATCCTCTCAAGATACCAACCACTCATATTTTTCGCATTATGCACAAGATGGTACGCCCGTGTACGTTTTTCCATATCAGTGCGATGAGCATGGGAATCCTCTATGTTTACCCGCTCCTGAGGCTCAAATTTATGCTCATAGTTTACCGTATAACCAGGCTGGGCAGCCTTATAACCCGCAAGGACAACCTTTTCAAGGCTAACCTTCGAGCTAGCCTGGATATCCTTATGACCCGCAAGGTTACTCTGCAGGCTAGCAGGGGCCATTATACGGTTCGCAAGGACAGTATTACAACCCTTCAGGTCAACTCATGCAGTCTCTTCCTAGAGTCCAACCAGGGCAACCTCAAGGACTCACAGGCCAACCGGGGTACCAACTAGGGCCGATATATGGTCCTGGGGGGCAAGTCCAACCTTCCCAACCCATGCAACCTCAGTATCTTGTTGCTCCAAATGTTCCACATCAGCCAGGACCATTTTATGGTCCTGCTGCAGGATAAACCAGTTACCAGCCGCCACCTGGCTCCATTCCTCTACCAGGCCAACCAGTCCATTCGGCACAACCCAATGTTCCACTACCAGGCCAACCGGCCCATCCGGTATAGCCTGGTGCTCCTCAACAACCAGGTCAACCTGTACAACCAGCACAACCTATTTATCTGGGTCAACCTGTTCAACCAGGGCAGCCCGTTCAGCCAGGTCAGCCTATCCAACCAGGCCAGCCTCCACACTCTGTTAACCCTGCCCAACAGCCAATTTACTCAATGCTGCAACCGAATCAACCAGTGCACCCTAATTATCAGGCTCAGCAGGGTCCCACCTATCAGAAACCCGCTCAACCTCAAGGCGGTTACTACCCTCGCGGTCAATATCGACCGACTTATAATCTGCCCCAAGGTTCCCATTATTACACTCAACAACCCTGCTACACCTATACTTAGCATCCAAATCCACAGGCTGCCCAAACGGGGCCGACATATAATCAGGCTCTATACTCTGGTTATCAAGCCCCGTACACTGGTCACTGGCAACCGAATCAGACTGGTTATACACCCTATACCCCCTACGGTCAGAATCCTGCCAGACAGAACCCATGGGGGCAAGGATATTCTCAACCAGCATGGAGTGCAGGTACCGGTCCTTATCGAGGGCCTGGCATGTCGTTCAATCTGCAATTTCCATTCTTGGCTACCTTGGAATTACCGAACGTTTATAAATTAACCAATGATCCGATTCTTCATAATCCTTATTGGCCTCCGGTTCCGACCAAGGTACCCGGCGACTGCCCAAAGTTTGAAGGTAAAGCTGGTGAAGACCCCCAAGCTCATGTAATGACCTACCATTTATGGTGTTCGTCTAATTATTGGGTTAATGATTCAATTCGTCTACGTCTCTTCCAGCGCACTCTTACCAGTGCTGCCACTAAGTGGTATATTGAACTACCCCATGGCATATTTCAAGATTTCAATACTTTAGCAATGGCTTTTCTAACTCATTTTCAGTTACCAGTTCGTTATGAAGCCAAGACGCATCTCCTGACTTCATTGAAGCAGGATAAAGCCACCCACATATCCAATCATATTCATGAGTGGCGACGTCGTCGTAGGCTAATCAAGTTTGATATACCTGATCAACTACTAACTCATTGGTTCACCACATCCTTCGTTAACAAAATCGCGCAAGATATTGCAATGGGGGCATGTGTGACTGAAGAACAAGCAATAGCGCGTGCCCAGTATCTTGATCTGGTATACTCTCAATCCGACACACTTTATGATATTTTGACTAATTCTCCACGCCTGGGAACCTCTAAAGCTCCACCTACCCCAGCGGTGGATGGTGTTATTGGTTCCGTGTCTCAAAATTCTCGAAAATCTTCGAATGGGAAGCATAAATCTAATTCTTCCAATAATTTTGCTCTTCCCGCCCCCCCAGATTCTAGAAAAACTATGGAGGTCAACGCCATTCGGGCTAATCCTACTGAAAAAGCCTCCAAAGGAAAAAAGAAGGGCAAAGGAAAATCCAAACCCGACACCCCAAAGCCAGACTCTTCTAAACCTCGTACTAAGGACAATTCTCAACGTAAACCGAAGTACCCCTACCTTATTTGTGAAGGAGATCATTATACCAAGGATTGTCCACGACGATCTGAAATTATTCAACTTCTCAAAGGCTCCAAAGGGACTCCGGCAGTTCTTAAAGAACCGTTCTCGTCTCAGCAGACCGAGATGGTTGAGTAGCCTTCACCATCTGCACCATTTGGTTCCCAGCTCTTTATGATGAATGGTGTTGCACCTGTCTCCATTGCTACACGTTCGAAGGATTATGCTGGATCGCATCAGCCAGCTGGGAAGGAGATTGTGGATGGCCCACCTCCTCCTCCTATCTCCGGTTCTTTGGAGATTGAGAAGCCTACTGCTGAACCTGTTGTGAGGCCACCTTCTAAAGGTGTTCTACGAAGGTCTTCCTACAATCCAAATGCCCATGCCTCTCATCACTACAGTATTGTTGAGGATTTGGCACAGGCGCCTTCTACTATGTCTGCATTGGAAGTTCTTCAGAGTTTCCCTTCGCAACGGAAAGCTCTTTTATCTGCAATCGGTGGAATTGATCCCACTGATTCTAATCTTCTCACCTTCGACTTACAAAATTTTACCCCCCGACTTCCACATCAAATCGCTCTTGTTATTCAAGTCGGGATCAACAGTCTTAACATCCATAGGGCCGTTGTGGATGAGGGTGCTTCTACCTGTGTCATGTCGTCCGCCTGCTGGAAGGCCATTGGCTCTCCGGACCTTTCATCATCTCCCAATGCCTTATAGGCATTCGATGGTCGGGAATCCAAACCCCTGGGTGTTCTCGAGAGTTTTCCGATTATGTTACAGGGGAAGACAGTCAACGTAGAAGTAGAAGTGGTTGACGCCAAGCTTAACTACAATCTGCTTCTCGGCCGTAGTTGGACTCACGCCATGTTATGCGTGCCATCCACCCTCTTTTGACTTCTTAAGTTCCCTCATCAGGGAAAAATCGTTACTGTGGATCAGTTGTCTTTCTTCACCTCCACCTTCGAGAACAACGTTCCTTATGTGGATAAGATCCCAAATCCCCTCGACAGTGTAGGACCTGGTCTCTTTAAGGACCCTGTCCTCATGGGTATTTTTCCCACACCGCCACCGCACACAGTTCAAGTTAATATGATCTCTAGGTCTGATGACCCATGGATCATCCCTTCACCTGAACAGGTGACTGATTTTGGAGAATTGATGCCCTTAACTCCAGTTGAAATTAATTACTGTGAAATCGTTGTTGCATCCAATCCTCCTCCTCCTCAGCATTCTCCCTCGAGCATGGCTTTATATATCTATTATCAATCCCCCTGGCTCGGTGAGGCTGACTCGCATGATCCTCTTAAAGATATTTTCCCTTCTGATGAAGCCATTGTTGAAACAATGTCTCTTGAGGAGCTGCCTTGGAGTGATACACATCATCGTTCCTCCTTTATGCCCAGCCTGGGGGCAATGTCAGATTGTCTAGAGCGTTTTGCATCTCAGGCTCCCACTCCACCTCTCCAGATGCCCATATTGACACATGAGGTCTGGTCAGAGGGAAACCTGAGAAAAATTACTCAAACCACTCTGATCGACATCTCCGTTAAACCGAGGATAGTTGAAAACATACATGTGGGAGTAACTTGTTCTCCTGATGAGATACGAGTTTATATTAATCTTTTCCAAGAATTCAGAGACGTGTTCGCTTGGTCCTATGAGGAAATGCCTGGGATTGATCCCAGCATAGTAGTGCATGAGATTCCTACCTATCCCGGTGTGAAACCCGTCCTCCAACGCTTACACCCAGTGCATCATCGCAAAGCCGTTGCCATTAAAGTAGAAGTTGAAAAACTTCTAAACGCGGGCTTCATTTACCCGATTCCCCTCACAGAATGGGTCTCAAACATTGTCCCTGTAGATAAAAAAATAGGGTACTATAAGGGTCTGTGTTTATTACCGTGATATTAATCACGCCTGTCCTAAGGACAACTATCCTACTCCCTTCATAGATCAAATCATTGACGAATGTGCTGGGAGTGAGATTTATTCCCTGATGGACGGCTTTTCCTGGTATAATCAGATAAATATTTTACCTGTCGATCAACACAAGACTGCATTCATCTGTCCATGGGGTACATTTGCTTATAAAAAGCTCCCGTTCGGCTTGAAGAACGCTGGAGCCACTTTCCAGCGTGCTATGTCTTACACATTCCATGACATATGCCTTATCATTCAGCCTTATCTGGATGATCTTCCAGCTCACTCATCTCGGCGGGAGGACCACCCAGAACACCTCCGCCAAATTTTCCTTCGCTGTCGACGCTATAATATCTGGCTTAACCCTCATAGATGTGTCTTTTTCATGGATTCTAGCCGTCTTTTGGGGTTCATAGTCTCCAAGGATGGGATTCGCCTCGACCCTCTAAAGGTCGAGGCCATTGTCAATCTCCCATCACCCTCTTCGTTACACCAATTGCAGAGTCTGCAGGGAAAAGCTAATTTCCTTCGACGCTTTATATCAAACTACGCAGAAGTAGCCAAAGGATTCACGCGTCTTTTAAGGAAAAACGTTCCCTTTCGTTGGGACGAGATTGCTCAACAATCCTTTGAGAAACTTAAGACGTTACTTGTTAATGCTCTGTTGCTTCGTCCTCCAAACTATCACCATGATTTCACTCTATACTTGGCCGCCGCCTTTAGCACCATAGCTATGGTTCTAGTGTAGGGTGATGATGATGGCAATGAACACGTTGTCTATTATCTATCACGGAACCTTCTTGACACAGAAATAAGTTACGCTCACGTCGAGAAGTTGGCATTAGCCGTAGTGCAAGCTGTGCAACGTTTCTGCCACTACATCCTGCTGCGTACCTTAACCGTGGTTTCGGATTGCAACCCAATGATTTATATTCTATCTCGACAATTAGTGGGGGGAAAATACTCCAAATGGATCGTTATCATTCAGGAGTTCGACCTAGATTTTACTACTTCTAAGTCGACCAAATCACTGGTTTTTGTGGATCTCATTTGTTCCCTTCCGACAGACTCCACCCCATCTCATTCCGAAGAACATATCCCAGACGAAACCCTCTTCCTTATCAGCACCCATGACCCATGGTATGGCGATATTATTGTGTATCTTCAAACGTCAACGTTCTGCTCTGAGTTGACCAAAGATGACCGACGTCGGATTCGGCATCAGTCTCAACCCTACCGCATTGTAGGAGATACATTATACCGGGTTGGAGTAGATTCAGTGCTCCACCGGTGCTTGATACTGGAAGAGGCCGAAAGAGTCTTGAATGACTATCACAGTGGCGCCTGTGGCGGTCACATGTCTGGATATGCCACCGCCCAGAAGATTCTGCGTGTGGGTTACTTCTGGCCGTCAATCTTCAAAGACTATATTGTCGCAGTCCGCAAATGTCATACGTGCCAGGTTTTTCAGCACAAGATGCACGCACCACCCCTCCCTCTGCACCCTATCATTATCGTTGGCCCTTTTGCAAAATGGGGCGTATATTTATGACGTGTAACCCTCATTTGGTCGGGGGGCATGCATATATAATCGTTGTTGTCGACTACTTTACTAAGTGGGCCAAAGCGATGCCTACACTAGCCGCCGATGGTAAGACAACTGCCCAGTTTATTTTCAACCACATTATTGCACGTTTCGGGGCCCCTCAGGCCATTGTAACCAATCATGGCACTCATTTTTGAGATTATATGATGGCCGAGCTGACATCAATATTGGGCTTACGGCATGATATCTCAACGCCATATTACCCCCAAGAAAATGGCCAAGTTGAGGCTGTGAACAAGGTTTTGGTCACAATGCTTCAATGAACAGTTGTTATTCATAAGTCCAATTGGCACCTCCAATTGTTCTCAGCTCTATGGGCCTACCAGACGTCAGCAAAGAGTGTGACCGGATTCACACCATTCCAATTAGTGTATGGTCTGGAAGCAACTCTTTTGGTTGAGTGCGACATTCCTTCCTTAAAGTTGGTTGTGGAACTTTTGCCCGATACTTCTCCTGAAGAAGAGTGTCTCTTGTATTTGGAACAGCTGGATGAAACCCGCCGCTTGGTTGCTTTAGTCATTGAGGCACAAAAGAAGTGGGTCAAAGCTCACTTTGATCAATCAGTCTCTCCACGTTCCTTTGTCGAAGGGGACCTTGTCCTCCTATACGACCAAGCGCACGAAAAACTTGGAGCAGGAAAGTTCCAACCCATGTGGCATGGGCCCTACATAGTTAAACAAGTATTGAAAAATGGGACCTATGAGCTCATTGATTACGAAGGAGTTCCGTTGGCACAGCCTAGAAATGGGTTGTACCTTAAAAAATACTACGCTTGAAGTTATTTTTTGGTGTGGTGTGTGTACATAGGTGTGTATATTCATTTGTGTGCATGTTTGTTGTGGTGTGCATGTAAGCATCTTTCTGCTGATCGGGTCTTCCTGATTGTGCAGATGTCTATTACTCTGTTTGTAGGTTTCGTGGATGGTGCCTCCCGCAGTACCAGGAATCTGTCCTCAGCAGCCTGGGTAATCTATGATCCTGCTGGTGAGTTGGTTAACCTGCAAGGTGTGTGTCTAGGTCCTGCTACAAATAATATCGCGGAATATAGTGTCATATTGGAATTATTAACCGAGGTTGTAGACCTTGGCATTCATGAATTACTTGTGTATCTAGACTCACAACTTGTAGTATTACAGCTTAATGGTCATTATTCGGCTAGAAACCCATCTATTTTACGTCTGTATCTACGTATTCGTTTACTGGAGAGAAATTTTGATTATATCACATATCAACACATACCCAGACATATGAATACATTAACAGATGCAATAGCTAATATGGTTTTAGATAGACATTTGCACAATTTATAAACAAAAACATCATCACATGTAAAGAGATCCATCCAGAAATAGGTATATATATATGTGTGTGTGTGTGTGTGTCGAAATGTTTGCATAGTGTGCATCACATAGAATCAAAAAATATACATGTTCGTCTTAATACAGCCGGAGATGACATGTCTCTCAAAAAATATGAATATGAAAAGCCCTAATGTCTAATCTGCATCGTGCTCATGATAACAAGTCACCGCACGCACTAAGCATCTCAATAGTCGGTGGAGGTGACTGGGCACCCCCACAGTGTGTCGCTGGTATGCTAGCGGAACATCTGCTAGTCATGCATAGTCCGGGACCCCCCGGGAAATGCCCTCCAGGTTCTAAATCAGTTCACCTCCTTCGCCACCCTCATCTTAAGGGTCATGTTCGACTTGGGTTGTCCGCGCAATGGGAGACATGCCCGTGGGCCTCTCTGGGCTGACATCTGTATACACATAACAACTGTTATTAGAATGGACATGTATTACCAAAAAATCATAAATACATAAAAATCAAAAAGAGTATCATACCCAACTCCTCGTCCCAATCATCCCCCTCCGGGAATGGAATATCGGGATCTCCGGTGAAATCGGTCCCAGCATAGGGCCAATCTTCGACCACAATCAGCTGTCGCCGTAACCACCCAGAGAACTCTGGCCTCCAGGACATCTGTTGGCCTCCTCCTGATTTGGGAATGAGTGCTGCCCAGCGAGCCATCCTCGGCTCTCTTGGTATCGGCTCAGCAACTATGGCCCCTTGGCCCTAGAAAATGGGTAGTCGTTCCAGGATGAACGACACTAAAATGGAACCATAGTTGAACTGCTTTAGTTTGGCTTGCTTGCATCTTGTTAGCTGCCTCTTGATATTGCTCGTCACTTCAGTAGTCCAATCGAACAATGTGGGGTTCATACACTCGGAGGCTAATATGATTTGGGCTTTGGTTGCCTCATGCGGTGCCTGCGATCCCGCAGCCCGCGTAATGGTGTGTAGCACTACTCTGAGTGCTAGATCGCGGATAGTGTGGATATCCACCTTCCCACTTCCCGATCCGGTTCATGCCCCTGGGCACACCCTCGCCATTACTTGTTCCATATTTTCTCTGGAAGGTCTGCTTGCCATCAGAATGGGTACTGGGCCTCTGCGCGACAGCCCGGTGATAAAATATACGTCAGAAACCTCAAGTTCCAACACTTGGTCCCAAAGTTTAAATACTTCCTCATTTTGGTCCCATATACTAACCAAGTATTGTAGCAGCTCAGGTTGAGCTCGTAAACATGGAGTAAGATAGAATTTTTTGAGTCCATAGTTCTTCAGTGCATTCATACAGGCTTCATTCTCCATAGCCATTTCATCTTCCTCCCCATGTTCCCTCTCCTTCCATTCAATAACCATTGTTCTTGGTTACCTGCATCAACATGATCAAAAACCCTTGTTAGATTCCTGTCATGCTTGAAAATCCATATGGATGGCTCACTGTTTAAAAATTTAAAGCGGAAAATTATGTCGCGCCATTGGCGCAACTGTTTTCCTAACAGTCGCGCCAGGTGGCGCGACCCCTTTGTGAGCAAAAATCCATTAGCGCGGGTCCGTGCCCGATACCCGCGCCAATGGCAGAGCCCTAAAATTTTAAAAGAGACTCCTTCAGAGATCGTATGTGTAATCAAAAATCATAAAAAATGGATTAAAATGGAGCTTAAGGGAATGCCTTTTACCTGGAACAAACGAGGAGCTGAATGACGTCCCGGATCAGTCACAATCACCGCCACAAGTTTGCACACAAACAGACCATTGTTGCTCTCCAAGTAAGGTAAAAAGTAAAAGTAAATTTGTTTTAACATTTGAAGCCTGTTTATAACTTTTCAAGTCAAAAATTAGGTTTTAAGTGTCATTTTTCTCGATATTTTAATATATTTTTTGTCGAAAATGGATTTTACACTTGCCTTTCTGTGCAGCGACAGGTTTTTATGCGACTTGGATAGTGATACGAGTTGTATTTTATACTTTTTCAGACTTGGTAAAAACACGAAAAAGTCATTTTGGCGTCATCTTTCAGCTCTTTTCTGACTCTTTAAACATGAAAATATTGCCGAGTCCATTGTCGTTTTCGATCTCGTTAAATTGGACATGAAACGACATATACCCAGTATAAATTTACCCCTTTTTTGGGCTGGGATAGATTATTTACGAAAAAGGAATACCCTAGCCTATCGCGACTAGGAGGTTTTCTCAGATATTGTTTTCTACCTTTTTGGGTCTGAGGAACTATTTACGAAAAGGGACCGTTGGAGTTTACTTTTCCGCTATCTTTTCAAACTCTCTAAACATGAAAAGACGCCGAGTTCTTCCTTTCTCAGACTTGTTAAACCCTGATGACATTGGATTCAGTCGTAATGACGATATTCGAGTTCCTCCTTCGTAGGGCTCGTTAAATGTACTAGGTTGGATTTATATAGCAAGCATATGGTATCCTCTTCAAGCTTGTGTAAAAATAAAGAGGTACTCTCCAGAAATGGTGGGGAAAATGGAACCAGCATCATTGTCGTGTCGGCAGTATGTCGCTCTTGAACATGGCACTTGTCTGCATTCGTGTCGGGTTGGTGACATCTCATCTCATTTTTCACTTTCCTTCGTGGGTTTGGGTGATTCCTTTTGACCTCTCATCTGCTCCCTACCTCGTCATCATGACCTTCGATCTTTTGATGTCAAATACTGCCAAATCCACTGTTGTGGTGCCTATATGTTCAAGAGAAGTTGACCTCTGCAAGTATCAACCTTCCTCTGATTCTCATCTAATCTTGATTCGCAAAGACATTATGTTCCTCTGTCTCGCGTTGATGATGTGGGAAACACTATGGCCCACCTTCGATCAAGGTCACTTCTCCACACTGTTGACATCTGCAGCAGAAGCCATCAGAGACTCCCTTCCGGTACCTTGGAGCTTGCATGCCTCAATGGTACAGGTCTGCCCTTCGTCTGATGTGAGGTTTTCATCATTGGCCTCCGATCGAGTGATTCTAGCTGCTGTTCGATGCCGGGCCTCATTGATTCACATGCCGTAGATTGTACCCATAGTACCTTGAGGACCATCAATGCCATCGATGGTACCTCTCGTCTCGTTACGCCTTCATTGTTATCGGTAATCGTATTGATACTTGCATGTTCGACTTCATCTCACATATATTCACATGCTTGAACTTCTAGGTTTTGAATTGGTCGAGATATTTTAAGATCAGGATTCCCGTCTATTATAACTAGGTCATGATTTTGTGGATTATCAAGATTAGTTACATGACTCACTGATTGGATGGCTGCGACCATACCTGAGTCTATTTATCGATCCTTACTGGATGGCTACGTCCATGCCTTGGATCTGGATTATTGTATACTATGTTACGGATGGTTGTGCCCATACCACATATATATCATGTATCTGAGATATTAGTTGTACTTATTTACGCATGTTTTCTGACAATGGTGTTTTCAGTTGGACACGTTCTCGTAAAGCATTTCACCCCTCTCTCTCTTTCGGGCCTCATGCTTTAGGGGGAATCTATTACACAAAAATTTGTCACCGTCCATGCAATTCCCCATATTGCACATTGGAGGGCTCATTCCATGACCTGTGAGGAGTGACATAACTTGAAAATACTTTCATGGCATTCCTTTGAACATTTACTTTCATTTCCCTGAAGACAACTCCTTGTGAAAAACCCTAAAAATAGCCTTTTTTGCATTGGCGTGGGTACACAGTTCCGCCCTCGCGCCAAGGGGGAAAATCTTCCAAAGAGGGCTTGCCAATTGGCACTCTGTCTCAGAGCCGCACCTGTGCCAGGCTTAATAAAGAGTGTTTTTTAAAAATAAATGGCGAAAGATTGACCCCAACAAATTCCTAAACTGGTCTCTAATTTGAGTTGGGAGGTTGGCTTCAAATTTCCATGTAGAGGGAGTAGTTTTCCACCTCTCATGGAAGCTTCCTTGAGGATAGGGCCAATCCCATGATTGTAGGGATCCCAAATCCCCTTCCTCCATCTATATAAGCTTTCCATTTTCCTTTGCAAGCTAATCTCCAAGAGCCTTCATAGCCAAAAGAATGTTGCAATTGTCCTCATAGTGTCAAATCAATAGCAAGGAGATCGATGATCGAAGAGAGAGGATTGTCCCCATTCCTGACAAGCTTTACCAAGACGTATTCCGCTGACAACCCGCCAAAGAAATATTTTAGCGTCAGAGCCAGGTTGTATCATCCTTTGTTTCATTAATGATAAGCGACTATTGGTTATGGTTCCACTCATTTTGTTCATTATGATCATGAGTTGTGTTCTCTATGACTGACGCATAATTGTATATATTGGATTTTACGCTTATGTTTGTTGTGTTTCTTGCGTGTGCAGTTGTTCGATCACGACGAGCGTGAGGATTGTGATCTGCCGGAGCAAAGGAACAAGAGTGCTACCTTCTCTACAAACAACAGCGTTGGATTCGAGGTAAGCCTTCTTCGCAAGTTGGTTTATTGCAATTAGGGACCTGCACCATAGCATGTTACGATTGTTGCTAGACCCATTCTGGGCTAGTAGGGATTGCCTCTGTCCGCAGAGGGGATTTACCTCCACAACAATTGGGTATTAAAGATGGAAGGTAAGAACCTGCACACCGGGCAAGGAACATACTTGCTCACAGCTCGCTTCACAGTAGAATTAGGTAAACTTCTTTCTTTAGGTAGGAATGAAAGCTTGTTTTCTTGAATGAATAAACCAGCTAAAAAAAACGAAATTCCTCCTAAACCCGAAAAACCTAAGGGAACGGTGACCCTTGGGCGAACCACTTTCATTGATGAAATCCTTTAAAATACTGAATCTCAGCCATCAGTAGGACCTAGGAAAGTTATCTCTAGATAGTCTACTAGTTCCCTTTAGGCCACAGAGTCACCATCTGAAGCCTTTGCTGAGATACATAGTCAAACAGTGGGAATTGAGCAAGATTACCAAGAAATTGAGAATCCCTGCCTAATTTCTCCACAAAAAGGGAACTCTAGTAATCTCCATGAAGGAGAAGGGGAAACAGGAGAAGCAAAAGAACCAAAATATCCTCTTGAAATAGTCCAAACAGTGAGCAATCCAAATAAGGGAAGTGTTGTCAAACTCATTCAAAACAAAGGACATGAATCTCCTCAAACAGTAGGCTAGCAAGGAATACTTATTGTTCCAGATCAAGGGAGTGTTTTCAAGGCCATTCCTACTCCTTCCAGTCAGCCTAGGAATTCCCTTGAGATCCTAGAAGGATATTGGCACATATTTGATCAAATGGCCCAGAACCAGCAAACACCCCAGCAAACTTCCACACTGCAATATCCTATAGTGGATGTTGTAGTTAATGCACCTATGAAAGCCATTCCCCTTAAACATATTCCTACATTTCATGGCTTGACATTGGAATATCCAGATGCATTTCTATTTGAATTTGATGTGTTATGCAGGGGGTATGACTATACCACCGATTCCCAAAAATTAAAACCATTTCCTTCCACATTAAAAGGAGCAGCCTTACGATGGTTTATGGGGCTAGGTGGGGGTGTCATAACTGATTGGGATCAGATGAAAGATGTGTTTTTAAATAAATATCAAGATTATTACAGGTCTCGGGAACTAAAAGACGAAATATTCTAAATGACAGCAAAACCGAATGAAACCCTGGAAGAATATGTGGAACGGTTTCAATACAATCTTCAGAGATCTCCGTATGCATCCTTACCCTTACCTGATAATGTGATGAAAAATACATTAATTAGGGGGATGAAGGATCAATGGGTTGAAACATTGAATATTATTGGAAAAGGTGATATATATCAGGAAAGCTATGCTAACATCATTGATTTGTGTATCAGGAGTTCGAGGGGCAATACAAGGCTAAAATCAGCAGAACGTGACATGATCACAAGGGATAATAAGACCTCCAATGAAGGTATAACTCGTGCAGAGATTGGCAACCTGCTGGAATATTTTAAAATAGATATTCTAGGGACTCTAACAATGTAGTTGGACATTATGCAAGCCAAACAAAAGCAAGCAGAAGCAGAACAAAATTTGGCAGTATTCTATCCTAGATGCAGGAAGAAACACAACCACAAAGAGTGCATGTTGGATGTAATCAAAGTCTGTGCCATTTGCATGAAAGACCACCCCACAGAAGGATGTCCCTTGCTTCCTAGCCTAAAAGAAGTTTATAAAGAGGCAGAAGAAGAATCAGAAGTGGCATGCTTACTTAATCAGCACCGACAATGGCAGCCACGACAATCAGGTATGCCAACTAATCCATTTTCTTCTTTTCAGCCTCCTCAATATAATGCTCAGCAATATAATGGAATGTGGAAAAATAAACCGCCTTTCCCCAATTGTTCACAATAGCCATTCCATACATCATCATGGCCAAATCAAACAAATCAAACTAATTGGCCAAATTTTCCTTTCAGCCCACCGTTTTGGCAAAACAATGCTTATCCAACACAATGGTCCCCCTCTACTTCGCAGAGTCAGGCCTGGCAGTCAAACTGGAAAAGACCTACAAATCATCCATCTGGAACAATTCCCCTCTCTCAACCTACACTGCCAGCTCCCTATACATTACCACAAAACCCCCAGACCAACTTAAGACCACAACTCCCAGCCCAGCCCAACCCAAACCCAAACAATAGGCCAGTTCAGTCTGTCCAAATAATGGAACCACCAGAATTAGAAACTGAACTGAGGGAGTGTAATGACCTTCAATTGAGGTCTGGGCATATAGTAAAAACAGAGAGAGAAAAAAATGTTCATATTGAAGATCTGTTACCTGTAGAACAAACATTGAAAAAAGAGAAGGTGGTTCAACAATAAAATCAACATCAAATTCCACAACAAGTAACAAACTCTTCTCCACCATTCCCAGAACTATTAATCATACCTCACCCATTAGAACATGCTGATTTTGATCCTCTGGGAGAATTAAAATATTTGTGTATAAAAATCCCTCTTCTCCAAGCTATCCAAGACATCCCTATTTATGCAAAAACCATTAAGGAACTGTGTATAAAGAAACCAAAGAGGAGAACAACCACCAACCCAACTATCCAAATAGTTGGTACTCTATCTGAATTATTATCAGGAATGGAAACACCTATAAAATATGAAGACCCAGGAAATCCTATAGTGACGGTGCAAATCAATGGACAATTGTTCCCAAATTCCTTAGTTGATTTGGGAGCTGCAATCAATATCTTAACAACCACCACCTTTCAACAACTTGGCATTACATCACTGGAACCAACAATAACCTTATTAGAGTTGGTTGATCGATCAGTCATCAAACCAGAAGGTACACTACAAGATGTAATGGTATCTGTAGATTCTTGGGAATACCCTGCTGACTTCCTAGTTATCAACCCAAAGAACCAGCTAGATGGACACCCATTAATCCTAGGTAGACCTTGGTTGGCAACTTCCGATGCTTATATTGGCTGTCGACAAGGCAACATGACAATAACAAGGGGAAACAATGTCAAGAATTTAGCTTTATATCCCCCAGTCCAACCAAGCCTATAAATAATCAAAACAAGAAAGCAACCTGTATCATACCTTATGGAAAACATGAGATCACCTCTAACTATAGAAGATGCCCTCGATTTTAAAGACCAAACAGAGGATGATATCATTAATAGTTTTATTAATAAACCACAAATCAAATCCCATCTACAATGTCACATGATCAAGGCATCATTTGATAATAAAGAAGAATAACATCCTCTGAAAGACATCCCTGATCAAGTAATACCCACTACTTCTGTGTACAATAGTAAGATTGTAGAAATTGAACCGGGAAAAACTCTAAACACTAACAAAAATCTGACTGCTGAACAAGAAGAGAAGTCGGTCCAATTACTACGGAGATATAAAGCATCCTTTGCATGGGATTATCCATACATGTAGGGAATTGACCCCAAATTATGCACACACCACATCTATACCGAAAAGGATGCGAGACCCATTCGCCAACCCCAAAGAAGACTAAACCCTCACCTTAAAGATATTGTGAAAGCTGAATTACAAAAACTATTGGATGTCAATTTCATTTACCCAATATCTAATAGCAAGTGGGTCTCTCCATTAGTAGTGGTATCAATAAGAACGAGAAGTGGAGAATATGTGTAGATTACGGAGAACTCAACAAAGAAACCCAGAAAGACCACTTTCCCCTCCCTTCATTGACTAGGTATTAGACACATTGACAGGAAAGAAATTCTTTTCTTTCCTTGATGGCTTCAGTGGGTACAATAAAATCCAGATTGACCCTGAAGACCAAGACAAAACTACTTTTACCTGTCCTTGGGGGACATTTTCCTACCGAGTCTTACCCTTTGGCCTATGCAATGCCCCTGCTACATTTCAAAGGGCCATTCTCAGCATCTTTTTAGATTTAATAAATGAAGGGCTCGAAGTATATATGGATGACTTCACACCTTATGGAGACGATTTTGAGCCAACATTAGAAAATTTAGAAAAGGTGTTGAAAAGATGTATTAACACTAGGCTTTGTTTAAGCCATGAAAAGTGTCATATGATGATTACCGAAGGACTTATCTTAGGACATTATATTTCAGCAACTGGAATTCAAGTGGATCCATCCAAAATTCAGATAATTTTGTTAATACCCACACCCACCACATTGTTGATCAGTGGTTGTCATTAATGTCAACCCAAGCAGCACTAGGGGCTAACCCAATATTGAATGGGAATTTTTACCTACCAAATTAATATATTCTGGGTCAATAATGCTTTTGATGGTTTCTACTTGTCGAGATGTTTCCATTGATATATGGCACACCATGTAATTCTTCACGGTTTGAGAGATATTCATGTTTGAAGTTTGTACCCCAGTTAGTGGGATAAAACCCCATGGGGTTGGGGCATGGGTCATTGAAAAGTCATAATTAATATTTTTTAAGCCCCTAAAATCCCTCCCACGTTCACTTTTTGAATCCCCTCTCAACTTAAGAATTCATATAAATTGTGATCTTCATTTCCTCCTTATGCATGGGATTCGGCCATCTGAAATAGGTCATCGTGGAATTTTCGCTCTAAATTTTTTTCTACGAAGGCTCAGAAGCTGAAATTTTTATGAGGTGAAGCTGAAATCCTAAGGAAGCTGCAATAAAAAATTTAGATCAATTTGCGAAATATTTTTGGAGATATGATCTGTTGAATTAAGGGTTTTTGCAGGCTCCTGAAATTCATCTCAAAGAAGTGACCTTGGTAAAATCATCATAACTCTCTCTCTGAGTATCGGATTGGAATTCTATAAAAAGTGACAAATATTTCATAGTATTTCATGTTTTCTCTATCAATTTTAGAGGCAAATGAAGAAACAGTGACACGTGGCACGTCGTACAAGTGCGATCTGCTGAAACAGTCCATAATTAGGGCAGTGTGAGAAATTGAGTATAACTCTCTCTTGAAGAATCAAAATTGGGTCAGACCTGTGGCATTAGAAAGAAGACTCAGAGGAATACTACAAGACTGAAAATAAGATATTGAGGATCTGAAATAACAAAGATACACCATATTCAATATCGAGCTCCTAGAAGGCAAGAAAAAGCTAGATCATGTGTTGTCAAGGATTGCAAAGGACCAGAATTTCTATGGCAACAAAGCAAAGCAAGGTGCAGCAGAGGGTAGCATGACAAGAGCAGCAACCAAGGTGCATAACAGCAGCAATAAGTTCATCATATGAAGTCTTCAAGTGGGCAGCACTGCATACAATCATTGTAAAGGTATCATTGTACTTAGTCATTGTAAATACATTATTGTACAAATTGCACTAGTGTCTATCTACCAAGGGTTGAAGAGGCAGTGTTGGGAGGTCTAGGATCATCATTAGGTGGTTGTGTCAAATTTGGGGTTATGGTCTAGTATATCTTCTTCTTCTACATCATTCTATATCATTGTAAAGTGGACAATTTTCCCTGGTACAGGAGTCCATTCTTCTTTTATTCTTCTATAGGGTGGTAGGGTGGTGCTAGGGTGAGTTGTAGCTCATTGGGTGTTGGGGCATCCATTCAGTGATTACTGAAGAATCTCGGGCATTGGAGCATCCATTCAGTGGGAGCTGGAGAAGAATGCTTTTCTAGATTCTAGGAATTTGGAGCTTTATTTTCAATTGGAGTTGAAAAGAATTATTAGAAAAGCATTACGTGGTTTTTGTCCCGGAGTGGGTTTCCACCTTAAAAACTGTGTGCATTTTTGTTCCTCTTGTTTTCTACTATCATTGTACAAACACTGATAATAATTGAAGATTAAATAATGCTCTAATTGAAAGAAATATTGATTCACCCCCCCTCTTAGTATTTTCAACACACACAAACAGAGGTACGTAGCTTTCTTGGATTTTCTGGTTATTATAGGAGATTTATAGAAAATTATTCTCGAATAGCTGCACCTTTATATGCACTAATAGGAAATGTTGATTTTATTTGGATAGATAAATGTGACAATGCCTTCAATGATCTGAAAAATCTTGTATCAACAGTCCCAGTGTTGAGGGGCCCAAATTGGAATTTTCCATTCCAAATTTCATTTAATGCCTTAGACACAGCGATTAGAGCAGTTCTTGGGCAGGAAGAAGATAAAAAACCATATGCAATATATTATATCAGCAAAAATCTATCTCCTACTGAACTAAATTATACTGTGACTAAGAAGGAATTTTTAGCTATAGTACATGCTGTAAATAAGTTTAGACATTATATAACTGGGTATCATGTAGTTCTATATACTGATCACTCTGCCATTAAATTTTTAACAAATAAACCTATTACAAATGGAAGAGAGACAATATGGTTGATTTTATTACAGGAATTCGACATTACAATCAAAGATCGACCTGGAAAAGAGAACCTTGTAGCTGATTTTCTGTCAAGAATGCCAAAGCCAACAGATGTAGCAGCAGTCGAAGACCACTTCCCAGATGAACATGTGTTCATTGTTACTATTAGAACCCCATGGTATGCTGATATAGCAAATTATTTGGCAATAGGTAAATTACCTAAACATCTAACCCTTAATGAACGAAAACAGGTAATACATCGTAGTACCTGATTCTCTTGGATTGGGGCCTACCTGTTTCATACAGGGTCAGATATGAAAATTAGGAGATGCGTCCGGGAAGATGAAGTATTTGATATTTTAAAAGCATGCCATGACAGGTTGTGTGGCGGACATTTTGCAGATCGTAGAACCACCCATAAGGTTTTGCGAATAGGCTATTATTGGCCTACCATTTTTAAAGATGCCAAAAAATTTGTGTATGCCTGTGATAGCTGCCAAAGGGCAGGTCGCCCTGGATAGTCCGACGAAATGCCTTTGAACCCACAACTAGTAATTGAACCATTTAAACGTTGGGCGCTCGATTTTGTTGGCCCTATTAGCCCCCCATCAAACCAAAAAACATACATCCTACTTGCAACTGAGTATTTCACTAAATGGGTTGAAGCAGAGGCACTTTCGAAAGCTACAGAGGACTCTGTAATACAATTTATTTTCCAAATCTTTGTGCGATATGGCCTCCCAAGGGACATAATCACAGATGGAGGACCGTAGTTTGTAGGTAATAAACTCACTGAAACATTATAGAATTACCACATTCAGCACAAGATTACAACCCCATACCACCCACAGGCAAACGGCCAAGTAGAGAGCACGAATAAAGTGATCGAGTCCATATTGACAAAAAATGTTGCCTCACACAGACATGACTGGGCCTACAGATTGCCAGAAGCCTTGTGGGTGTACCGAACAACATAGAGATCTACTACGGGATATTCACCATATCAATTGGTATTTGGAAAAGAGCCCATCTTTCCAATAGAGTTTGAAATTCAGACACTTAGAACAACCCAAAAGGTGGGTCTAGATTTAAATGAAGCCCAGGCCAAAATATTGCAGCAAATTTATGAGTTAGATGAAATTAGGCTCTCTGCTCTTCAACACACTGCGTTAATTCAACAACAGAGAGAAAAATGGCATGACACCCTCATCAAAGAAAATATCTTCCACGAAGGAGATTGGGCACTCCTATATGACTCCAGGTTTCAGGAGTTTCCAGGGAAACTCCAGACACGATGGCTTGGACCTTACGAGATACAAAAAGTGCATGATAATGGCACCATTACATTAACCACCATTGATGGATCTGGACATTCCTTCAAAGTAAACGGTCATTGAGTATGATTGTATCATAAACGGCTTACTCGAGAATCCTTCTACCAATAATTACGGGAAGATACTACCATGTAAATTCTGGCTGAAGGGGATAACTCCTCCTCGGCACGCATTCATTAAATCATTTCTTTCCTTTGAAATTTTTACATAAAGATTGTTCATTTATTTTGTTTTTTTTCTTTTTATGGAAATTTGTTTCTTCAAATTCTGTTTATTTCGCTTATTTTGAGTTTTGTTGTTCCTTTCTAAAGGAACAACATTTTTGTTGTTCCTTTCGAAAGGAACAACAACTTTGTTAAGAGTGTTTTTGCTATTCCTTTTGAAAGGAACAACAATTGTGTTATTTATTTTCGTTGTTTCGCAGATTGTTTTTTTGTTCCTTTCGAAAGGAACAGTAGTTTCGCAAATTCTTTTTGTTGTTCCTTTCAAAAGGAACAACACTTTTCGCAGATTTTTTTCTTACTATTCCTTTTCAGAGGAACAACATTTCTGCAGATTGTTTATGCTATTCCTTTCCAAAGGAACAACACTTTTTGGGTGGATTATTTTTTGTTTTAGACCAGCATTTTGAGGATTTCTGATGACTCTTCTAAAGGCACACATACTATTTATACAAAATCACAGAAATTAAAGCTTACTGGAATCAGAAAATCAAAAGAAATTGTCATTTTTTTTAAGAAATTGTTTGGTGATGATAAGAAAAAGGAAAAAGTACATAATCAATAACATGACTTTGTTGTCTTACTATCACTAGAATTAATATGATCGATTATCTTTATCATGTTGGTTCTTCCCCAAATCTTTATACCTTTCTTTGATTTTTACTTATTGAATAGGAATAAGGGCATATTCTTTTCTATTGAGATGTTTAGACTTCTTCCACCATCCCTAGTCTTAAGGAGTTTTGAGCCATCCTTTATATATAAGTAGGAAAGTGCTATATGAAAAAGAAGAAAAAATATTTATATATTTCACTAACAATTTTATGATATGGCAGATGGAGGATAGGGGGTCTCATCAAGAACCATCCTACCATGATCATAAGGAAGCAAGTGAAGTGGCATTCCCATCATGGCCACCACACCAAGGATATGGTCCAATGGACAATTGAAAAAAAAACTAAAAAGTCCTTGGAACAGGAGGTCTCATCACAAGCCGACCTGCCCACTTTTCACTTCTTCCTGGTGAATGGCATTGTGATTCATCTGGTCCCCAAGCCAGCACAATGGCTTCCGTTATGACATTAAACAGCACTTCCCTAGGCATAAATAAAGGGTGAGAAAGCAACTTTGTTAAGGTTATGGACACCTGTGGGCAACAGAGCTCTGTTGATGGTATTGGAGTCACATTTTTACAAATCAATAGTAATATTAAACCCTTTTTCCCATATCTCTATCTAAATATCAAATGAAAGTATGAATCCTAAACCCTTGATTTCAAACCTATTATACATTAAAATCATCATAAATCGATCACATTAGTTTGAGTGGGTAATAAACGTATTAGTACTTGTGTTCACCTTAGCTGTCCCTTTTCCTTATCTTTAAATCATTACAAATGTTTCTATATCTATTTACGATTTAATCACACGCATCAATTTCAGTAAATGCAATAATTGGATTGATTGTATCATAAGTATGCCTTCTTTTTCCTGCTATACAACTATTGTGCAGTACTTTCCTCTCTTATTTGACGGTCGAGGACGACCTATCATCCTCCAGGGGGGGGGAGCGGATGCCTCTTAATCACTGCATGTAGATCAAATCCCTATATTTTTTTTACCTGTATGCGATTCAAATCCCTACATTCTAGGGAATAACAAAAACTTAACGATATTATTCCAATTCACGGTTTTGTGATGTTCCATTACATCACTGTGTGTTTGGAAAGAAGTAACAGTGTGCAGAGAAGATGGGAGGTCGACCAATTCGTAGCGAGCCGCAAGTGCTAGTTGTTTTTGATGCTGCACGAGAGATTTTGGAAAAATTGGGATGGATTACATACTTCAAAAGGCTACAACAACCCCATGAAACAATGGCTACCGAGTTTTTATAGAATTTGCAGGAAGGATACTCCATGGTTAGAGGAAGACAAATAGTCGTAATAGATGAAATAATTGCAGAGGTGTCTGGTCTACTAGCACAAGGAACCATATGGACTCAGAAGAAGTTTAGGCTTCAAGAAGCCATGAATATTTTCCAAGATGACAGACAGACATTGGTCGTCAAAGGCAAAGGAGTTCAGCTGGCATCATTGGGAGAACCATGGATGGAATTGGCAAAGGTAGTGCAGGCCTATATAGCATGTGATGGAAGGAAATACATGGTAAGACCTTGCCACCTTAAGTTATTGGCAGTATTAAAGAAAAAATGTACTGTAAATTTTCCTGCATTTTTAAATTCCTTACTGCATGATGTTGCTCGTAGTATAAGAAAAGCTCGACACACAGACATGGTGGTAAGCCACCATTGCCTAATCAGATTAATAGTAAGTCATAGTCTCGCCCAACAATAGACTAGTTGGAAATAATTTATATTTTTGATTGATGGAGGATTAGCCTTACCTGCCCCAAAACGAAAGAGAATAACTAGCTCGGCAGCCAAGCCATCAAAAAGTAGACAGTCCTCCCGTTCAAAAAGAAGTAGGGGAATGATATAAGGCATTTTGGGTAGCAGTAGCTAGCCCTTGGAATTACCCAGCTCGGAGGATGAACAACCTCCACAATTGGAAGGAGGGAGTCCTCGTACTGATGAGGGTGAAGAAGAAATGAGTCACCACACCAGTGGTGAGAAACAAACCAGCACAGAAGAAGAAAATAATGAAGAAGAGGAAATTGATGGAGAAGAAGGAAGCCCTCATAATAGTGTAGAGGGAGAAATTCGCTACTCTGATGAGGAATAAGGTAGTTACCATACCTACAAGGAGGACGAAGATAATCACAGCAGTGAAAGAGAAGGAACAAAGCCTCCCGAAAACACTACTGCAAGTTCACCACGAAGCCCTTTGCAACAAGACCAATGGGCCCAAATTCTAGCCAATATGAGTGAATATGTGCAGCCTCATAGCCCTCTAGACCTTAATGTTGATATCAACCAATTGCAGGAGCACTCTGTTGTCAATAAAGAAATGGTTGAGGAAATGCTGGATGAAACAGAAGAAGCAAACCCTAACGAAATGATAGAATCAGCTGGGGTTGCTTCCCCTGAAAAGTATGGACAGGAAAAGGAGAACACTAAAGTAGTGTCCCAAACTGAAAATTCTCAGGAGATTGTAGAGTCAATTGAGGATATAACCCTTGTAGAATTCAACCGAGGGCATATGAACAATGAAGAAGAACCCCAAGAAGAAAATAGAGAAGCGAGCCCAACTGAAGGCACAACTGATGAGGAGCAAAACCTCGTTGAGAAAGTAGGTCCAGAAAAATGAACAGTTGTTCCATCAAGGAAAAGGAAGAAAGCAACTGAGCTTGAAAAAATTCGAAGGGAATGACTGAAGCTTCAGAGACTAGTGGAACAACTTAGGCAGACCATTAGGGTTCTTAAAATGAAACAAATGCCCAAACGAAAGAAAAGAAGCATAGTCACCAAACGAGCCTCGAAAAAAAGGAAAGTGGCCACTAAAATAAAGCCCCAAGTTGCAAAGACTATAGCTGAGCCTAATCATGAAGATATGGAACAACAGGTAGCTATTCTAGAATTAGTTGTTCTAGATGGATCAATTTCAAGTGAAAATGTGCAAGCCAGTAGTCAAAACACTTTTAGTGACCCTGCATTAGCCAGACTCCAAGAGGAGTTGGCACAGGCTCGACTCGAAAGGGAAAAACTATAAGAAGACAATGTTCCTAGAAGGAAATATCAGGAGTTGCAACAGTAGATGAAGATCATCCATGAAGCAGAGGCTAAAGCCCATGAGAAGTGTCGAAAGTTAGAGGAGAAGGCTGAAAAGGTAACGAATCAATCAAAATTAGCCCAGAATCGAATGGACACTCTCTGCTCATTATACACAGATGTTTTAGCTTGTAGATGCCCTACCAAGAATTATGCTTTATTTTTATTAGAGAGATATTTACAGTTAAATATTAAAGAAGTTAAGGCAGGAAAATCTATAGAGTTAAAAACTATAGATGATTTTGTAACATGCTGCAAACTCTATAGGGTAAAGGTACATTGTCTCCTGTGTGAGTTCTATTTGCATAACCTCATATTGGAAAATGATAGTGAGACAAATCCTAGCCCTTTTGTGGGTGACATCCAATACCAAGCGTTTATTTCCTTTGATGTTAATCAGTTAAAATGGCTTAAAGACTATAATGTTTTTCAAAGGCCGGAAAATGAGTTAGATTTGTGGGTTAGGAGTGAACCTAAGCACCCACTACAATTATGAGCTAGGTAGAAGAATTTGATGACAAGAGAAGGTGTTATCCAAGCATTGAGGCTTGTCCATAAAGCAATTGTCTTGAATGGGATAGACTATTTCCTATCTATTAGAAACCAGGCCTACATAGCAGCTAAGGTCCGATGGGGAATTTCCAATCGGAATGTTCAAAATAGAGAACCATTTAACTATAAAAATTTTGGATTAGCTGCAGACCGCTTGGTTCTCTATAGCAACCTCATTGGGAAGGACCATTCTGGCTAGGGTGTAGGTTTCAAATCCCCATTGCATGGTATCCTGCTACAGATTATAAATCCATTTATGAGATACCCGAAGGACAGATAGGGCATGTCTTCGAAGCATTAGCTGCAATGCATGGTTTTAAGCCTTTTGATGAAAAACCTTCTCCAGCTTATTCTTTAACTGCTTTGCATGTAAACTATGGTTTTCATGAGGACATGAAAAAGGGTAAGCAGGAGGGTATGTTGAGCAGTGGAAAAGGTATGAATTCACTATGTTTTTTCCCATTATTTTACTTTAAACATAATTCTTTTTACTTTAGAAAGGTGACTTATTACAATAATTGTGGTAGAATTGTGAAGATTTATGTTTATTGTAAAATGTGACTAAAAACTTCCTTTTATTGCTAAAAACAGGAATCAGGTGAGGTGAACAGCTATATCAGAGGCGAGGCTAAAGAAAATGCAACTGTTGTTTCTCCAGCGTTAGACCAAATCCTACCAAAGAAAATGAAATCCGAACACATTGCTAAGAAAAGGCAAGGGACAGCTCAGCTTCGTTCAAAGGAAATCAAGTGGCAACTAAAGAAAGAAGAGAAGTGAATCCCTCAGGATACTTCGATCCTAAGCGATCGTTGTTCAAACCTATTTTTGTTCCTTGTCTTGTCCATCGAGTTTGTTATATAAGGCAACGTCTTTAGCAATTGTAGAGAGTTATATCATTTGACTAAAAACATTCCTTTTGTAATATTACGTTTTATTGACTCTCGTGTTCAGAGAGTGATCACTGTAACACTTTTATGTTCGATTAATACAAAGGCGCATTTCATTTCATCTTTCAAGCTCTGAAGTAACCCAGCAGTGTTTCACTAGTGTTAAGGGCCCGGCCCTGGTGGAATTGCTCTGTTGTTTGTATTTTTATCCTTTGATTTCTCTCGTGTGATAATTGTGTTTAGATTCATTACGATTACAGAGTTATTTTATTACTGTTGAATTGAGTACTGGATTGCTGTGTGCGCTAATGAATTGCATTGCTATTCTATTTTAGCAGGGATCGTGATTACTGTCTTATTCATCTTGCTATCTCTTATAAAGCATTGTTGTTCCAGACTTAACTTCGTTTGTTATTCCATTGGATTATGGTTTATTTCGATTGACTATTTCATAGCGTTTGTTGTCGACAGGGTTGGAGTTTAAGAAGACTTGTTATCTGATTTTGTTAAGTTCACATTTTCTATTCAATTGATGTTCGTTGTTCAATTGCTGTTTGTTGTTCAATTATTGTTTTATGTTCATTTCTAATTCGTTAGGTTCAGATTGCAGAGATATTTTTTATCGTTGTTGTGTACTCATATAGATTATGGATTGTTGTTCCTTTCCAATTCTTTCTTTTAGAAGAATTTCTTCTTAGTTATTTTCATCAGTAAGTAGTTCAATTTCTATTTCACTTTGATTGTTTAAAGAGCAGGACTGTCAACTATAGAGAACATTGGTTATTGCCTCCAAGTTCCCAAATTGATTGCCCTGTCTTAGTGTGATTTCAGTTGCATCAATTTCTAAGGGAATGAGTTATTTCTATTGTATCCTTGATTGATGCTTTGCAGAGTGAGTATTTGCATTCATGTTACTGTAATTAGATTTCTTTACAAGCATCCATTTACTCTTGTATCTAGAATACTATACTACATCTCTCACAGCATTACCCTTAGCTAAAGTGTAGTCTCAAACAGAGTACACTCTTGAAAAAAAAATTTGTTCCCGGATTGATAATTAATGTAGGATAAATAGGTGTTAAAAAGATACCTTTTATACCTCAACACTTACCAGTGAAATTTTGACATTTTTTACATGCTCTCACCTCAGCACATACATCAGAAAATAAGCTAGGCCAAAAATAGCCAACTCTCAATATTTTGTATGCAATAGTTCTCCAATAGTGATGTCCTCTACACACACTACTATGCATATCAAAGATAAATTTCTTGGACTCATCTAGTTCAATGCATCTCAACGAAACCCATGTAATATCTTTCCAATATAAACAATTATCCTTAATGCATAATTTATCATAATTTGGAGGAGGTTTAAAATGCTGCAAAAAATAGATTATGCCCTTATACCAGCTACATTCAAAAAGGTTTACATCCACTGCCATGATGTCTATATGTTCGGAAATATGCCCTTCAAAGTTGTCATCCATCCTCAAACTTTTATGAGTTTAGTAGGGTTTATCTCTAAATCAAACTCAAGAGATTTAGTCACCCACTTGCTTCTTTTTCCATCAACATCAAGTTGAACTAATATCTCTCTAACAATAGATGAAGGTACATAAGAAATAACTTGAGCATGCAGAATATAAACTCTAAAAGCTTCTAGAGCTTCCACTAATGCATAGGCATGCTTTTCCAACATTTCATACTTCAATTCTACATCTCAAATATCTCTGTTGAAAAATGCTATGTGAGCTTCCTTATTTTCTGAATATTTGTTTTCACAAAAAACAGCAATAGTATCTTGGGAGGAAAATGAGAAGATGAAGAAAGGCTTTGAGTATTCAGGGCTTACCAGCTGAGATGCTTCAATGACAGTTTTTTTATCAGCTCAAATGAATTTATGGATTCAATTGTCCACTTGACTTCTTTGTCCTTCTTCAACATGCAAGTAATATGCTTCACCACTTTAGCAAAATTTGGAATGAACCTTATTAAGAAATTGATCTTACCAAGGAAATATTGAACCTCTTTCTTGTATTTTGGAAGTGTTAAATCTTGAATTGAAATTACTCTCTTAGGATCAATTTTCACTCCATCTTTTGAAACTATGTGACCCAACATCTTACCCTCTTTGAGAGAAAAATGAGACTTCTTTGGATTCAATGATATACCATATTTTCTGCATTTAACACATACTTGTCTCAAGTGCTGAAGGTGTTCTTGTTCTGAAGTGAATAAACAGTAATATCATCTAAATAGATAACTAATAATTTGTCATTTTCTCCAATGAATGCAAAGTCCATAGTACGCTGAAAAGTAGCTTCAACATTCATAA